>JARPMR010000028.1:15943845-16320934 GCA_029955525.1 Oeneis ivallda | reverse complement strand
TAATCCCTCAAAAATATTTTAGTACTACAGTACACAAAATAATGTATAATGCGGCCAAACTAAGAATAGGACTGAATTCCCGCCATATTGTGACGTGTAAGTGGGAAATATTATTTTTATTTTTTAACAAATCGAATTTTTCCCGCTAACATTACATCATCACAATATGCCGGAAATTCAGTTCTATTCTTAGTTCGGTAGCAATTGGAATAAACCTATAGGTACCTATATGTTCTCGTTATACGTATGTATAGCAAATTTTTAGTTCCTGCAATTAGAAGCAGATGGCGCCATGCTGAAATATTAGCTTTTATCTCTATGTCAGTAATATTATAATGTACTCTGTGGTCCACACTACCTATGGGATGTGGAATTGTCATTGTTTGAAATGTGAACTGTTACGTCATGAGAGCAAATGGAACGTTTCGGCGGCAATTTATTTTTTTGAATTTTTTTCTCGATTTTTATGAAAAATACTGAAAATTATGCCGAAATATACGTTTTGTTAGCTTCAGCATAGCATTATTAACAATTTAAGATGATTTTCTAAAAGTAGTCAAATACCCTATTGTCTTAAAATTATTCCACTGATCGTATTCGTATTGGATCACATTAGTCTCAAAGTAAAATAATCCTGATTGAATTGATTTAAAGTCATATATTCAGTACAACCGATTTTAACGTGCAGCGAATCGTACATACCTAAACGTATAAGAAGTTAAAGTAATAAAATTTGCGATTTCAAACTAGATGTCGCTCTATTATCTTATTTAATTTACTACAGTTTGCCTTTTAATGGACACTGCAGTGAATAATTTATGCATTTTAAATACTAAAAAAAACATTTATAATACAAAATGCCGAGAAATATTATCAAGACACTTCTGTCTTCGATCAGCTGTAGCGCCATCTAGTCTAACCCTAGCCGAAACTTCGAGCGTTAACGATCGTAGAATGAGAATAGCTACAACGAAGTGTAACTTGGCTAGAGGGGCTGGCTATTTAGTATTAGTATATTAGTAGAGATTTTATACAATAGAATTGGATATTTTTATTTTTTATAAATATAAAATTAAGTTTTTCAATATTATATATAAAACACAATGCTATTTTTTTTAAATATCTTTACTAGTCTCGGAAATATAGAGCTTCAAAGTTTCCTGTTAGACAGAGAGAGCGCTACTGAACTGTGATGTCACAAGTCAGTAGCATCCGTACAATCTTCACAGAAAATTTCGTTTTAGATAATAGTCGCAGTAAAACAGCTACTAGAAAAACGCTGAGCTTTGTGAGGCCTCGCGTAGTCTTTCTAACAGGTAATAAGTTAATGGTTATAAAATTATATTTTTTTTGACAGATAACAAATCTGGATATGAATTTAAATTACTATGTTAAAGCACAAATCTATAAGCGTAATAGTTTTTCAGTAAAGTGTACCACAATATGCTCAGGTTGTGGGATAGTGTTAGGTCTCGCTTCGCTCGCCCTAATTTTAACTTATTTGTTTTTGGACCAATTTAATTTCTGTTTTTGCAAATGTCATTACAACCGTCACATTTTCGATTAGAATTAATTATTAACAACCTTTTGACAATAATCAAATACCCGCTTAGCTATATTCAACCGATTGTTTGCAGGGGACATTGTGAAAAGAAGGACAATACATTTCAGAGATTGTGTACAACTTTGAGATTGTATAAAAATCATTGCATTTGTGTGACCGATGCCATCATCAGAAACCCATCAAAGGCTCACTACTGAGCGCAGGTCTCCTCTCAGAGAAGGGTTATAGGCCATAGTCCACCAAGCTGGCCCAATGCGAATTGGCAGACCTTTGAGAACATCATACACCTATAATATGGAGAACTCTCAGGCGTGCAGGTTTCCTCACGATGTTTTCCTTCACCGTTGAAGCATTTGATAGATATTAAACAAAGCTACACTCTATGAAACTATGTTTCACTTCGACGCTAGAACAACTTCAAATTTGGAGGGTTTGGTGGACTTCACACACTTTTTTTTATGAAGAAATCTCAGGTGTGCCGGTTTCCTCACGATGTTTTCCTTCACAGTTGAAGCTTGTGATATTTAATTTCTTAAACGCACTTAGGAAAGTCAGAGGTGCGTGCCCGGGATCGAACCTGCGATCCCCCGAATAGGAGACCGCAGTACTAACCACTAGGCTATCACTGCTTCAACCGATGCAACTTGAAGAGAAGGACTTGCCAAGCGCACGCATTCCCCTCTGCCGAAGTACATGTACGACGTACGTGTAATTATTTGCTTGTGTGCTCATTTTCTGTAAGTGTGACAGCTTTTGAGTTAGTGTGCGCTCATGGAGACGTAGTGAGTGAGTAAATGTGTGCTGTAGATACGTATTTACCTCACCTCCCGCGGAAAGTCGCAGAATTTATTTAGTACTAAATCTGCTTTATGGCAAGTCCTACTTTAAATTGTCGAAGCAATTTGGCTGGTAGGTAGGTACTCTCTCGCTAATGGTTAAAAGTGCATTAACGTCAATGACGTCATAAATTCAACCAATCAGGTGATAGCGACACACTTATGCAATAATTTTTAGACAATCCCACAGCCCAATTAGTACCATAGAGTATCTACCAAGAGGAGACGTAAATGCTGATGTTGTAGTGCATGCTGGAGCCTCGTTCGCTCGTCAAGCGCAAGTCGACGAACGACTGGCCGAGGCCGCCTGCCGCTATGTCCACTGAGGCCTTGCTATGCTTCATGTCTATCGCTTGGATGCCCTGAAATCATCATTATCATCAAATGAGTCGTGTCTTAAAATGAGTATTTGAATATTAGTTTCAATTCGATGCCTTACTTAACATGGGTAGCCTAAGTATGTCACGCTCTCTTTAAACATTTCTGTGGTGGTGTCGTGTGGTGCGGGTTGTTACGTTCCCTCAAATATGGTCGAGCAAAGCAATGGCTGGGGTCATGCGTCATGCTCGTGAACGGGTTCCACCAGCGGGAATGGGGCTACTCTCTGTCTGCCCGTCTTAACATGTGTTGAATTATAATAAGGTATGCTTTTGTGGAACTTCCCCTCATTGTGGAAACACTGCATACATAGCATAGTATCTATTGTATTGTAAACTTGTTTTGAAAAGAACAACCGTCGAGTTTCTTGCACGCAGGAAGGGCATTCCGAATCAGTGGTAGACTCATCGACGATTCAAAAGCACTTGTAAAAAAGTCTATTTTGAATAAAAATATTTCTATTTTATTCATCAAAAACCTATCAACCGTATAAAGTCTTTATAGTCAAGACTTTGTGTAGTACTTGAACTAAGTATATATTAGCACAGACCTTATAATACTGACGTACTGATATTAGGAATTAATTCCAGACACTGAACGAGAACGAACTAGTCCGTATATGCTAAGGTGAACTAAACGGGTCTGCCCGCGAAATTCAAATTTAATTTGGTTCTTCGCAATTTGTAACCTAATACGACAAAGTAGGCTTATGGCTAATGACCTTCTACTACACACTTAAGTATGTTATGGCATTCTAATTGCGCCAATGCATGGCAGTATCATCTTCACAGGTTTATATAAAAATCTTTATTTGAAAGTGTCCAGTTTAAGAAATTAGTCAGAATATCGAGTTTGACGTGATTTTACTCACAAATTAGTTGATATTCTGAATAATTTCTTAAACTGGACACTTTCAAATAAAGATTTTTATATAAACCTGTGAAGATGATACTGCCATTGATTGGCGCAATTAGAATGCCATAAGCCTACTTTGTCGTATTAGTTTACAAATCGCGAAAAACCAAATTAAATTTGAATTTCGCGGGCAGACCCGTAGGTATAATCCACCTGCCTACCATCGTGCCGGAACGCTAAACCGCTTGGCGGCACGCTTTTGATTTCATTTCTCTCTCTCTCTCTCTCTCTCTCTCTCCAGTTGTTCCTTCATTTCTGAAGGTCGTGGTATATAAATGCGAAAGTGTGTTTGTTTGTTGGTTTGTCCCTCAATCACGCCGCAACAGAGCTACGAATCGACGTGATTTTTTGCATGGGTATAGTTGAGGACCTGGAGAGTGACATAAGCTAGGCTAGGCTTTTTATCCCGGAAAATCAAAGAGTTCCCGAGGGATTTTAAAAACTAAATCCACGAGGACGAAGTCGCGGGCATCAACTAGTATCAAATAATTTACGCTTGGTCGAGTGACATTTAAGAGTGGGTGTGCGCTCGTTAACAGTAAACAGATTTGATTTTTACAGTAGTAGATCAAGTTTCAACTATCCGAAAAAAACACGCAAGAATTACATCATACTGCCAAGGGACGTGTTTGGGCAAAAACATAAAATGATGAAATTTGTTCGATAATAAAAAATCGCGAAGTTAGGTCTAATTTTTAACCAATATTCATTTATTTTCAATGTGTTGCATATTACAGAGCCAAAATTTTTACATTAAATTCCGATTGATATTATCAAGAGAGTAGCCTAGTGAATTGAAAAGAAAATGAATATTTTACGAGTTACAAAGTATTTGGCGCTTACTACACTCCTATTCCGCGCAAAACACTTTCTTTTGTCGCGCCTCACATGAGGTTACGGCTATGTTTTATTTCATCGCGAAATCTGTTTTTTTTTGGTGTTACACGCGTTCTTAACCGAGGTATAAATTGGGCGTTCTGACAGCTTTTGTATGGAAAATCTGCCAAAATATTTACTTACCAATACACGCCGATTAAGTATATCAGTAAAGTCATACATCATCGCCCTTTCTTTCAAGGGGATGGCACTATACTCCACTATTTCTTGCTTCGCCAAAACTTTTCTACTGCTAGGTCCTATATCGCCTACCACCAAATCATGACCCCTGACGGCGCATAGGGCCACGAATACAACCAACAGTAACAAAGTTACACGCATGTTTGATCTAACAGAGGAAACTGCGTAAAATGTAGTGAATAGTGATTAAATGACTTAACTTGTAAAGACTAAATCAGTTTTTGGGAAACCCTATCTTAAAGGTTATCGTCATTGTTATCCATTTATATATAAAAAAATATCGGTTATATAAAACACTGACTAATAAATGGGAAAATCCATTTATGGAGCGCTGGATAGGTATGCATGCTTACACGAAGTGGCCGAGATCGTACCTTAAAATTTATAAAAAATTATATATATAAATAATAACATAGTTAATAAAGTTTATTTGTTGTTATTATTATATGGTAATGGATGGAATATGGATTTTATCTGAAATAAACGTTATATTATTATTATTTTGCTATAAATTTTGACTCTCACACCCGCGTACAAAATAAATACATATAAAACCAAAGAGAGATATAATAAACATAAATATATATACATATAATAAACTTACATATAGATTACATAAATAAATACTTGTAGCGGGCGGAGGATTACGCCCCGGCAGGGGAGACCAGACGGCCGGGGGTCAGGGCGACAGGCTGAGAAACCGACGGACTATCCTAGCCGAGTCTAGCAACACCGCTTTCTGCATCTTGGCCGCGAGCGAACTGCCACGGAACCCCAGTCGCCTCAGATGGTGAGCGAGGCTGACTGGGATCAACCCATTCGCAGAAATGACGATTGGGATGGTTTCAGTGGACTCCACATGCCACATGCCAGTAACCTCGTGAGCCAGATCTAGATACTTTCGTTTTTTCTCTGTCTCCGCTCTCACGAGGTTCTCGTCATGTGGGATGGTGATGTCCACTAAAAACACCCTCGACTGTGCCCGGTCCATCAGCACGATGTCAGGCTTATTCGCCAGAATCGTCCTGTCCGTGATGATAGACCGGTCCCAATAGAGCCGGACTCCGTCACGCTCAAGTACCGGCACCGGTGTGTACCTATAGTACGGCACTCTCTCATCCAGGAGACCGTACTTTAAAGCAAGCTCTTGGTGAAGGATTTTGGCCGCTTGGTTGTGTCTGTGCAGATACTCAGTGTTAGCAAGAGCCGAACATCCCGAGAGCACATGCCTGAGTGACTCACCGGGATGGCGACACGCTCGACAGATGTCGTGAGTGCCATCCTTCAGGATGTACTTTCGGTAGTTCCGCGTCTTAACCACCTGATCTTGTATTGCACACACAAAACCTTCGGTTTCCCCAAAGAGGTCACCGAAGCGCAGCCATTGCACGGACGCTTTTTTATCTACGTGAGGCTCATTAAGAGCTTTAAAAAAGCGTCCATGCAACTCCTTCTCCTTCCATACGGTCTCCCGGTCAGAGGTGCTTAGTACCACCGGTTTCTGCCACCCGAGTTTGGCCAAAGATAGGGGAGTGAGTCCTTTATCACATTCTATGGCGTCTCTATGCATTGGACACTCCCTTTTCGTCTCAAAGTAGGTTCTGAGGCTGGATATCTCCCGATTATGCATGGTCTTGACGCTTAATACGCCTCGACCACCACATTTTCGGGGTACATACAACCTCATAACAGACGATTTGGGGTGGTGCATGCGGTAGAGAGTCATAGTCGTGCGGACTTTTCTATCCAGTGCGTCTAGTTCGGTCTGAGTCCATCTGAGTACGCCAAAGGTGTACATGAGAACGGGCATGACCCAGCCGTTATATGCTCGGACCTTATTGGCGCCCGACAAATAGCTTTTACAAACTTTTGTCAGGCGACCAAAAAAGACCTCGCAAACTGACTGTTTCACGTCCGCCTCCTTTACCCCCACGGATTGTGACATACCCAGATACCGGTATGACTCAGCTTCAGAGAGGGTCCTGATGTTGGATGGCTCGAGATTGATCTCGGCCGAATGAGTAACCTGTCCCCTCTCCACATGTAAGACCGCACACTTGTCTAGTCCAAGCTCCATCCTGATGGAGTTACTGAACTCAGTGGTGATATTCAGCAACTCCCTCAGGCGGGTGGCATTGGGTGCTAGCAGCTTGAGGTCATCCATGTAGAGAAGGTGAGGCACTTTTGTCCCTCCTCTCCAAAACTGGAAGCCTGTCCCTGATCTCTCCAGCAAAGAGCTGAGAGGGTTCAGCGACAGACAAAACCATAATGGACTCAGACAATCGCCCTGGAAGATACCCCGCCGTATCTTGATCCGGTCACCCGCAGCCGCCAACCGCTCGCCATGGAGACAAAGAATCGTACTCCATTGCCCCATACACTCTCCGAGGAAGTCTCGAACTGTACTATCGACTTTGTACAGCTCAAGGACCCTCAAGAGCCATGAATGGGGCACCGAGTCGAATGCCTTCTCATAGTCAATCCAAGCGGCAGAGAAATTCCGGCGATTGCGTTTGACCAGTTGGCCCGCGACGGAGTCGATGAGAAGGAGCTCCTTAGTACCACGACCACCGCCCCGACATCCGTTCTGAGCCCGAGACATGATTTTTTTTATTTTTATTTATTTATTTATTTATTTATGTATTTCCCAACTTACAACTAGCGTTACAGGACTTTTCCTAATTCACTAGTGAAGCTTAATTCATTCTTATTCTAATATTATGTTAAACTAATTATTATTTACTAGCTGATGCCCGCGACTTCGTCCGCGTGGATTTAGTTTTTAAAATCCCTCGGGAACACTTTGATTTTCCGGGATAAAAGTAGCCTATGTCACTCTCCAGGTCCTCAATTATACCCATGTAAAAAAATCACGTAGATCCGTGGCTCTGTTGCGGCGTGATTGAAGGACAAACCAATAAACAAACACACTTTCGCTTTTATAATATTAGTAATTATGATTAGGATATTAAATTACATAGGAAAACACTGTAATATTACGTCCATACGATGTATTACATCCATACCTACTATGTAGTATGTAGGTATAATGATCGTTTGGCAAAATCTGACGCCTTTGGAGTAGTTTGACTTTGACAAAATAGTATCCACGATGGCTATATACGATAAATTACGCATACCAGCTTAAGATGAGCCGTTAATTCAAAGTATCCTGTAGATTCCGGGGTTCAAGTTATTTGGACCTATACTGAAGATTGTGATGTCTATAATTTCTGAACTACGAAATTGAAGACCTTGAAATAATTACAGGACAATCTCTAAAGAACCTGCTTTCTAATAAAAAAAGAATGGATTAAATCGGAATACGCCTTAATGAATTACAGCGAAATACACATTTTGACTTTCATCTCCTCTCCCAAGGGAACGGTTCTGAATTTCGGGATAAAAAGTATCCTATATTATACCTCGTAGTATTATCTTAAATCGTGCCAAGTTTCATTTAAATCCGTCCAGTAGTTTCGGCGTGATGCGCGGCCAAGATACAGACAGACAGACAGACAGACAGACAGACAGACAGACAGACAAAAAATTAAAAAAAAATTGTTTTGGCTTCAGTATCGATTATAGAGTGCCCTCAAACAAAAATTTTCAAAATATCTTCAATGTACAGAATTGGACCTGTTACAGTTTTATTATATTATAGATTATAACATATAGACCACAGAGCAATCCTTGTGAATTCACCCAGAGTGCACCAAAACAGATCTGTTCTCTCAGCTATGACGTTAAGGGTTAGAATCGCGCGCGTCAGCGGCGCCTTCTTGAGCAAGTTAGTGCGGCCGCACGGCACCGCCAGCAGCGGTGGCTTGCGCCTCCGCCACACATACCGGTCTGGAACACGGAGACTGACCTGTCCTAAAACTTCTGCGTTAAAAAATTTCCCCCTAATTATTTTAAAAATATACAATGCAAGTGCTAGTTCCCTCCTAACCCTTAATTCATTATACCCAACCATACCTAGAACAAATAAGGTTGGGTACATTAATGGGTAGTATGGGTATACCCCGTATAGCCTCATATATAAGTACCTAACAAATTTATTTTGCACCCGCTCTAACATAAGGCTATATTTAGCCTCATGTGGAGCCCAAATGACTGAGTTACTTTCTAATTGGCTCCTAACCAAAGCATTGTACAATGCTACCACCGCCTTTAAGTTGTTGAAGGCCCTAACGGTACGAAGCAGAAATCCTAAATTTTTGTAAGCTTTCTTACAGCATTTTACAATATGGTTACGAAATGTGAGCTCCGTATTCAAACCAACCCCTAAGTCTCTAACTTCTGAAACTCTCACCATTGGTACCCCATCGATCTTATAATCATAACGGATAGGGGACTGTGCCTTAGAGAAGGTGATCACTGCACACTTAGAAGTGTTAAATTGCAAAAGGTTGTCCTTGCTCCATCTGACTACTCGATCGATGTCCCACTGCAGTCTCTCACAGTCAGTCTCGCCATCTATAGCCAGAGAGAGCTTGAGATCATCCGCGAAAAGCAAACACTTTGCATCCTTTATCACCTGTTGATGTTCTCGTCTACGTGACGGGAAATCTTAAGGCTCAGAACGGATGTCAATGTCTTATAGATGGTAGTAAGACATGTGATGGGGCGGTACTTAGCTGGGTCAGCGGTATCGGTTGACTTAGGAGCTAAATGAGTGATCCCGGTGGTGAAAAGGCTCGGGAGTGCCCTTTGCTCGAGAGAATCTTGGAATTGTCGAGCCAAAGTAGCATGGCAGAGCGAAAAACCCTTCAACCAGTAGTGATGCAGCCCATCGGGTCCCGGACTTTTCCAGTTCGGGGCCCGGCGCACCGCACCAGCTACATCCTCCGAAGAGATGGTGACGGGGTTCATCGGCTCTATTGAGGCACATGCTTCCTCAACCGCTATTATTATTATTATTTCTCTATATATTATGACTCTCACACCCGCATACAAAATAAATAGATATAGGGCCAAAAAGTATTATAAACATAAATATATACACACAGATAAATAAACTTACACATAGATTACATAAATAAATACTTGTAGCGGGCGGAGGATTACGCCCCGGCAGGGGAGACCAGACGGCCGGGGGTCAGGGCGACAGGCTGAGAAACCGACGGACTATCCTAGCCGAGTCCAGCAACACCGCTCTCTGCATCTTGGCCGCGAGCGAACTGCCACGGAACCCCAGCCGCCTCAGATGGTGAGCGAGGCTGACTGGGATCAACCCATTCGCAGAAATGACGATTGGGATGGTTTCAGTGGACTCCACATGCCACATGCCAGTAACCTCGTGAGCCAGATCTAGATACTTTCGTTTTTTCTCTGTCTCCGCTCTCACGAGGTTCTCGTCATGTGGGATGGTGATGTCCACTAAAAACACCCTTGACTGTTCCCGGTCCATCAGCACGATGTCAGGCTTATTCGCCAGAATCGTCCTGTCCGTGATGATGGACCGGTCCCAATAGAGCCGGACTCCGTCACGCTCAAGTACCGGCACCGGTGTGTACCTATAGTACGGCACTCTCTCATCCAGGAGACCGTACTTCAGAGCAAGCTCTTGGTGAAGGATTTTGGCCGCTTGGTTGTGTCTGTGCAGATACTCAGTGTTAGCAAGAGCCGAACATCCCGAGAGCACATGAGAGAGAACGGCATTCCGAACCAGTGGTAGACTCATCGACGATTCGAAAGCACTTGTAAAAAAGTTTATTTGAATAAAAAAACATTTCTATTCTATTCTATTCTATTCTATTCATGCCTGAGTGACTCACCGGGATGGCGACACGCTCGACAGATGTCGTGAGTGCCATCCTTCAGGATGTACTTTCGGTAGTTCCGCGTCTTAACCACCTGATCTTGTATTGCACACACAAAACCTTCGGTTTCCCCAAAGAGGTCACCGAAGCGCAGCCATTGCACGGACGCTTTTTTATCTACGTGAGGCTCATTAAGAGCTTTAAAAAAGCGTCCATGCAACTCCCTCTCCTTCCATACGGTCTCCCGGTCAGAGGTGCTTAGTACCACCGGTTTCTGCCACTCGAGTTTGGCCAAAGATAGGGGAGTGAGTCCTTTATCACATTCTATGACGTCTCTATGCATTGGACACTCCCTCTTCGTCTCAAAGTAGGTTCTGAGGCTGGATATCTCCCGATTATGCATGGTCTTGACGCTTAATACGCCTCGACCACCACATTTTCGGGGTATATACAATCTCATAACAGACGATTTGGGGTGGTGCATGCGGTAGAGAGTCATAGTCGTGCGGACTTTTCTATCCAGTGCGTCTAGTTCGGTCTGAGTCCATCTGAGTACGCCAAAGGTGTACATGAGAACGGGCATGACCCAGCCGTTATATGCTCGGACCTTATTGGCGCCCGACAAATAGCTTTTACAAACTTTTGTCAGGCGGCCAAAAAAGACCTCGCAAACTGACTGTTTCACGTCCACCTCCTTTACCCCCACGGATTGTGACATACCCAGATACCGGTATGACTCAGCTTCAGAGAGGGTCCTGATGTTGGATGGCTCGAGATTGATCTCGGCCGAATGAGTAACCTGTCCCCTCTCCACATGTAAGACCGCACACTTGTCTAGTCCAAGCTCCATCCTGATGGAGTTACTGAACTCAGTGGTGATATTCAGCAACTCCCTCAGGCGGGTGGCATTGGGTGCTAGCAGCTTGAGGTCATCCATGTAGAGAAGGTGAGGCACTTTTGTCCCTCCTCTCCGAAACTGAAAGCCTGTCCCTGATCTCTCCAGCAAAGAGCTGAGAGGGTTCAGCGACAGACAAAACCATAATGGACTCAGACAATCGCCCTGGAAGATACCCCGCCGTATCTTGATCCGGTCACCCGCAGCCGCCAACCGCTCGCCATGGAGACAAAGGATCGTACTCCATTGCCCCATACACTCTCCCAGGAAGTCTCGAACTGTACTATCGACTTTGTACAGCTCAAGGACCCTCAAGAGCCATGAATGGGGCACCGAGTCGAATGCCTTCTTATAGTCAATCCAGGCGGCAGAGAAATTCCGGCGATTGCGTTTGACCAGTTGGCCCGCGACGGAGTCTATGAGAAGGAGCTCCTTAGTACCACGACCACCGCCCCGACATCCGTTCTGAGCCTCAGACATGATGTTGTTCTCGTCTACGTGACGGGAAATCTTAAGGCTCAGAACGGATGTCAATGTCTTATAGATGGTAGTAAGACATGTGATGGGGCGGTACTTAGCTGGGTCAGCGGTATCAGTTGACTTAGGAGCTAAATGAGTGATCCCGGTGGTGAAAAGGCTCGGGAGTGCCCTTTGCTCGAGAGCATCTTGGAATTGTCGAGCCAAAGTAGCATGGCAGAGCGAAAAACCCTTCAACCAGTAGTGATGCAGCCCATCGGGTCCCGGACTTTTCCAGTTCGGGGCCCGGCGCACCGCACCAGCTACATCCTCCGAAGAGATGGTGACGGGGTTCATCGGCTCTATTGAGGCACATGCTTCCTCTACCGCCGCAATCCAAGGGCCCTCCTCATGCTCCACCTCTCTTGACCATACACTTCGCCAAAAGGCGACGAGGTCAGCCGGGCTCGGCCGCTGAGAGGTAGAACAGACTGCTGGGCACTCCAGTTTTATATAGAACCTTTTCTGATCACTCGAGAACAGGCGATTTTGCTGAAAGCGCTCGACTCTTTCCGAGTATCGTCGGATGCGGTTCCCCCATACAGCGATTTTCTGCTTCAGGTCGTCGATGCGCTCCGTTAGTTTTTGGGCTATATCAGGCTGATCTAGCCGCACCCCGAGCCCATTGAAGGCTATTCTAACGGAGCGCACAATCCTTGGCCTAGTGTTGCCCGATCTGAAACTCTGCAGTCTGCCAATGAGAGCTCTGGCCAGGGTGATACGGTGTTCTATTCTCCTTTTCCAGGCTGGTTCCGTGCTGCGCCTTAGAGTAGCACGTCCACGTTCCTGGGTCTTGACACCCATGAAACGGTGAACAGCTAAGGCCGCACCAAAGAGAATAGAAGCCGTATCATCCAGGCCAGTGCTGCGCTCAAGGTATTGAGGCAGCATTTGGTTTATGGCCTCAATGACATCCCGCGTCGCTACATTTAATGTGAGTCGGGAGAGCCGCGGACGGATCTCTAGAGGAGCACTCCGGATCTCCGAAATCGCCTCTTCTAAAATCCTTCTCATCCGCTCTATGTCAAGGGAGACTGTTTCCTCCGTGTCCTCCTCCACAGGCAAATCTTGTGCGATAGCGTCGGTCTCTTCGCGGACAGGTTCCGCCAGAGAGACAATTTGCTCTGTGGTTGGGGTTGTCACCTCGGGAACAGCCTCACGTCGTAACCGTTCGAGCTCGGTAGCGCTAAAGATGTTCGAGCGCTGAATATACCGAGCCCGGTCTGCCAGGTTTTGTTCCGTGACAGTGAGATTCGGCTCAAGCAGCAAGAACTCGCGGTACATTGCCGCTCGGTAGCCAGTCCGTCCGGTTTCCCCTCCCGTCGCCCTGTAGTACGCACGCATGACATTCTCGTTCATTTGAGATGTCCATCTCATGCGGCGCACTCCACCAGCGGCGGGCTCCGAAGATTGGGTCCTTGACGACCCTGTCGGTGCCAAGCCCTCTAGTGGGGATGATGGATTGGCCGGCCGCCGAGATGGTAGTGGCGGCCGGCTGGTGTGACTGGCGGTCCGCATGCTGTCACGTCCAGCGCCAGTCCCAGACGCGCCCTGGCGCCCCCCAGGCAGCGGCCCTATTCGCGCATTCTCATTATTTTCCATCATCATAAATGGGGGGTGGGGGGTGAGTGGCAGTTACGTCACTCGGGGTCCACTCAGGTCCCCAAGGAGGCTGTTTTAGAGCCAGCTCGCTCGGTTTGGGGGAACCTAGATGTCATTTGGTTCCCCAGTTCCCTTAGTCGCCTCTTACGACACCCATGGGATAGGAAGGGGTGGCAACATTCTATTCTGCCGGTGCCACGCGGCGGTTATTTTATTATTATTATCATCTTTATTTACTTTTACTCATATTATTTACATTTTTAAATATTTCATTATAAAACAAAAATAAAAAAAATATTTAAAAATATAAAAAATAGCGGTCCACCGGTCTCGGGAACAGGGTCCAAGCAACCGGCGGTCAGGGCCCCAGAGAGAGGAACCTCCTGACGATGCGAGCCGTGTCCAGGAGTACAGCCTTCTGGATCTGGCCCTTGACCCAGCTACCCAACGAGAGCCTCGAAAGATGTTGGTCGAGGCTCTTGGCTATAAGACCATTAGCGGTTATCACTATCGGTACAATGATTGCTGAGTCTACATTCCACATGGCGACAACCTCGTGCGCTAAGTCGAGATACTTGGTGAGTTTCTCTTTCTCGGCTTTCACGAGGTTTTCGTCATGCGGGACAGCAACATCAACAATCATTGCACGGCGCTCTGATCGATCTATCACCACTATGTCAGGCTTATTGGCTACAATAGTCCTGTCTGTAATGATAGATCGATCCCAGTACAGTGTGATATGACCATTTTCAAGAACTGGGTCGGGCACATACTTGTAGTACGGTACCTCCGATTCCACAAGATTGTATTTCAAGGCAAGTTGCTGGTGGATAATCCTGGCCACTTGGTTATGTCTGTGTAAGTATTCGCCGTTAGCTAGATGAGAACAACCAGAAACAATGTGACGGATAGTTTCTCCAGGTCGGCGACATGCCCGACATATGTCTACCGTTCCATCCTTCACTATGTATTTTCTGTAATTGTTCGTCATCATGACCTCGTCCATAATTGCACACACAAACCCTTCGGTTTCCCCAAAGAGGTCACCAAAGCGCAGCCAGGCCACGGACGCTTCAAAGTCAACATCAGGCCCGTGGAGGGCCCGATAAAAGCGTCCGTGAAGCTCCTTACCTTGCCATACAACCCTGCGGTCATTGGTACTGAGCACCACAGGTATGCGCCAGTTCTCTTTAGCCAAGGAGAGCGGCGTCAGACCCCTGTCCACTGCGACCACATCGCGGTGCATCTCCGTCTCGGCGTGGAGAAAGTACTCCCTGAGACTGCACACCTCGCGGTTGTGGAGGGTTTTGGCATTCAAAAGGCCTCTTCCCCCACACT
Organism: Oeneis ivallda; assembly: GCA_029955525.1. Lineage (NCBI taxonomy): Eukaryota > Metazoa > Arthropoda > Insecta > Lepidoptera > Nymphalidae > Oeneis > Oeneis ivallda. The sequence goes on along the minus strand of JARPMR010000028.1, from coordinate 16,306,048 downwards.
TCCGCGGGATGTACAGCCTCATCACCGAGGAGCGCGGGTGATGCATCCGATATGCGGTCAGCAGCGCACGAACTTGTCTGTCCAGGGCGTCAAGCTCAGTCTGAGTCCACCTGAGTATGCCGAAGGAATACATCAAGACCGGCATGACCCAACCGTTGAAGGCGCGCACCTTATTGCCGCCCGACAAAAGGCTTTTCAGCACTTTCTTCAGACGGCCAAGGAAACGCACCCTCACCGACTGCCTCATGTCGGCCTCTCTGATACCTAACGCCTCCGCCATGCCCAGGTATTTGTAGGTTTCAGTTGGGGAGAGCGATCTGAGGTATATGGAATCCGAGAGCTCAACACCCTCAGATTCCACAATCCTCCCTCGCTTTACATGCATGACCGCACATTTGTCCACACCAAATTCCATCCTAATGGAATCACTAAAGGCTTTAGTTACCTTTAGTAACTCTAGTAGATGTGATTTGTTGGGGGCAATGAGTTTTAGGTCATCCATGTAAAGGAGGTGTGATATAACCTGACCACCTCTCCTCAACCGGTAACCTAGCCCTGAATTCTCCAAGAGAGTACTCAGAGGATTCAGAGCCAGGCAAAACCACAAAGGACTGAGGCTATCGCCCTGGAATATGCCTCGCTCAATCCTTATAGGCTCCGCGCTCCCCAGGGTCCGGCGACACCCTGGATAGTGAAGGACCGTCCTCCACTGCCCCATACACGTCTGTAGGAAGGCGCGTAGTACTGTGTTTACTTTGTACAGTTCCAGCACCTTCATGAGCCATGTATGAGGCACAGAGTCGTAGGCCTTCTTATAGTCTATCCAACATGTCGACAGATCCTTTCGGGAGCGCCGAACCTGTTGACAAATGGCCATATCAATGAGGAGAAGCTCCTTAGTACCACGGGAGCCATTCCTACATCCGTTCTGAGAATTAGACATGATGGATTTTGTATCGATGTGATCGTTAATTTTCGTTCTCAGAATGGATGTAAGAAGTTTATACAATGTTGGTAGGCACGTAATCGGCCTATAATTTTTGGGCTCCGTGGTACTACCTGATTTATGGAGCAGGAGGGTAATACCTGTTGTCAGAAACTGGGGTAGCGACTCTGACTCTAGAGATGATTGGAATTGGGATGCCAAACGAGCGTGCGAGCTGCGTAGCCACTTTATCCAAAAGTTGTGCAGCCCGTCCGGCCCAGGGGATTTCCAATTGGGCAGGTGACGGGCTGCAGTGGCCACGTCTTCAGGGGTTATAGTAACTAGGTCCATTTCTGGAATTTGATCGCACGCTCTTTCTACATCCCACGTCCAATCACCCTCAGTGTGAGCGACAGGCGCCGACCAGATGTTGCGCCAGAATGATGTCATGGCTTCATCATCCGGTAGGCGCGCATCGGTGACACCTTGGTCAGGGTGTTCCCAACCTCGGTATACCCGCCTTTGATCGCTTTGGAAAGTGCGATTCAGGGTATATCTCTCGACCCGGCACTTGTATCTGCGAATACGGCTAGCCCATGCCGAGACCTTCTGTTTCAGGAAGTCAATGCGCTCAGTGACGCGCGCCATATAATCTTGAGGGCTGATATCAGTCCCTAAGAAAGCGCGCCTCACAAAGCGCATGACTCTAGGGCGAGTGTTGCCCTCCCTGAAGCAGAGTAGTTTGCCAATGAGTGCCCTAGCCCCATCAATACGACGTTCGATCCTGCACTGCCAGGCTGGTGCGGTAGGCTTCGGTCGTGTTGCTGTATCATTATTAATTAACTTTACATTAGCAACACGACATGCCGCAACAGCCGCGCAGTACAGAATCGAATGTGTGTCGGAAAGGTCTTCGCTGCTGTCAAAATAACTCGGCAGCAGTGAATCCAGGGCACCCATTAGCGCTTTGTTCTTATTTTTCATGGGCAACCGAGGTAACCGCGGTCTAAACTCGGGTGGTGAAGATCTATATTCCCGAATAGCACTCTCCAAAGCACTCCTCAATTGTTCACTACACTGGGTACTTACATGTGCAGCCCCGCTATCCTGTCCCTCATCAGCCTGAGTGGGCTGCAGCGAAATCGCATGAGCAGTTTGCGATTGTGCTGGAGCTTGCGGTGAGGGGGGGGTAGCGCGGTTACATTGGAGTTCAGAGCGAAGCCGATCAAGCACGGCGTTGTCCAGCATGTGATTACGCTGAATAACCCGCACCTGGTCCGACAGTCGCTGAGCCGACACATTGAGAGCTGGTTCAAGGACCTGAAACAAAGCATGCATCCTAGCACGGTACGCGGTCATGTTGGTTCCACCCTCAGTAGCCCCTAAGTATGCGCGCATGACATTTTCATTAATTGATGTTGTCCACCTCATGCGCGACACACTACCGCCGGAAGCGGGGACCCTATCAGAAGCCGGTGGGCCTCGGGATCCCAAGCAAGTCGGCGGCCGGCCTCTCCCACGACGATGTACTGGTGGTGGCGACGTCGGCGGGGAGAAAAACTCGTCGCTCGAACTCGACGCAACTGCAGCATTGGGCGTGGTCCCGGGTGGCTGCGAGGCGGAACTGAGCGACGAGTCCGGGGGTGGTGTTTGTGCGTTCCGTGCTCTGGATCGTGTCAGCATTCTACATTATTAATTCGTCTAATAATTTCTTTTGTATTCTATCCGGCATCTATTGACAGGTTGTGTCAGTTATATTTCGGACTGTTTTGATTTTCTTTATTTGTTCTTTCATGGTTTGTTGTTCTTATTAGTTTTTACTACGGTAAATTTATTGAATTAAATCTAAAATTCTGTTGAAATCCGTTTTATAATATTTATTTCGGCAAAAATGTAACGGTGAAAAAATATGATGTATGCTGACATTCAGGGTTGCCAGGTTATTATTATTATTTTTTATATATCTTGACTCTCACACCCGCGTACAATATAAATACATATAAAACCAAAGGGAAATATAATAAACATATAAATATACACATATAATAAACTTACACATATATTACATAAATAAATACTTGTAGCGGGCGGAGGATTACGCCCCGGCAGGGGAGACCAGACGGCCGGGGGTCAGGGCGACAGGCTGAGAAACCGACGGACTATCCTAGCCGAGTCTAGCAACACCGCTTTCTGCATCTTGGCCGCGAGCGAACTGCCACGGAACCCCAGTCGCCTCAGATGGTGAGCGAGGCTGACTGGGATCAACCCATTCGCAGAAATGACGATTGGGATGATTTCAGTGGACTCCACATGCCACATGCTGGCAACCTCGTGAGCCAGATCTAGATACTTTCGTTTTTTCTCCGTCTCCGCTCTCACGAGGTTTTCATCATGTGGGATGGTGATGTCCACTAAAAACACCCTCGACTGTGCCCGGTCCATCAGCACGATGTCAGGCTTATTCGCAAGAATAGTCCTGTCCGTGATGACGGACCGGTCCCAATAGAGCCGGACTCCGTCACTCTCGAGTACTGGCACCGGTGTGTACCTGTAGTACGGCACTCTCTCATCCAGGAGACCGTACTTCAGAGCAAGCTCTTGGTGAAGGATTTTGGCCGCTTGGTTATGTCTGTGCAGATACTCAGTGTTAGCAAGAGCCGAACATCCTGAAAGCACATGCCTGAGTGACTCACCGGGATGGCGACACGCTCGACAGATGTCATGAGTGCCATCCTTCAAGATGTACTTTCGGTAGTTCCGCGTCTTAACCACCTGATCTTGTATTGCACACACAAAACCTTCGGTTTCCCCAAAGAGGAATTATTATTATTATTATTATTATTATAATTCAAAGGTCCACCACATACGTGTGAGCGATTTGCTATTATGTATAATTTTTTATCAACCGATAAACGTCCACTGCTGGACAAAGTTCTCTTGCATGGACTTCCACATTTCTCAGTCTTGCGCCTCCTTTATCCAACGGCTGAGGTCATTGATAATTTGATTGCTGCAATGCCTACAATATAGGACATGGTCAATAAGAACTATAATATGTACCTACCTGTGATAATTTATGCGTATAGTATGCTACTTTTTAAATACTCTACTGGTGTGGGACGTGACTTGCGTTGATACGTTGGCTGCGTCCCACCTACCGGGCTCGTGCCAAAAGGCGGGTGCAGCTGTCGAATCCGCTCAGTTGCTTAAGCGCCGCAAATACTCTGCCATTTCTAAGGATTATATTTTTGCGGCGCTTGCTTTTGAGACTCTGGGTCCATGGTCATCGGACACGAAAAATTTTGTAAATGTCGTGTCCCAAAAATTGATCCACGCCTCTGGTGACCAAAGAGCTGGCGCTTATTTAGCCCAAAGGCTTAGCCTCGCTATTCAGAGAGGTAATAGCGCCAGTGTTTTGGGCACCATGCCCATTAGCGATCACTTGGACGGCGTGTATTTTTTGTAAATATAATTAGTAGTAATTTTTTCGCTTTTATATAATAATATGTAGATCTACTTTTTAAATAGGTAAATGCTTTTCTTTCTTTCTACTTCCTACTAATATTATAAATGCGAAAGTTTGTGAGGACGGATGGATAGATGTATGTATGGATGTTTGTCAATCTGTAACGACACAACGTATGAACCGATTTGTCTGAAATTAAGAATGGAGATAGCTCATACCCAGGATTAGCACACTTAGCCCCGATTCCATCAACGTAAAATAAGTTTTTGACAGTATTTTCAATACAAAAACTGTCAGAACGCCCAATTTATTCAGAGGATAAACGTCACTCGACGTTGGTGAAACCGGGGCTTAGGCTACTTTTTATTCCGGAAAATATAATAAGAAAAGATAATATAATATCGTCAAGATCGTGCGTCTGTGGTTTGTGGAATTCCCCACGAGAGACCGAATTTGCAGCTGACAAGTATTGACCTTTTAAAATCGGCCAAGTGCGAGTCGGGCCTCGCTCTTTTAGGGTTCCGTTAAAAAAAAATTAAATTAAAATATTTTCATGTACCTACCCATGGAAATATTTTAATTTAATTTTTATTATTTGTTATAGCGGCAATAGAAATACATGATATGTGAAAATTTCATCTGTCTATCTATTACGGTTTACGAGATACAGCCCGCTGACAGACGGACGGACGGACAGCGTAGGCTTAGTAATAGGGTCCCGTTGGTACCCTTTGGGTATGGAACCCTAATAAAAACCTTTTATATAAGACCCTCGTGTACTACGCAGCGTCGAGTGATAGAATAGAATAGAAATGTTTTTATTCAAATAAACTTTTTTACAAGTGCTTTTGAATCGTCGACGAGTCTACCACTGGTTCGGAATGCCCTTCCTGCCGAGAAGAACCAGCAAGAAACTCGGCGGTTGCTCTTTTCAAAACAAGTCTACAATTCAATAGATACTATGCTAAGTATGCAGTGTTTCCACAATGAGTGGAAGTTCCACAAAAGCATACCTAATTATAATTCAACACATGTTAAGACGGGCAGACAACAAATAGCCCCCATTCCCATCCCATTGTGCCAGCATGGTGGACTATGACCTTATAACCCTTCTCTGAGAGGAGACCTGCGCTCAGTAGTGCGTTGATAGGTTGCTGATGATGATGTGATAAAAATAAAACAACAAAGAATACAATATAATCAATATAATATAAAAAGAGAACACAGTACCATTGGAATAATATTACAATTACACAAAACCTCTCAAACAGATATTTCCAGTTCCATTCCATATTGTATCATTCCTCGCTTTCTCATTTGCCTATATGTGTGAGCGAGACAGTTAAATATCTAAAGGTTCCTATATTAAAAGGCTATATTTAAAGGTTATATTTAAAGGCTTTTATTTTCTTAAATAATTGTGTGGAATGGAAATATAAATCTGACTTACATTTACACACACCATCAAAGCCATCATTATAAAGGCTTGGACAGACACAGCGTGTGGCGGCGACGACGTTTCAAACGCAGCGAACGAAGTTGTAATACAAAGAACTGTATGATGTGATGTTAGGAGATCCAGGGTCACCGACATTGTTCAGTGAGTCACGAAGTTTAAGTGGAAATGGGCGGGCACAAGATTTGACTGACTGGGATCCCGAGTGAGGGATTATAATACAAAACAAAGTTTTATATCTTTAATTATTGTAGGCCCAATAATTATGAAAATTACATACAAATATTATATCAGTTGAATGCATTTAACAAGAAAAAATATTTCATAAGAACAATTTTTTGTACGTAAGTGACGATGCAGTCTAAGATGGTAGCGGGCACAGTTGGAAGGGATATGGCAGTGTAAATTAAATCGGTTTCTACACGCCATATCGTATTGAAACGCTAAATCACTCGGCGGCACGTATTTTCCGCTGTATTGTACAAAATTATTTGATTTCTTTGCAATAAAAATTCTTATTTTTCTTCTTCTTCTTCAAGGTGCTAGAATGGAATGTAAAATTTGCATTTTTCGAAGTCACCTCTCTAGGCGAAAGTGTCTTTGGACAAAAGCGGCAGAAAATCGCGTTCTGTGGAGATTTTTGCAAGACATCTAGGTATGTCTATAGGTTGAGACGAAGTATGAAGGGACCGCAGTAGAAATCGCACCGCTGCCGTCACGCGTTGCATCTGCCCAGACCTCAACCATTTAACCACTAAAACCCAACTAAACTAGAATATACGAAATAATTCACTATCAATACGAATAAGCTTCGAAAAATGATTTTTCATACCACCAGATAAAATAATAGGGATGTTACTAATATAATAAAGCGGAAAAGTTTGTTTGTTTAAACGCGCTAGTCTCTGGAATTACCAGTCGAATTTAAAAAAATCTTTTTGCATTTAAAAGTCCAATTTTTGAGGGAGGCTATGGGCTATTCAACATCACGGTAAGACTCGCAGAAGCCGAGTAAAACGAAAAAAGAAATAGCGCGGGCGGGCAATGCGGTGCGGTGAGTCTGGACTGAGGACGGTCATCTGACGAAAGCCCAACTGAAGCGTACTTTTTATTCCGGACGAGCTGATGCCCGCGACTTCGTCCGCGTGGATTTAGTTTTTAAAATCCCTCGGGAACTCTTTGATTTTCCGGGATAAAACGTAGCCTATGTCACTCTCCAGGTCCTCAACTATACCCATGCAAAAAATCACGTCGATCCCTAGCTTTGTTACTGCGTGATTGAAAGACAAACCAACAAAAAAACACACTTTAAATTTACTTAATTTATAAGAATTAATACATGATACCAATGTAACCAATACCTTTGTTTCTACCGGCGGCGATCTAATTAAATTTTAGAACACAAAAGCTACTATTGTGACTTAACTATGATAGTTAGATATACCCTTGTGGACTTTTTGTAGAGAATAATGAGCACTTTAATCATGTAGTACATAATTTGTATGTATCATCAATAGCTTTCTCAGCACACGCCAAATAGTGAAGTTTATAGGCAAATTTTTTCTACTTTGGGTTATTATTGCAATTTTCTTAAGGATCTCTAATTTTATCGAAAATAAATTATAGCCCATGTTACTTCCCGATAATTTAGCTTTCTATTGGTGAAAATAAAATTGGTTGTCTGTAAAGTCTGTTTACTGACGATAGTTGAACGTGACAACGTCGTAATTATCGTTGCTATAAACAATTGACACCACATTCACTTTTCACTGCACTTGATACTCGATCAAAACATGTAAATGTACTATAGTATAGCAGCTGTCCACGCAGACGCATCGCTCACTCAAGTAGGAGAGAGACGGATGTCGAACGCTGCCGAACGCAAAGGCCGATTGTGCCTCTTTGTCGCTCGTTCCGCGCTCTCGCTTGCACTTCAAGCCTTACATGGAACGCCTCAGAGCGAGGTAACGCCGCATGAGTCATGTTTTTTCGTGCGTGCAGCCGGCTCTATCGAATTATAAGACGTTGTCACGTCAAAAATGGTTAAAATCGGTCCAGTAGTTACAGAGCCTATTCGGTACAAACAAATAAGCAAAAAGTCTTTCCTCTTTATAATATTAGTATAGATAAAATCATCGAGTTCCAATGGGAATATTTAAAACGTTCACTCGGACGAAGTCGTGGGCTTCAAGTAGTTTCAAATAAAATTCAACGCTACCTCTCTTAATTTATCAGTTCACTAGATGATGCCCGCGACTTCATCCGCGTGTATTAAGGTTTTTTAATTCCCGGGGGAACTCCAATTTTCCGGGATAAAATTAATTAATGTTAATCCTGGGTATGAGCTATCTCCATTCCAAATTTCAGCCAAATCGGTTCATCCCTTGTGGCGTGAAAGAGTGACAAACGTCCATCAACAAACTCACATTTATAATATTAGTAGAACGCCACCTCCCGTAATTTATCAGTCCATTGGTGCTAATTATTATACTGTAAATAATGTCTCAAATAAACTGAATAAAGTGCGGTCTTATTTAATATAAAAACTTAAGTGGCACTCGGGGACTGCCGCGGTAAAGCTATTGCACAGCATTTTTTATCAACTTATGCAATTAATATTTATTTTTTGTATATTAAAAATTATGCAAAAAAATAATAATTAAAAAACAAACAAACAAGAGAAGCGAACTGGCACTACTTCGCGAGTGAGATTCGAACCTGCGACATCATCAAATAAAGCGGCCGCTCGCCCACTGCGCCAAATAGAGCTACTTGAGAACCTCTAAAATGTTGAGCGCTTACTGAACGACGGTGTTAGGTTTATTTTCGTTAGGGAATTTCTTGATTCGGTCGCCGCGCTCAAACTGTTTGTCCTAGTTCAAAGCCCGCGATAAAAGCTATGCAATAGCTTAAAAATCTGCCGCACTTTAGATATAATTTAAACTAAAAAATTATTTTTTAAAAAACCGACTTCAAACGCCCGCGCCACTACAAAATATATAATTTATTGTAGATTTCTTAAAACCACTCGACCGATTTCGATAAAATCAATGGGACCACCTGGAAAGTGGTCCCATTTTGGAAAATTCTTTTTTATGAAAGGGACCCTTTCAAAAAAAAAATGAATTTTCCAAATCGGTTCAGGTGTCTTTGAGTAATCCGTGAACATACATAAATAAAATCCAACGAGTTGAGAACCTCCTCGTTTTTTGAAGTCGGTTAAAAATAGCCGCTTAACTATACTCCCATTGGAAAAGGACAGTATAGCGTATGAGATTGTGTGTGTATTAGCACCAATGTGTATTCCGCAAAACTCATCAAAATAACAGGGCAATGTTAAAAGACATAATTATCCTTTGCGACTTTTGCGGCCTTGCAATCTACCCCCCGATTGTCTTAAAGTTATTCCATTGATCGTATTCGTATTCGTTGACATTGGCGTCTAAGTAAATTATCCTTGATTGTATTGATTTAGTCACCAATTCAATACAACCGATTTTAACATGGAGCGTTATGGAGCGTATCGTACATACCTAAACGTATAAGAATGCATACACTAAATTGAGCTCTAATTCAATGCTGTTATGGTTTATTTTACTTTGACGGACTTTTATTTAAAGAAAAAGCATATTATACAATTGAAGACTATATAAATGACTAAAAAGCGTGGATATAATTCGCTCCAGCGAGTCATGAGACAGTAATGATTAACCTGTATTTTATTGTAATTTTTTTTTTTGAAAAGAGCAACCGCCGAGTTTCTTGCTGGTTCTTCTCGGCAGGAAGGGCATTCCGAACCAGTGGCAGACTCATCGACGATTCAAAAGCATTTGTAAAAGTTTATTTGAATAAAAAATATTTCTATTCTTCTATTCTATTTTAAATTGAGCTCAATTCAATGCTGTTATGGTTTATTTTACTTTGACTCCAATGTAATTGAATATGATAACTATCAATGGAGTATACTAGGATATTTTGTCCACATAAAGCCGTCATTCCACTGTCTTTAACGCCAAGCTCACGATTTTAAATTGAGCTCTAATTCAATGCCGTTACGGTTTATTTTACTTTAACGCCAATTTCATTGAATACGATAACAATCAATGGAGTATACTAGGATATTTTGTCCACATAAAGCCGTCATTCCACTGTCTTTAACGCCAAGCTCACGATTTTAAATTGAGCTCTAATTCAATGCCGTTACGGTTTATTTTACTTTAACGCCAATTTCATTGAATACGATAACAATCAATGGAGTATACTAGGATATTTTGTCCACATAAAGCCGTCATTCCACTGTCTTTAACGCCAAGCTCACGATTTTAAATTGAGCTCTAATTCAATGCCGTTACGGTTTATTTTACTTTAACGCCAATTTCATTGAATACGATAACAATCAATGGAGTATACTAGGATATTTTGTCCACATAAAGCCGTCATTCCACTGTCTTTAACGCCAAGCTCACGATTTTAAATTGAGCTCTAATTCAATGCCGTTACGGTTTATTTTACTTTAACGCCAATTTCATTGAATACGATAACAATCAATGGAGTATACTAGGATATTTTGTCCACATAAAGCCGTCATTCCACTGTCTTTAACGCCAAGCTCACGATTTTAAATTGAGCTCTAATTCAATGCCGTTACGGTTTATTTTACTTTAACGCCAATTTCATTGAATACGATAACAATCAATGGAGTATACTAGGATATTTTGTCCACATAAAGCCGTCATTCCACTGTCTTGTCAAGCTGTCAAGCTCACGATTTAGCTAGCACAATATTTTTATTAATACATAGACTAGCGCATGACCGCAATCTCACCTGATGGTGAGTGAACATGCAGCCTGAGATGGTGCGCGCTTGCCTAGAAGATGATTATTCACACTAGATTTAAGTCCACAGTTCGGTGAAACCACATGCTCCGCTGTCACAGGGTGTACCAGCAGAAGAGCGCCATCAAAACCCGCACAGCACGGCGCGGCGCCAGCGATCACTGCTCCTCTTCAGCCACCTCCCCTGGATCCTGGACCTGGGGGGAAGAAGGGGGGGGGGGCGTTATTAGTTATAAAAATCGGCCAAGTGCGAGTCGGGCCTCGCTCTTTTAGGGTTCCGTTAAAAAAAAATTAAATTAAAATATTTCCATGTACCCATGGAAATATTTTAATTTAATTTTTATAATTTAATTTTATTTTTATTATTTGTTGTTATAGCGACAATAGAAATACAAAATATGTGAAAATTTCAACTGTCTATCTATTACGGTTTACGAGATACAGGCCGCTGACAGACGGACGGACGGACAGCGGAGGAGCGGAGCGGTCCTTACGGGACCTAGGCTAGGTCCCGTTGGCACCCTTTGGGTACGGAACCCTAAAAAATTTAATATAAGAAACTAGCTGATGCCCGCGACTTCATCCGCATGGATTTAGTTTTTAAATCCCTCGGGAACTCTTTGATTTTCCGCGATAAAAAGTAGCCTATGCCACTCCCCGGGTCCTCAAATATACTCATGCAATAACTCACGTCGATCCGTAGCCCTGTTGCGGCGTGATTGGAGGAGAAACCAACACACTTTCGCATTTATAATATTAAGTAAGGATTCTTTTTAAAAAATCGACTTTAAACACCCGCGCCACTACAATGTATACAAAATCGTTGATTTTTTAAAAACCGCTCGACCAATTTCGATAAAATTTAAATGGAACCACCTGGAAAGTATTCCCTTTTAAACTAAAAGAGAATTTTCCTAATCGGTTCACTCGAAGACGAGTAATCGGTGAACATACATAAAAAAAAAGATACCGACAATTTGAGAACCTCCTCCTTTTTTAAAGTCGGTTAAAAAGGCTGTTAGCAAAGCTGAACTCAACTAATATTCTCCACTCAGCTTAGTAGTGCTTAATAGTGCATCTTTTTTTTTTATTCAATGACAAGCTAGACCTTGATTGCGATCTCACCTGATGGTAAGTGACAATGCAGTCTAAGATGGTAGCGGGCTAACTTGTAAGGGGTATGGCAGTGAACATTCAACCCATACCCCTAATCGGTTTCTACACCATCGTGCCGGAACGCTAAATCGCTTGGCGGCACGTCTTTGACGGTAGGGTGGTAACTAGCTACGGCCAAAGCCTCCCACCAGACCAGACCAGAGATAATTCGGAAATTATAAATTCCCAAATTGCCCCCGCCGGGAATCGAACCCGAGACCTCCCAGTTATAAGACCATAGCGCTCACCACTGCGCCAGGGAAGTCGACACAAATCTTCTTCTTCATCAACTGATAAACGTCCACTATTGAACAAAGGTCTCTTGTATGTACTTACACAGGGGTGTAGATGATAGGAGCCACGCTTAGGAGGACGAGCTGAGCTATAGGGTTCCATCATAAGTCGAACCACACACGTCCCCGCAGCTGGGCTTCCTGCTCTCAGTCTAGCTTGGAGAAATCTGAGCTGGGGTGGGAGCGGGGTACCTAGTCGTACACCCTGGGCAATATTGCAGTCAAACGAGCTTGCCCCATTTCAACATCTACCTCGGGCTGCAATAGCAAAGTGTGGTCAAGGCGGTACTGGCTGCGACAATCCCCCGTAGCACGTACGTCCGCTATCCCCCTCCTTAACCTGAATGTCCCATGAATCCTATCCTTCCAAAAAAAAAAAACCTTTCTACCCCCCCCCCCCAAAAACACAAATGGAAGCGAATCAAAAGATACAAGATGGACTACTCCAGAAGGGTACCGGAAACTCAGTTTCCGGAGAACCCCTTGCTGAGGCGACTGATCGGTCGGCCCGAACAGTCGCCTCAGGCTGCCCCTCGTATTCTGGAGAGGGCAATGTTTCGCTTGCAGGTGTGTCACACGCCGCCGGAGGTTCGGTGAATAACCTTCAAAAAAGATTTGTTAAGAGCCTCCAAGTGAGGGATGAAGAGGACCTACTGAGGTCGCCACCGCCGGGGCCGTCAGGCCAGGGCGATGGCGGCTTCACTACGGTCCGATCAAAAAGAAGTCTCAAAAGAGAGAGAAGATTAAAAAGACAGCAGGCGACGTCAGGACCGCCACCGAGCTTCCAGCAGCCATCGGGGTCCGCTCCGAATGCTGCTGGGGGGTCGGACACGGTACGACCGCCCAAATCAAAGCGACAAAGTACTGACCCAGAGGAGCAAAGACCAGCGAAACGCCGCAATCAGAGGGCCCAGGACGGACCGCGTTGCTCTGCAAAAAAGCAAAGCGATCAAGCCGTGGCTATCTATCGTGCGGACGGTGCCCTGGTCGATACAAACCTGGCGGAAGTTATTAGGACCAGACTGAGTGGCCTTATCCTGAAGGCAATTAGAGAACAAGTAGACAGTGACAAGCTAAACTTCGCTACTTCGGGGCTGGTGGCAGAAGGCTTCTTCCTTGTGACACCTATGAACGTTCTGGCGAGGGACTGGTTACTGTCCTGCGACTTGGGTCTCTACAATGGCGTTCCGATAAGGCTAACGAGACGGGACAGAGGTAGGGTTGCAGTATGGATTCCTGGTAACAAAAGACTAGAGAATCCGCTGGAATACCTGCAAGGTCAAAATATGAAAAGAACGGAGCTGCAGATTCTTGACTGGAATCTCATTGTCAGGGAGCCTCTTCCTCTGGGAGAGCGACTGATACTGGGAGGGTCCCTCAAGAAGTCTGCCAATGCTTTGAAAAGGAAGGACTTTGGCTGTGTTATGAACTGACTCGGGTATACGCCAAAGTCCTAAAACCAAAGACAAAGATAGGCACACCGGACGTGGACATGAACACTACACAATGCCCACCAACGGGTGCAGCTGGTGACGGCTCGGGACAGGCATCGTCACATAAGGCGGACCAAAGCTGTGGAGGTGCCAGTGGGGATGAAAGGACCCCCCCCACAGTGCCCTCCCGGTACGGGAGAGCCCGGAACGGCGGGCCTGTCACGGGACGAAACTGGTCCACAAAAGAGCCGACACATGAGTGATGCTGAGAAACTCGCGAATCCCTTCAGTGGGAGACGATGACGGACTTGGCATCGTCATGTGACGGAATAGACATAACACATAGCACACATCACTACACTCAATCACTCAAAACGAAACACACAAATACACAGATACACACTACACACACACTTAAGATCCTCCAGTTGAATCTGCACCACTGCAGAGAGGCCATGACGGAACTCTGCCAATTCGTGGTCAGCAAGAAAATAGATTTGGCCCTGTAACAAGAACCGTACGCAGTCAAAGGGCGTGTGGCGGGCTTGGGTTGTCTTGGTGGAGATGTGATTTACCACAGCAATGGTGAATCCAACCCCAGAACATGTATCTATGCCAGTAACAGGATCAAATCTTTAGGACTAATAGTATCAGAGTATTACAGAGATCTAGTGGCGGTGGAAGCAATCATACCACTTGCTGATGGTAACAAGAAAAGAGTGGCTTTTATATCGGCTTATATTCCAAGTGAGACCGACTACGAACCACCAACCAAAGAACTTGAAGAAACTGTGATCAAATACAGAGGTAAGAGAACTCCTATTATTATTGGGTGTGACGCTAACTCGCATCATGAGGTGTGGGGAAGTACTAACACAAATAGGAAAGGAGAACTACTAATAGAATTTATTGCAAGTAACAGTCTTGAGATTATGAACATTGGGGATACCAGTACCTTTGTCACAAAATCAAGACAAGAAGTACTAGATATAACTTTAGCAACAGAAGATATTTCCAAATATGTCAAAGATTGGAGAGTTGACCTGGATGACTCTTTCTCAGACCATCGCAGAATAACCTTCAATATCGACAGCAAGGTGGAAAAAGTAAAGGTTAGGAATATAAGGAAGACTGATTGGGAAACATTTGCTTCAACTCTAAGCAAATGGACACCAACCTGTGGCTTATACAGCAGTATAGAAGACATAGAAACAGGAGCAAAAGAACTAGAAACAGTTCTGGTGGAAGCCTTTGAGGTTGCTTGTCCGTTGAGAGAGATAAGAGCGGGAAAAGGTCAACCCTGGTGGAACAATGAGCTGAAGAAACTTAGGAAAAGAGCTCGTAGAGCTCTTAGAGTTGCCCTAAAAAAGAACGATATAGAAAGCTGGGGAATTTACAGGAAAATAAGAACTGAATTCCGTAATAAGTGCAGGAAAGAAGACAGGAATGGCTGGCACTCATACTGCGAGGGTATTACAGATTATCCTGAATCTGCCCGCCTGTTGAGAGTGCTTGCCAAAGATAGAACATGTAAACTGGGAAGTATCAAAATAGACAATGATTTAGTATCTGATCCTAAACTGATACTGTGCAAAATGATGGAAACACATTTTCCAGAGTGCCAGGAAATAGGTGTTGAAGAAGTTACCCTGGAAGTTCCCAATGCCACCTATGACTGGCTGGCAGCGGAGAACATCATAACCAAAGAACAACTAGAATGGAGCATACATTCTTTTGCTCCATACAAGGCAGCAGGACCGGATGGCATCTTTCCGAAAATGCTGCAAGTAGCATACAAACATATTGGAGACATATTACTAGCATTATTTAGAGCAAGCCTGGCTAGTGGATACTTACCTCTCAATTGGTGCAAGGTCAAAGCGGTATTCATACCTAAGCCAGCAAAGAAAACTTATCAAGAAGCAAAATCTTTTCGATGTATAAGCCTGTCGTCTTTCATACTGAAAGCCTTAGAAAAGATAATAGATGGGCATATGAGATCCAAACTAGACTCAAGTATTCTACCACTACACATTAATCAACACGCATATATGACGGGCAAATCTACTGAAACTGCCCTCCATAATTTAGTGGTCAGAATTGAAAGATCAATAAATAGCAAGGAGTTCGCTCTTGGGTGTTTCTTCGATGTTGAAGGGGCATTTGATAAAGCGAATCGAAAAGCAATAAAAGCAGCACTTCAGAGAGACGGCATCGAGCATGCTGTAGAAACGTGGATCATGAACATGCTACAGTATCGCTTGATAACAGCTGAACTAGGTGGAGAAAAGTACACCATTAAATCTACTAATACTACTATACGGAGCGATTGTTTGGTGGCATAAAGCAGCAACATCAACAAATAGCAAAGAACTGACTAAAGTACAAAGGATGGCCACACTGATGATCTCGGGTGCCATGCGGACAACACCATCCGCAGCACTGGAGATTATTCCAGGTCTTTATCCTCTGGACTTGGCAGCCAAAAGAAGAGCGTTGAAGCAGTGGTATAGAATGAAACTGTCAAGACAATGGAAAGGCAGTTTCATGGATAAAGGACATACTGAGTTTCGAAAAGATTTATGGAGATAAACTGTCTATGATAATCATTAATAATGATCTCATTAGGAGGCAGCGCATCTTCGATAAGAAATATAGAGTGCATATAGGATCAAAAGAAGAATGGAAGATAGAATCCGCCAGCGAAGGTATCATTGTCTGTTACACGGACGGATCAAGGCGTGAATCCACAAAGCTCAGTGGTGCTGGAATATTTTATAGCACCATTCCGGATAAGGACCAGGCAATCAGCCTGGGTAAATTTACGAGCATATTTCAGGCCGAGACGTATGCGATCATGGAGTGTGCTATCGGCCTGATGGACATTGCAGGTACTGATACAAAAGGAATTATTATATATAGTGACAGCCAGGCCGTAATAAAAGCTCTGGAAAGAAAGGACACCACTTCGGCTCTCGTGAAGGAATGCAAACATGCATTAAACTCACTAGCTGAAAAGACAAAAGTGACGATTGCTTGGGTTCCTGGACACCAAGGGAACATCGGTAATGAGAAAGCAGATGAACTAGCTCGAATGGGAGCAAGTATCCAATTTCATGGACCTGAGCCTTGCCTACCCATTCCGTACACGATTACCAAAAGAGTGATGGAGGGAATCGTAGAAAGAGAATCGAACTCAAGATGGAACAACTCGATTCAATATAGACAATCGAAATTGTTCCTGAAATCATTCGATAAAAAGAAGACAAGACAAATTATGTCACAAAGTAGGAACAATATTGCATTGGTAATAGGAATAGCAACGGGACACTGTCTGCTAAATAGACATCTCACAATAATGAGAATACAAGAAGACCCATCCTGTCCAGAGTGTGGTGAGGAAGAGACCAGTTTCCACTTTATAGCTGAGTGCCCTATGTACTCATTGGTAAGATGGGAACTACAAGGTAAGGATAGATTAAGTGAAGAAGACCTTTCAATAGGAGACATCGTTAGGTTTACGAAAGCTACAGGTAGGTTTGAGGGGGGTAGGCTGCCTGGGCACCAGTAACCTGTGTCCAAACACGGGGAATTGGGTGGAATAGTTCCGACACAGGACTGATCACCCGCCTGGCGTTAGCAGGCGTCCCCTCCACAAATACATACATGTACTTACACAAGCCTCGGTCTTGCGGCGTATATCCAGCGGCTACCTGCGATAGATAGTTCGATGTCGTCGGATCACCTAGTGGGAGGTCTGCCAACACTGCGCTTCCCGGGTACGTGGTCGCCACTCCAGCACCTTGGGACCCCAACGACCACCAGCTCTTCGAACTATGTTCCCCGCCCATTTCCACTTCAGTTTCGCGACTCGCTGAGCTATGTCGGTGACTTTGGTTCTCCTACGGATCTCCTCATTTCTGATTCGATCCCGCAGATACGCCGAGCATAGCTCTCTCCATCACCCGCTGAGTGACCCTGAGCCTTCTTGAGGCCAATAGCTTTTTCTTCTCAAAACACACTTTATAACTTCAACAGCCCAACAGTTAAAGGTGCGGAATGGAAACTGAAAGGTCGCAGGTTCGACCTATTGCACTATTACCGTATCACAATCCTTGTGTAAGGAGTGGGTCCTTACACAAGGATTGCGCTTATTTGGAGGGGAGAGGAGAATATTGACTGATATTCTATTATTTTAAAAATAAATAAAAACAAAAAACTTGAGTGCCGTGGAACACTCGGTTGAAACGTAGTTCTTTTTCATAAATAACGATACCTATTTAAACGATATTATGGAAACATCTTCTGATAATGAAAACATTTTCTTTTAGAATCAACGCCATCTCTCGGCACATATTAGAACCATCTCGCAATACATAACCGATAACCGTCTACACTACTCGTGACGGAAAATTCTTACTTTTTTCGCCTAGCCACAGTTAAGTTCCATAAGGAACATCGTTCCAAAAACCAGTCTCCATTCAACTTACCTCAACCTCCTCCCTGGCTCTGCTCGGCTCCAACTCGATCACAGGATCAGCGGTCGCCTCAGCCAAGTTGGTGACAGACTTGGACTTGAAGCACTGAAAGTCCACGTGTCTGCTCTTAGCCTCCTCCTTCTCCCAGGACATGTGGATGAAGGGTCGCTGCACGTAGTTGTAGATGACCTCGGCTCGACCCCCCGGCCGCTTGCGGACCTTCTCCTTGTATGTGGGGTAACCTTCCACGCCAAGACGGATCTTCTTTAGCCCGCGCTCTTTCATCACTTGCTTTGCTACGTCTCTGGAAAAGATTTAAGTTTAATTTAACCTTAATGACAGTGGACTTAAACAACCTTCCAAGTTTTTTATCTGTGCCATGGAAAAACGTTTTGACAAGTGACATTTGAGTACCTTTTTTTGCTGATTGAGACTATTTAGTAACTACAATAAAATCATATTACAAAATTAACAGTGTGATACCATCATCATCAATAGCCTATAAGAGTCCACTGCTGGACTAAAGGCCTCTCCCAAGGGAAGGGTTTGCCCATAATCACCACGCGGGGCAGACGGGTCGGTGATCGCAGTAGATGGTAGTAGTAGCACAGAGGACGCTGCTGCCCGTTCTCCGTTATATTCCCTTAGTCGCCTCGTACGACACCCGCGGGAAGAGGAGGGGTGGTGACAACTGTATTCTGATCTGCCGTCACCACACGGCAGATCAATAAATAATTATTTTCTAGAAACTCATTTCTACTACAAATCCAGTAAAAACTAAGTAAATTATGTCCATACGTGAACTCTTAAAAATGAGCTTGATGATCCTTAATTACTCAAATATGGTTGAGCGAAGCAATGGCTGGGTCATGCGTCATGCTCGTGAACGGGTGTCACCGGCGGGAATGGGGGTACTTTCTGTCTGCCCGTCTTAACATATTGTGTTGAATTATAATTAGGTATGGTTTTGTGGAACTTCCCCCCATCAACTTGTTTTGAAAAGAGCAACCGTCGAGTTTCTTGCTGGTTCTTCTCGGCAGGAAGGGCATTCCGAACCAGTGGTAGACTCATCGACGATTCAAAAGCACTTGTAAAAAAGTTTATTTGAATAAAAAAACATTTCTATTCTATTCTACTCGTATATTTGTCTGGATCACTGATAAATATTTAACAAAAATCGTAACCAAATTGAGGGTAAGTTACACAATACACTAAGTACCCTCAGTACTTAGTATGTAATGGAGGTAAACCTCAGCTCAACCCCCCAGCCTCTTATGGATCTTCTCGACTCGCTCGACACCAAAGTGACCGACATAGCAAACGTAAAATAACTTAATTTTTAAGTTATTTTATTATTATTAATTTTAATTTACTTATGTAATTTCTTTTTAATTTTCAATTTTTATTTACTTTACTTTTAACATTGTATTTGACCAGTTTTTATATGGGTCCCTGGCCTGCAATAAAATGATTTTATTTATTTTATTTATTTATTTATTTATAGCTCATATGTTGGTCACTTTGGTCCTCCTACGGATCTCCTCATATCTGATTAATTGATCTCGCAGGGTTACTCCGAGCAAAGCTCTCTCCATCGCCCCCTGAGTGATCCTGATCCTAGTTCAAAGCGCTCTTTTTAGTTACCGAGCAAGAAAAATGCGTGAGGCGAGTATAGAATAGAATAGAAATGTTTTTTATTCAAACAAACTTTTTTAGAAGTGCTTTTGAATCGTTGATCTACCACTGGTTCGGAATGCCCTTCTTGCCGAGAAGAACCAGCAAGAAACTCGGTGGTTGCTCTTTTCAAAACAAGTTTACAATACAATAGATACTTGCTATGCTATGCTATGTATGCAGTGTTTCCACAATGAGGGGACATGACGGAAAATTGTAAGTAAAAAAGTGTAAGCACTTTTTTCGCCTAGCCACCAGCCAAGTCCGTACCATCCGATAAGGAAATTCATTCCAACAAGTCCACTAACCGAGCCTCGTCTCACCTGTTCTCGATGTACTTGAAGAAGCGGTAGAGCGGCGTGGAGAGCACGGTCTGGCTGTACTCGTCTCCCATCTGCGGTGGATACTCTTCATCCCACTCCACGGAGTCGTCGTCCAGCAGCACCACCACGTGGCACTCGCGGTCGCCGCGCCGCGCCGACTCCACCATCAGCGGCAGGATGAGCCGCTCCAGGAAGCTCTCGAACTGCCGCCGCGCGCCCTCGTTCGACAGCTCGTGGAGGAGACCGCGGAGGTTCTGGGAACATGAGGGTAGTCAGAAAAAACATAAATTGGAGACCACGGTGGTTCTGGGAACATGAGGGTAGTCAGAAAAACGAGTATGCTTTAGACCACACGACTGAAGTAAAACTAACGAAACGCAACTGGCTATAAGAGAAAGAGAGAAAGAAAATGTGTGCTCGCAACTCTCTCTCTTGCCCCTACAGTAATATACGAAAAGTAACTCTCTCTCTTTCTATCTTCACTAACTTATATCTCCCTCTCTACTTCCGTTCGCCTCGTCCGATCACACTTTTCGTAACGCATTCACCAGCTTGCTCCCGAAGTCAAGCGTGCGTAAAGAAGTTTTACTTCAAAAACATAAATTGTAGACCGCGGAGGTTCAAGGAACATGAGGGTAGTCAGAGATAAAATGTAAATTGGAGACCGCGGAGGTTTAGTGAACATGAGGGTAGTCAGAGAAAATCATAAATAAAGGCGCCACTGTAGACCTCAGACCCAGCAGCATGACATGACTAAATGTACATTTTTAACTGCCACCGCGATAAATACAGACACACTGTAGTGCTGGGCAGTCGTGTATAGATCTCTATCCAAGCAGCACGCGTGGAGGGTAGTGTGTATATTGTTTCACACCTGACAGCGGACGGTGTTGGCGTCAAACGGCACCAGCAGGTAGTCGCAGGCCTCTCGCAGCTCCTGCACGGACACGGTGGGCGGACACCGGATGGTGCCGCCGCGGTAGTACTCCAGGATGGCGCGGAACACGGTCGCTGATATCCCTTCAGCCACCTCGTACTCGCCTCGCTCGTTGGGATGGGTGAACTCTATACCTGAAAAATAAATATTAGAAATAGAATAGAATAGTATAGAAATATTTTTTATTCAAATAAACTTTTACAAGTGCTTCCGAATCGTCAGTTATATCTACCACTGGCTCGGAATGCCCTTCCTACTGAGAAGTACCAGCAAGAATCTCGGCGGTTGCTCGTTTTCAATACAGTTTACAATAGGTACTATATGCTATGTATGCAGTGTTTCCACAATGAGGGGAAGTTCCAAAAATGCATACATATATTGAATTCAATACATGATGTTAAGATGGAGCACAGAAAGTAGCCCCATTCTCGCCGGTGGCATCCGTTCTCGAGCATGACGCATGATCCAACCGTTGCTTCGCTCAACCATATTTGAGGGAACGAATCAACCCGCATCACACGACACCCACAACACCACAGGACATTAAAGAGTTCCAGGGGGTTTATTGTTAGGTGAAATTTCCGAAGAGGGCATGGCCAGCGCAGTCAGTCTGAACGCACATCAAGCAGAATAGCACACACAATGCGGGTAGTGCACAAAACCCGCTCCAAACAGCTCACGCTGGACAGCGGGGCTCAGTCTGCTTCTCGTTCTCGTACCCGACACAGGTTGTTTGCTTTGTAACATAATTTATTTAAGAGAATTTTGTTTTTGTGAAATTAGTTCACTTTTGTGATTGCTAAAAATCCCTACTAATATTATAAAGCGGAAGTGTTTGTTTGGTGGTTTGTCCTTCAATCACGCCCCAACAGATCTACGGATCAACGAAATTTTTTGCATGGACATAGTTGAGAACCTGGAGAGTGTTCATCAGCTAGTATTTTAATGAAAAAGTTGAAAAACTGTAACAGTGTTAACCAGCTTTGCAGCTTGCTGCAGTTTTCTGCTGAGTGAGGAGCCTTATTTGTTCATGAACGACTCTATGCAATAGCTTTACTTACGTCTGTAAGCGAATATTGTAAAATTGAATTGTTTTCATGAACAAATAAAACTTATCTATCTATCTATCTATCTATCTATGTATCTATCTATCTATGTATCTATCTATCTATCTATAACATTTACTGTAACATAAAAATTGTATGTACGAGTTAAACCAAATTGATTTTGTTCATGTTATAAAATTTCACCTGGGCCATAATACTGATCAACAGAACACACACACAACTAGTTAATTGTTAAACAAACTTAAATTGTTAAGGGCCTGTTTCACCACCGCCAAGTAAACTTATCTTTGACAGTTTTTATATGGGTGATCTGTCAAAATGTCTTTATTTGTTGGTTAAAGTTCACTTGAAGGTGGTGAAAAAAGGCATTGATGTTTGATGATTTAACATTTTACTAGCTGATGCCTGCGACTTCGTCCGCATGGATTTAGTTAAAAGTTTTTAAAGTCCCTCGGGAACTCTTTGATTTTCTGGGATAAAAAAAAAGCCTAAGATGTCGTTCTCCTGATCCTCAACTATACCCATGCAAAAAATCACGTTGATCCTTACCTATGTTGCGGCATGTTTGAAGGACAAACCAACAAACAAACACACTTTCTCATTTATAATATTAGTATGAAGTATGATTCATCATCACTATTCCAAGAAAAACAACACTTGATATTTCTAACCAACTTCAAAAAAGGAGGAGATTCTCAATTCATGGGAATATTTTTTTAATGAAAAATCTCATAACATATGTGGAAAGAAGTGAAATTGTAGTAACATTTAATCAAGGAATAAATTGGGCATTCTGACAGTTTTTGTGTTGAAAATACTGTCAAAATATCAAAGGAGTTTGGCGAACGCCCATAGTGTTTCTGACCCAGACTTGCGGCCCACGTGCACGAATCAAACTTCTGATACTTGTTCTAGTAAACCAGACTAACAAAAAAGTTAATCAAAGTCAATCAAATAAAGTTGGGAAAAAAAGATATTCAGTAGTAAATGATTAAAAATGAGGTTATGTTTCCATTTAATATATTTAAGACATATTACCACAAGCTTTGGATCAATCATTAATCTGTGCTTTGAATAATCTAATAGGCACAGATTATTATTACCTTACTTACTTACTTACTTAAAAAATGTGTAATTCGAATAGTTCTGTTATTAATGCGGCCAATGGTATTATCATGGAACTAGGAATTACGACTACGTCTAAGGTATTATGATGGTGCATGGAACTAGGAAAACGACTAAGTGATGGTGGTTGTCATGCTGTTCTATTTTTTGGAAAAAGATTACTACCTACCGAAAATAGTAAAAACTAAGTAGGTATTTAAGAATCTCAGTAGGTATTCATGCACGAGATTTAATGATGATGGTGACTACTGACTGATCGTGATCACTGAATACGAGTACCTACATATTGAGGTAAGTTCACACAGTGCAGCGGCTGACAGCGGCAGTGGGAGTTGGATTTATTTGAATGACCTAAATAATACAAGTTTATCTTTACCATAGAACTAGGAATAACGACTTCTTATTTATGGTAAAATGCTTCGATAATTATTGCCATTAGAATGTTTATTTATAATGTGTCGTGAATAATTGTATTTTTGATCCCCAACTTCTAAAAATATGGGGTTTACACAGAAAAATACTTTGAAAATTATCAATTAAAATGAAATGAATCCTGAATCTGAACGGTTTTTAAAAGTTCTGGGTCAAACTTCGCCATTCTTCTTTAGGTTCAGATAAACTTATTTTACATACGTAAGATATTGCTAAGACTTTATTATTGTAAAGGCCAACTCTTTGTTACACTCAATTAAGAGAGTCTGATGAAAGAGATTAAACATGTCTTCGCCAGAATTTTGAACAGACAGTCTACAACCCTTCTCCAAGAGGAGACCTCGCTCAGTAGTGAGCCGATGACGGGTTGATAATGATGACGAGATACTTCATCATTGAAATCCAGATACTGCTGTCAAATCTTCAACTGTGAAGCTAAAAAACTTATACATAACTAGATTTTGCCCTTGACTTTGTCCACATGGGGTAAGGTTTTTAAAAATGCAGTAGGAACCCTGTTTTTTCGGGATCAAACGTAGCCTATGTCACTCTCCAAATCCACAACTATTGGTACGCCCTGCAAAAGAATCACATTGATCCATTGCTTCATGATTGAAGGACAAACAAACACACTTTAACACACATTAACCCAATGCATAACTTTTATTTATTCATACTTTTCCCGTCCCCCATAATAATATCAACTTGCCCCCCCTTGGCCATCGACTGGCGACGCTCAAATGCTGGAATACGAATAAAAGCAAGAATCTTACCAGAGCTGAACATTCTCCCAAGCATTGTGTTGGGGTTGGCGGTGAACTGCGCTGGATCGACCACGAACCTCGTGTTATCCACCACTAAAGTGATCCTGTCGTCACACAATAAGTTTTTCTGCCCGTTTTTAGGCGGTTCCTGCGTAGACGTCGAAGGCATAGGCGCGTTCGGAGTTTGGTTTTTCGGCGGCATGTTTGACGGAATTCGACGTAAATTCGGCCCGTTGCGCTTGGATAGACGCTTGCGACGCTCTTCTGCGTCCCTTCTGTACTCTTCTGTGTCGCTGCTGCTGTCGGGGTAGAAGAAAGGTCTTCTAGGCTCTTGCATGGCCCCCTCGCCTTTCACTTGAGAATCTGACATGGACGCGCGCTCGTTGCGAGCTCTCACATCACGCTCGACGCTCGCAGGCCTCCGCTTCGGAAACGGCCTCGAATTCTTGAAGATTTTTTTGGGTTTCGTGATGAAATTAACGGAAAATCACAGCGGAAAAATCTTTTTGTTTGTTACGAATTTACGACAGTCGACAGTTGACCAGTTTACCACCGACAATTGACTCTGAATTGACGAACTAGGCCGCTAGGCGCGTGCCCCATGTCGAGCTCAAAAATCGATTATTTGGGATAGAAATCGATTTCAACAACCCATCAATTAAGGCTGGAATAGTATCTGTGCGCATCGATTCGCATTTTGTTTGTTGATTCGCATCAGTTTTATTAACTGAAAAAAGCCGGCCAAGTGCGAGTCGGACTCGCGCACCGAGGGTTCCGTACTCCAAAAGTAAAAGTAAAACAATAATATTATATTAATTTGCTTGATTATCGTTAACTTTGTTTGTAGAGGTTTATTGTTAATATAAAGAAAACTATGCTAGTTAGAGCGTTGGTTTTATTTTTCCTGTAAAATATACATAAACTTCTATTGTCCATAATTATTTCAGATTTTATGATTGGTAAACTTCGGAAATAAGGGGGGGCGGGGGAACGGTATTTTTTTCGACATTTTGGCCGATTACTCAAAAACGATTAAATATAGAAATAAATAAAAAACTGTTTTAGAATGCACAAGTAAAGGCCTTTCATATGATACCCCACTCGGTATAATTATCTAACTTTGAAATTTCAAACCCCCGATTTTCCCCCTTTTTTAATCAAACTAGTGCAAGTTTTACAAAACAATAAAACTTGTATTATTTAGCAGAGATGATGCACAGCATCTGTGAGATCACGTGGTACTTCCCTTTTAATCCTTCGACCAATCAAAGGGACCTGTTAAGGTATCAGCCAATCATTAGACACTTCCGTTTGTTGTTTGTCACGTGGTCACAGGTATGGCGGCGCTCGCCGCGCTTTGCTCATAGAAGTCTCACACCAGGAGGCCTTATTGGGATGCTGTGCATCATCTCTGCTAAATAATACAAGTTTTATTGTTTTGTAAAACTTGCACTATTATTCGGCATGTGATGATGCACAGCATCTGTGAGAGACGTGTTTATTAACTCCTGGTGACCACAAACGACGCTATGTGAAGAAATTATAATTCTAAGGAAATTATAATATTATAGAAGGATGTGATCTATATTTAAAAATAAATTAATATGTAAAAGCATATCTGAAATATAAAAATCATAAGGATTTTTCCAAAACAAAATAGAATGTACTCATCAAATAAGTATCAATCTAATTGTAGCTTCCAGACAGCATTCAATATGATAAGTACTATATAAACCAAACCAGATCTTTTGTTACCAAGTTAAAAAGGTTGACTAAAATTTGATCGGCCAATAAATAATTTGTTTTAATAAAAGTTTAGTATATTATTAACATAAGTAGGTATTTAAAGTAATTAATTGGCTTAGAGAAGCCAATTTTATGCAAAAAACATGTTTTCAATAGGTTACTTCAGACCAACTTTCAGAGACATTCCTTGAAACATTTTTATGTAAATATCGTCATTAAATCTCTTAAAGAACTGTCATTTATTATTACTAACTGACTGAGAAGAAACTCTTCTATACTGAAGAGGTCATTATGTAAGGTTAGAGAGTAGCAGAAAGGCTATAGGGCTCAGCGTAGACACGCTTTCGGGTGAAGCCCATACGTCAATCTAATTCTCAAATGCTGCGTGTTTCCCCTTTTATTTCGATAAAAAAAATAATAATTATGACTCTGGGTTACCCTTTGTAAGCATTGCCTATTTATCAATTTTCGAACCAGACTTAGTATTACATTGTCATCACCCTGAATGGGCTTTTAAAAAGGCGAGATCAAAAGCGTAAAGCGAGAGGCCAGTTTATGTAGCACCTCAAACAAGGTTACTCTATTTGGAAGAATATTTGGCAAATATGTCACTAGGGTCCCAACTCGAAGATTTCTCTGCTTTTGGACTCCGAAGAGCGATGGCTTTGAGCACTTGTTTAACTTGGAAATGTGAACTCAAGTTAACCTAACCCGACTAAAAGTTGGCAAACACAGACAAGTGTCATAAGGTGGTGTCTCTCTTAAAGGAATAAGAAGACTAAAAATTAAAATAATACAATGCCATTCGATAACATTATGCCCGTTAGAAGGCATTCACTTTAAGCTGGAACGGAATTTTTTAGAGTTAATCAACCTTTGGCCTTGGCCGAAGGTTGATTTTGGCGATAGCCGATTAATCAGCTTCGGCCCGAAATCGACCTTCGGTCGGATACAGGGGTAAGACCAGCAATCTTTGCTGACATAGTTATCCGCAACTCTGGTTTAGTTGATGGCAAATAGATCGATCAGTGTTTAGAATAGAATATATATGACGGAGACCGCATTGGGTGGGTGGCTCCTCATTATCGTGGGCATGTTGTTCTTCTTGATCTGATTGCATAGTTGTGGGTACTCGGGCAAATAAACGCGAGAAGCTGATTACATGATTTATTGCACTGCACACAATATTTAAAAGTTTGTAGAATCAACGTACAATAGTTCAAAACACAATTACTTTAAATACTTTGTAAATAGCTAGGTAAATAATTAACACCACCATATAGCGAACGATGGGTTTGGCGCGACGGTGTGACTGGGAGACCATGCGCCACCAAGCTCTCATGAACAACTGAGACGACTACTGACTGTCTCATGACTGTCAATAATAATGACTTGTCTAATGATAATAATGACGACTTCTCTAATAATAATAATGATGACTTCTCAAAATAATAATGATGACTTCTCAAAATAATAATGATGACTTCTCAAAATAATAATGATGACTTCTCAAAATAATAATGATGACTTCTCAAAATAATAATGATGACTTCTCAAAATAATAATGATGACTTCTCAAAATAATAATGATGACTTCTCAAAATAATAATGATGACTTCTCAAAATAATAATGATGACTTCTCAAAATAATAATAACCGTCTGGCGGGCACCACAGCCCTACTTATAGACGATTCGTCAGCCCCCGCCACGCCAACTCCATCCAGGTTTGAATGTCAATGGAGTCAATTGAGTGATTGAATAAACTAGTACGTCCAATACCTGAGTTCGCTTATAGAGGGCGTTTTCGAGTCACTTGAGTGACTTAATAAACTAGTACATACAATATCCGATTTCGGTATAGATGTCGCTTTCGAGTCAATTGAGTAATTTAATAAACTAGTTCAAACAATTCGAGTCAATTGAGTGACTTAATAAACTTACTAACAATTCAAGTCAATTGAGTGACTTAATAAACTAGTACAAACAATTCGAGTCAATTGAATGACTGAATAAACTAGTACAACTATTTCATAACAGATGGCGCTTTAAATAATGACCATTTTAATTTTAATCTCCGACACGGCCAGAACTGACAATCACACGTCCGCGTGTGACTGATCTGCAAACAAAAAAAAAATTATTGGAAGGTAATCTGTTCGGCTATCCTGCCATAAGATCTTATCAATGAGGAGTTTACATTTGTTTCACATGAAAGACATCCTAAAATCTCAATTCTAACATTTCATTTCAATGTTTTTAAAATATTGTGACAAATAACAAAGATGCCACGATCAACAAAGTTATTACAACAAAAGGTCTTAGTATTTCTTTAAATATCATGAACACCAATCATAAAAGGGATCACTTTGAACACAAATTGCCAGTCCGTCGGCAGTAGCCAGTCCATCGGCTATAAGTTTTGCCAGTCCATCGGCAGTAGCCAGTCCATCGGCTATAAGTTTTGCCAGTCCATCGGCAGTAGCCAGTCCTTCGGCTATAAGCTTCGCCAGTCCATCGGCAGTAGCCAGTCCTTCGGCTATAAGTTTTGCCAGTCCATCGGCAGTGTGACTCGTACGCAGAAGCTATCCATCTCAGCCGCGTAAGTGCTCTCCTTCCAAGGATAGAGAAACACCTATTACATGCTCCGGTGCAACTGGTACTGTCACAAACATACAACGCCCAATCCTTCGGGCATTCAATCAGTGTGAAAAGTGAAACCAAAAAAAAAAAAGAAATTTATTGACTATTATTCTCGTCACCGTCAAGAACTTCAATGACCTTAAAAGGTCCCTTAAACTTAGGATAACAAAACATAATCATCAACATTAAATCTTACAATTTTAGCTTTAGTTGCATCAAACCTAACTATATCATAATTGAATTTTTTTTTTAGTTATATTCTGGACCACCTGCTCTCTTACGTCAGAAAGATCTATTTCAACTTCGTTATCATCAGGACTCAATAATGACAACGGTCTCGCTACACGCCCTATTAGAAGTTCTAAAGGACTCGACTTTGTCACACGACTGATACAATTGATAGCAAGTTGTACTTCACCAAGTGCATCTTGCCACGAACGCTCGCTTGTCTCTACCGCAGTAAGCTCAACGCTATCTAGATGGACTTTAAATTTTGTTAAAACCACTGGCAATATTTAGCCCCACATAAACTTACAATTTGATCCGAAATAATAGGTAAAGGAAAGTGATCAGGAACCGTGTTGCTGTTTAGTTCTCGATAATCCACACATAATAGATCTGTACCGTCTCGTTTTTTAACTAATATTATGGGACTCGCAAAAGGTGAACAGCTCGATTGGATAATACCCGCATCCAACATTTCATTAATTTTATCACGATCTAACTGCCGCTCATCAGGCGAAAGGCGGTAAGGACGACGTTGAACCGTTTTACTAGGATCTACTAAACGAATCTTTAGTTCTCCGGTTGTAATTCTTGAACGCGATAATCCGTTAATAAAAGCATCTGAATATTCGTTAAGCAATGACAATAGTCGCGGTCTATCCTCAGCTGGTATATCCGTATCAATATTCGTAAAATCAATATCCGAATTAGAAATACCACATTCATTAACAATCTTACACTTTGAAATAGAAAAAGTAACCGCAGTCATCGTAATTGAAAAACCAAGCTTTAAAATATCACGACCTATCATAATATCGAAATGTAAAAACTCATCTGATATCACGTGAAACAAGATTTCTAAACTATATCCATCAATCGTAATCGTTACTTAAAATTTGCAATTTACTATCAACACTTGAATTTCCACGTAATATTTAAGACTATTATAACGCACACACGATAACCTATTTGTAACAGTTTCCTTGACGAGAGAGCATTCGGCACCAGAATCATAACAAAATGAAAACGACCGACCTGATTGATATAATCGACCGGTGACCGGGCGAATCTCGCATGTATCCATGCGTCGCCGCTCAGATGCCAAAAGACCGATACCGCCGGCTGCATGCTCCGCGCGTGCTGCCACCGACTCTGCCGGCGTCGCCGCCGATAAGTGACACGCGCAGAAGCACCGCGCTGGTATCCAATTGCACGAAGTATTCACATGTAATAAAAAAAATCATTGTTAATGTACCTTAAAACTTCCCAAAGTACTTAACTGAAAACGAAGTACCCACATTTAAATAATAATCATTGTTTAAGTAGGTACCTGCAAACTTTTGCATTAATCAGTGGGTGAACGGGTACGTTCAAGTTTCATTGAACCTAACTAACAACTTGTAATTGTAATTTTAATGTCTAAACTGAATATCGTAAAAAGGGAATTTAAAATAACCTAAAATTCTTAAATATTCAGAGATGGGAATCGAATGTTAAAAAGCTCTGTCTAACTCTTCAACAACTCGTAGGTACTACATTAATACACACAACTAAGCGTACCGCCGTACGCATGGGCTAAGACAACGAAATAATAAAGAGACTACAAAATAGTATCACTAAACATTGGAACGATACAATGAACTCACCGTACGATCCAGTAGTACTTTATAGTGATAAGGTGGTAGCCATACACCAGAATTCCTTAGTGTTAAGATTTTGCTACACAGTCATAATCGTTGACGTCAAACGATTTCCATACGCAGCTAGACACTTATTTTCTTTCGGACAACTATTACTCAAATTAATTAAATTAAGGCTGCAGCTGTAGTTTCATTACTGTCGCATCTCGCTAGGAAAATGTCCTTAAACTGGTTCCAAGTAATACCATAAAAATTAAATAGTCATAAAAAAATAAAAAAATATATTAGAATTGGTAAATTAATTAAAAAAACCAAAAAGTTAATTAAAATACAAAAGGCCCACACAAAAAATTTATTTTTAAGAAAGGAAAGAGTTCATTTATTACACAAACTGGATACATATTGCTCTGCGTTGGTTGATATTAGAGAAAAATATGAATTGGACATTAAAAGCCTAAATGAAGAAATTATAATTTTGAAAAAATCTCTAAAGAATGCTACTTTGCAATATGAGCTGTCACAAAAACAGATTGATGAGCAAGTACTCGCAGCCGATGAGCTGTTAGCCTTAGGCACCTATAACTTGGCTCGTTTTGAGTCTCTAACTAATAAGTGTCAATGCACCCATATGGTACCTATGGCTACCAAAGATAGCGACAGTATACTACTCCCTGACAATTTGGGCACTTGTCCGGAGCAGTGTACTACAAATGCTGTTGAAGCTCCCTCATGCTTGAGCGGAAGTCTCTCACCTAACCTTAGAAAACAAACTATTATTGTTTCTGACAGGTTGGGCAGAGATTTTGGCTCATGTATTAGCAATTACTTGCAACATTCAGTGATTAACCGATGTTCACCGGGGGCTAGTCTGGAGTATTTATTCAATAGTTTAAATGAAGATAATTTGAACCATAATACAAATGTTATTATTTTGTTTGGGGACAGTCTAAAGGTAAAAAAACACCAAATATTAAAAGGTATTGATAAATTACTGCACTTACATATGAAAACAAAATGTAGGTTTTATATGTGTGCCTTACCTTACTCCAAGTCACTGAATGATAAGCAAAACCAGCATATACATAACTTAAATATACTTATGTATAACCTGACTAACCGTCATAGCGACGCTATTTTTTATTTTGACACAAATAAATTTATTACTAATTTTCAACTGACCGGTGAGAGTATGTATCTCCCGAGGAGATGTAAGCTCCATATAGCTTCACTTTTAGCGCATAATATTAACGATGCAGTTACAAGTGATGTAACCTATAATATACAAAATTCAGCCAATTTTGGCTTGTCGGGCGATGGTACATGTTGTACCAGAAATATTGACACAATTATTACTAATTCAAGTATTTTGACACCAAAATTAAATTCCAGCGACAGTGGTACATGTTGTACTAATAATATAGACATAATTAGTAGTAATACTAATTCAGATTTTTTGTCATTGGATTCCAATAGAAGTAATTCCTGTGGAATTAATAAAATTTTAAACTAAGCAATAGGACAACAGATAAGCAATGTAAAATTAATCTTGTACATCAAAATATCCAGGGCTTATCTGGCAAAGAACACGAGATTGAGCTATTTATAAAAGAATTTGATATTGACATCTTGTGCCTCACTGAGCACTGGCTCAATTCTCATCAGTTAATTGTACACTTTGAAAATTATTCACTGTCAAGTGTGTTCTCAAGAAAGACTGCGATACGCGGGGGATCACTAATAATAACGCGCAACAATAATAATTACAAAGAGCGAAAAGACATTGTTAGTCTTTCTATAGAACGCATAATAGAGCTGTCTTGTGTTGAGCTGGACCGATATATTATAGTTTGCGTGTACCGACCCCCCTCGGGTGACTTCGGTCTTTTTGAGCAGGTCATGGAGGACGCCTTAAAGCGGCTATGTAGGTCATCAAAAAAAATAGTAATCTGTGGAGACTATAATATTGATATTTTGCTTCACACTCCTTTTACGGGTAGACTACTAAACTTATTTAAATGCTTTAACCTGGAGAATATTTTTGTTGAACCCACAAGAATAACTGCAAATTCAGCTACTTGTATAGATAACATTTTTTGTGATTGTAACATTATCGAAAAATCTGTTATCACTTATTTAAGATCTGATCATTGCGGACAAATGATATCTGTTCCAAGCAGTGAACAGAAAATTACAAAAATAATAAAATGTAGGCCAGTTACCACTAAAAAAGTAAGGCAATTCAAACATAATATCTCGGCTACATTACCGACACTTGACCTTACACAGGGTGGTCCGGATGAAATTTATCGCAAGTTTTTTGATCTGTTAAACTCTCAATTCAACTCTGCCTTTAAGATGATAGAAAAAAGGTTTCGGTTTAATCTAAAGTTTAGTGACTGGGCAACTGTTGGCATTTATAAGAGTAGAAATAAGCTATTTGATTTGTATGCAGAAAAGCGATATAATTATTCCCCCGCGTTTATTGAATATGTAAGAACCTATTCCAAATTATTTAGAAAGGTATGCATACAAGCTAAGTCTCTTTACATAAAACAAAAAATTATTAATTCTGATAATAAAATAAAAGCCGCATGGGACATCATCGGCAATGAAATGGGAAAACACAAGACGCATAATAATAAATTGGAGCTCAAAATTAATAACCATATTATTGACTCCGACATAGACATTGCAAATACATTTGAGAACTTTTTCAAAAATATTCCAGTTACCACAACTAGTTCTCTAAATTCCTCGCCAACAGGAGCCTATAATCTTTTAAAGAGCAATGTTTCTGAGTGCAGTAAACTATTTAAGTTTGAACACGTTACCCCATATGATATTATCAAAATATTTAAGGCTTTACAAAATAAAAAAACGGGAGATCTATGGGGAATTTCAGTTAAAATAATCCAAAGTATAATTGATATTATTGCGCCATATCTTGCCTTAATTTTTAATAAATCAGTTGATTCTGGATCTTTTCCAGACCTTATGAAATGTAGTAAACTAATACCTCTTTTTAAATCGGGAGACAAAAGTGACCCGAATAACTACAGACCAATTTCAATTTTGCCAACCCTCAGCAAGATATTCGAAAAAATAATGCTCAACCAACTGCTTCTACACTTTAATTTAAATGGACTTCTTCACCCTGAGCAGTATGGTTTTACTAAGGGTCGATCAACAACCGATGCAGCCGCAAAGCTGTTACAACACATATTCGATGCATGGAAGAACTCACAGAATGCCATTGGTATTTTCTGTGATTTATCAAAAGCATTTGATTGCGTTGATCACGAGACCCTTTTGCTTAAACTGAGCCACTATGGTATTAAAGGTTTTGCACTTAGTCTCATTGCGTCTTATCTCAGTGATCGTGTTCAGAGAGTATGTGTCAATGACGTAAAATCATCCGGATCAGCCTCAGTAATGGGTGTACCCCAGGGTTCTATTCTAGGTCCATTCATGTTTTTGATTTACATAAATGATTTACCACATTTTGTCCAAAATACTTGCGATATTGTACTATTTGCTGATGATACGTCTTTGATTTTCAAAGTCGATAGGAAAAAAGACAATTTTGACGATGTAAATAATGCATTATCTCAAGTTTCTGAATGGTTTACGGCAAATAATTTACTTTTAAATGCTAAAAAAACCAAGTGTGTTGAGTTTTTATTGCCTAACACCAGAGCTGTCAGTAATAATCTAAAGATAAATAATGAACCTTTGAAAACTGAGGACTCCACAGTGTTCTTGGGATTAACCCTGGATTCTAAGCTACAGTGGGGCACCCATATAACAACACTTGCTGGCAGGCTTAGCTCTGCTGCTTACGCTGTTAGGAAGATTCGACAGTTAACTGACATAGAAACTGCAAAAATTGTTTATTTTGCATATTTCCATAGTATTATGTCATACGGAATCTTACTATGGGGTAAAGCAGCCGACATTGGAAAAATTTTTGTATTGCAGAAGAGGGCAATTCGCGCAATCTACAATTTAAAACCGCGGGATTCCCTTCGAGAAAAATTTAAGGAAATAGGCATTCTGACAGTAGCTTCACAATATATTTATAACAACATAATATTTGTCAAACAAAATATTTTAAGTTACAAAAAAAAGGGTGATTTACACGATAGGCAGGTTAGAGATCCAAATAGGCTCGTGATTCCTCGACTGCGCCTCCAGAGGGTCCGAAAGACATTTGTGGGAATGGGCGTGACGTTCTATAATAAAATTCCACAGTCGATCTTAGACTTGCCTTTACACAAGTTTAAGAAAGCAATTAAAACTTCTCTCATGGAAAAAGCATATTATACAATTGAAGACTATATTAATGACAAAAAAGCGTGGATATAACTCGCTCCAGCGATTCATGAGACAGTAATAATCAACCTGTGTAACAAAATTATCCTGTGCTATTCAGTGTTTCTACTTTATTTGTGTCTAAGTGATGTCTTAAAATTAGCATTTGAATATTAGTTTTCAGTTTGATGCCTTGACATGGGTAGCATAAGTATGTCACGCACTCTTTAAACATTTCTGTGGTGGTGTCGTGTGATGCGGGTTGTTACGTTCCCTCAAATATGGTTGAGCGAAGCAATGGCTGGGTCATGCGTCATGCTCGTGAACGGGTGCCACCGGCGGGAATGGGGCTGCTTTATGTCTGCCCATCTTAAGATAGAAGTCAGTCTGTATGCATTTTTGGAACTTTCCTCATTGTGGAAACACTGCATATATAGCATAGTATTTACTGTATTGTAAATCTGTTTTGAAAAGAGCAACCGCCGAGTTTCTTGCTGGTTCTTCTCGGCAGGAAAGGCATTCCGAACCAGTGGTAGATTCATTGACCATTCAAAAGCACTTGTAAAAGTTTATTTGAATAAAAAATATTTCTATTCTATTCTATTCTATTCTATTCCATACGCCGGTAAACGGAAACTTGCGGAAGCCACGTAGATGCAGTTCCTTTCATCGCTTTACTCAAAGCATTCATAAGCGCACAACCCTGGAGAGGCTTCTCAGACAAACACAGGTCTATAACAGTGGAGCACCATGCCCGTGGATCCGTATCTTGGTGTTCAGGATTGAAATCAGGCAGCGATATTTTCGGCACGGAGGGTAGTTTAATCACCTCGATTAACTGCTTCATATTTTGGTTTTGTAAGTCCATTACAACACTCAATTAATCATCAGTCTTCTCGGTAGCCCGAGGCGATCCCACTTCTGATGACGGAGACCGCATTGGGTGGGTGGCTCCTCATTATCGTGGGCATGTTGTTCTTCTTGATCTGATTGCATAGTTGTGGGTACTCGGGCAAATAAACGCGAGAAGCTGATTACATGATTTATTGCACTGCACACAATATTTAAAAGTTTGTAGAATCAACGTACAATAGTTCAAAACACAATTACTTTAAATACTTTGTAAATAGCTAGGTAAATAATTAACACCACCATATAGCGAACGATGGGTTTGGCGCGACGGTGTGACTGGGAGACCATGCGCCACCAAGCTCTCATGAACAACTGAGACGACTACTGACTGTCTCATGACTGTCAATAATAATGACTTGTCTAATGATAATAATGACGACTTCTCTAATAATAATAATGATGACTTCTCAAAATAATAATGATGACTTCTCAAAATAATAATGATGACTTCTCAAAATAATAATGATGACTTCTCAAAATAATAATGATGACTTCTCAAAATAATAATGATGACTTCTCAAAATAATAATGATGACTTCTCAAAATAATAATGATGACTTCTCAAAATAATAATGATGACTTCTCAAAATAATAATGATGACTTCTCAAAATAATAATAACCGTCTGGCGGGCACCACAGCCCTACTTATAGACGATTCGTCAGCCCCCGCCACGCCAACTCCATCCAGGTTTGAATGTCAATGGAGTCAATTGAGTGATTGAATAAACTAGTACGTCCAATACCTGAGTTCGCTTATAGAGGGCGTTTTCGAGTCACTTGAGTGACTTAATAAACTAGTACATACAATATCCGATTTCGGTATAGATGTCGCTTTCGAGTCAATTGAGTAATTTAATAAACTAGTTCAAACAATTCGAGTCAATTGAGTGACTTAATAAACTTACTAACAATTCAAGTCAATTGAGTGACTTAATAAACTAGTACAAACAATTCGAGTCAATTGAATGACTGAATAAACTAGTACAACTATTTCATAACAGATGGCGCTTTAAATAATGACCATTTTAATTTTAATCTCCGACATATATATCTATATTTTTTTTCTTTTTAATTTTTTAATAACTTTTTACAAAGTGCTTTCGAATCAGCCTTTTGGATATTTGTAAAACCGTCGAAGGAATCACCGTTAAGACTCCATGACGCCCAGATTAAAATATATTGATGAAATATCTGTTCGGGTCACTGCGTGCCACCGAACACCGCGTACTCTTTTTGTTATTGTTGTTTTAGCCATAGGTGCCATATTGCATTCAAAGGTGAATTTATCCTTCAAAGAATTCCAACGTAAGCCTAATGTCTTCCCTGTGCTCTCTGATTTAAAATAGAATAAGATATTGTCATTGTTTTGATTTTCCATGATAGGTTGTAATAATTGATTTTCATTACATGACCACTTCCGCAGTGTGAAACCTCCTGATTTTAATAAATTGCATAGCTGTAATATTTGCTGTTTGCCTTCCTTGATAGAATGAGACCCATGAACCAAGTCATCCATGTAAAATGATTGTTCTACAATTTTTGCTACATCGGGATAATTGATTCTTTCATCAGCGGCCAGTTGTTTTAACGTCATCATAGCTAAAAATGGTGCCGCCTTGGTGCCATATGTTATTGTTGTTAGCTGATATTCTTGAATTGGTTGGGTTACGGAGTCTCTCCACACAATTTTTTGATACTTTTGATGATGTTCACTGATAAGAATCTGTCTATACATTTTTTCGATATCTGCAGTGTACGCGTATTGATACTGCCGCCATTTGATAAGTAACGATTGTAAGTCCTGCTGTAGGTTTGGACCCTTGTACATAACGTCATTCAGGCTGGCAGAAGACGATGTTTTTTGTGACGCATTGAATACCACGCGGATTTTGGAGGTTGCTGAGTCAGCTCGGTGTACAGCGTGATGAGGGAGATAACAATCTGATTCACTTGATTGTATTGCCGGGATCATGTGACCTAATAATCTATATTCCTTAATAAATGACTTGTAGTCAGCTGATAGTGCAGGGTCCTGGCTCATTTTTCTTTCCATACTTCTAAACTGAGCAATTGCTTTTTCTTTTGATTTCCCTAAATTTTGTTCAAAATTTTCTTTGAAAGGTAACTCTACTTGATATCTTCCATCTTCTCTCCGCTTTGTTGTCTTGATATAATGATTGATACATTTTTGATCTTCCTCTGATAAAACTGCTGATTCACTGATGTCTTCTACTTCCCAAAACTTCTGAATATTTTCTATGTTTGATAAAATGACATTGCAATGGAATGATTTCATATTCCCACACAGTAACCATCCTAGCTGAGTTTGCTGGGCCAGGGGTAGTGATGGGTTTGATCCTCGTATGATACCTCCCAACATGATATTCGAATAAATGTCCGCTCCAAATAATAGGTCTATCGGTCTACTGTTATAAAATTCCGGGTCTGCCAAGTTGATATTTTGTATGTAATCCCATGTAGGTTTTTCAAACGATATATTAGGCAAATTAGTGATCAATTTATTAGTGATAAATACTTCTGTCTGAAATGAAAATTCGTTGTAAATAGATTGGCAATTGATGTTTAGCATCCCTTTGCAATTATTTTCTCTTTCTCCGACGCCGAAAAATATCCCTTGGCAACGTTGTCGCTTGATACCTAAGCTTTGCGCTCCACGTTCCGTGATAAGTGATATTTGGGACCCTTGATCAATCAAGGCCCTCATTTTCATAAAACTTCCCTCGTGTGTTTTCACCTTTATAATCGCAGTTGATAATAATACTTGCGAAACATCTTTTTGAGACACGTGTGACACATTTGTCATGTTTTGTGGCTTAGTTGGGTTATTGACATTAAATTGTTTTGATTTATTGTAAGTAGGTTGTTGCTGAGTACATGCATCGTGTAATAAAGTATTGTGGTTGCCAAATAAGCAAATTCGACACCGTTTATTCGAGATACATGCTTTTCCAAAATGCGGGTATAAGCAGTTTTTACAAATACGATTTTTCGTAATTGTTTTCAACTTTTCGTCATTTGGCATACTTAAAAATTTTTTGCAGTAAAATAATCCGTGATCTAAGTTGCATATCGGGCACTTTTTCGTTGAAGATGCTCGATTAGATGATACATGCAATGACCTCATGACGGGCTTTGTTGGGCTGCTATGATAATAGTTATGATTATAATTTATTGATCTTCTAGAGGCTACGTTCTGATCGTTTTGCTGAGAGTAGTTACGTTTTTGGTCGACGTTGTGTGGTTTGCGTGCCTGTTCTAAAGCTGTAAATTTACTTTCAAGATAGCTAATAAAATCGTTCAAAATAGGCAGTTCTCGAGAGTTTTTCAATGTGTCGAGATATTCCGAGTATGATTCTTCGTCTAATTTTTGAGATAAAATATGTACGATGATCGGATCCCACGTGCTGATATCTACTCCCAGATTTTTGATGGCGTTTAAGGTTTCCAATGTTACGTCATGCATTTTTCTAATGTAGACGAGAGATTGATAAGTGGATGTTGGAAGATTCATAAGCATGTTAAGATGCGATGTGAAAATGAGTTTTTTTATTATCATACCGGTGATTTAGAATCTCCCAGCATGAGTCATAATTTTCGGAGCTAATTGATAAATGTTGTATTAGTCTCTCGGCCTCACCCTTAATTTTACTTTTCAGAAATTGCATCTTTTGCGCTTTCGATAAAGATGGATTTAAGTGAATTGTTTCCTTGAATAAATCTTTAAATGAGACCCATTGATGATAATTACCCGTGAATATAGGTATTTCAACCTGTGGTGTTGATTTTTCGCGATGGCTTACGGACCAGAGCTTTGAATTAATATTTCTTTTGAAGCGATTGTACATGTTTTCATGATAAGTAAATGATTGTTCATAATCTTCGTTCTCGCCGTCTATTTCTGCTTGGATTTTCCAATGTTGCGTGTCGATTACTTTCCATCTGTCCTGTAACTGAGTTAATATATCCTCAAACTCCCATTTTTCTGATATTTCCTCTAACTTGATACCCCTGATAGTACGCATAAAGGCTTTAAAATTCACATTTTGCATGTGCAGCATATCATCTGATTTGCTTGTCGATCCTTGCGACTTATTAGTCCCTGTTTGCTCTTGATAATGGGTTGATTGAGACCTTGATACTTCCCTTTCTTGACCCTGATAATTGCTGTCTCTTGAGGCTTGAGGTTGCTCTACAGCTAAGCTTGGTGATTTATACTCCTTGCTTGTCCCAGGAGTTTGCTGATCATGACATGGGCTTTTACTATGCTGTTCTTCCATTGACTTATTGATATATTCTTTAATCTTTTGATATAACACCTCTGCTTTTTCCCAATATTTTTCTTGAAAATATGATAGATTTCGATCTTCCAATGATAAAAGTTGCTTATGATTACCCTGATATTCCGACCAATAACTTTCTAGAATTTCTAGCTTACGAGTAAAATAATTAATGATTGCTTTTCGTTCCTTTCCATCTTTTTTCATATTAGTATATAGTGTTTCCATCGCTGCATACAGCTCAACTTGCGATTCATATAGATATTGATCCATTGTTGATCCTTTTTTCTTGATTTTGATATAATATGATAAAATAAAATATAAAACACCTTACTTGATACAACTGCTTACTGATAACTCGATGAAAAAGCTCCAATGGCTGATCCAACTGCACACTGTCGCTGATAAATGAGTTCCACACTACTGTCCGAAAATGTCTATGATACACTGATATTGTCCTACTAAGTTGCTTTGATATTGATAGCTCCACAAATAAACTACCACTTCACAAATGTTCTGTCACTGATTTCACCCCAAAACGAAGTTCGAGGTCCCGCCCAAGAACGGTAGGCTCGAAGGACCAAAAAATGTGGGGTACAGTTCTTTGTGGAGGGTGATAAATGATAAATTTGATATAGATGCAAATGGACTGTATATTCTGATAGAATGATGTAATGATATGATGATATGATCTGATGCTATTGATATTATATTGATATGAGTACGACCCGCGCGGACGACCGAATTGTACTGTCTTTGCCGCCCTCACTCGCGAGCATGAAGCCGTTGCGTAAACTGCTGAGTACGCGGTGTTCGGTGGCACGCAGTGACCCGAACAATATCCAACTTTACCATCCAGTGGTTTTCAGAAGGCTATGTGATGTCTTGTCTTCATAGAGACGCTCTAGGTTGGAAATAGGTATGTTCGGGCTATGGTCCTCCCTTGGTGAGACACATTGTCGGAAAGAACCTGCACTCTCCTGTTCTGATTTTAGATCACCAGATTCAAAAATTTCTCTTTTGGTCTATCATCTGCAGTACATGCCTTTATTATCCGGGGTTTCAAACCCGCGAATAGATTAGACAAGAGTAGGTTAGGAGGTAAATGGCAGTCACATTCTCGTCATTACATTGAGAAAGGGCCTTCGGAGCCCTAAGCAACTGCCACTGCCTCCGATACGCTCAGAGGCAGCCCCAGTAAAACTCGGGTTGAAATGACCGCGAGGCACCTGTTGTGTTGTCCTTTCCTTTAAAGATTCTCAAAAGATTCGTTGCTTTTTATGAGTCATGTTTTTGAGGTACTGGCGGCATTGGAGTTGATTTGCCGTCTTCCAGCGTGAAAGGACTGGATAGATCGTTCGATTATGAAACTTGCTCTTGACATTTCTTTCCAACCTTAACCAGCGCAAATACCAAAGTTGGACCCACATATTCATACCACCTGTCGCAACAGCGACTGACCCTCATGAATTTGGTGGTTTCAAAGCTAGGCAGGATATGGGAGCAAACTGGACAAGAATAAGTATAAGTTAGGAGGTAAATGGTAGTCGCATTCCCTTATATAGAGAAGGGCCTTCGGAGCCCAAAGCAACTACCACTGCCTCCGATACGCTCAGAGGCAGCCTCCGAAAAACTCGAGCTGCGATGGCAGCGAGTCATTGGCCGACAACGGACCCACCTGTCCACGCCACACATTTCTTATATATACAACTGCAACTTTAACCATATTCACTAATTGATCATCGTCAAATTCAAAAAGATATCTGTAACTCGGAGGTATCTTACGCAGATCTCCACAAAAGTTTTTACTAGTATTTATGTAACTTATTTAGGACTTACAACCACAACTGTAACTATGATCACCATGATCGTCATCGAATTCAAAAAGATATTTGTATCTCTAAGGTATCTTACGCAGATCCCCAAGAAGTTTTATCTTATTTATGTAACTTATTCATGACTTACAATGAAATCATCATCGAATTCAAAAAGATGTTCGTAACTAGGAGGTATCTTACGCAGATAGCCACAAGTTTTTATTAGTATTTATGTAACTTATTTAGGACTTACAACCATAACTGTAACCATGATCAACTGATCATTGAATTCAACAAGATATATGTAACTCTAAGGTATCTTACGCAGATCCCCAAGAAGTTTTTTTATCTTAATTATGTAACTTAGCCATGACTTACAATGAAATCATCATCGAATTTAAAAATATTTTCGTAACTAGGAGGTACCTTACGCAGATCCCCACAAAAGTTTTTATTTTTATTTATGTAACTTACTCATGACTTACAACCACAACTGTAACTATGATCACTTGATCGTCATCGTATTCAAAAAGATATTTGTAACTCGGAGGTATCTTACGCAGATCCCCACAAGTTTTTATTTTTATTTATGTTACTTATTCATGACTTACAACCGCAACTGTAACTCTCACTTGATCATTATCAAATTCAAAAAGATATTTGTAACTCAGAGGTATCTTACACAGATCCCCGAATGCCATGGCAGCTGATGGCAAGTGAGGATGCACCCCGAGAAGAAGCGCGCTTGCCTAGAAGATGCCTATTCACCCTTGTTTTAAAGGCACCCAAATTATAGTTTAGTGGTTATAGAGAAAATGGAAACCGGAACGGCATTCCAAATTTTGGCTTTGAGTATTAGGATCGAAAAAGCCACCACTCAACAAAAAGTTACAGATTTTGTTCACATTGAACATAGATACGTTCGGCTGGCAAAGCATTACAAATGCCGGCCATGGCCTTATTAGAACTTACAAAGTAGTCTCCATCATTCAATATGGGTTTAAGTACCATAGGTTTCATTAATTCATTAACTGCTTAACCTCTTATCGAGATACTCCAACAA
Organism: Oeneis ivallda; assembly: GCA_029955525.1. NCBI lineage: Eukaryota > Metazoa > Arthropoda > Insecta > Lepidoptera > Nymphalidae > Oeneis > Oeneis ivallda. The sequence goes on along the minus strand of JARPMR010000028.1, from coordinate 16,263,030 downwards.
GTCATTCTCTGAGGTTACCTACATTCCAGCGAGAACTTTGACGGGTCACTGTGGTTAAGACACAATGTACACGTCAAGCTCTAGGGTATAGATGCATGCCGGTTTTGCCAGAAATCGGTTGAAACACCGTTACATATTATTCAGTTACTGCCCCCCCCCCCCCCCCTGTAATGCTTAAACTAAGCATCTATCCAGGGAAACGTATCGTATTCCATATCGTATCATATCGTATCACAAATATTGAAATATTGTCGAGGGAGGTTAAGATAGTGGTAAGTACAATTTACGATCAAAGTTTTAAAGGGTCTTTAAGGCCTGTGTAGCATCACTAATTTTTGTAAAATTACAAGCAAGAAAAGCTCTGAGTACGCACGAGGTATTTTTGTATCTTTCTATTTCAAGTGGTAATATAAACTAAGCCTCGATTCTTTCAATTTCAATTTCATTTAGTTATTCGATATTACCAGAATGAGGTAAAAAGTTACTCATACCCATCGTATATTCGTACTAGTCACAGCGTAGCATCTGCGCTGGCATAGCAACAGACGAAATAGATAATGGCGGCGGCACAGAGCGCGCGACATAAAGAAAGTATACATAGGAGTATAGCTACGCTCGCTGCGACTGAAAGTGACGGTAGCGTGCACGCACAAAACTGCGTGTATTATAACCAAACACTATCGGCGGAGCCGGTTGCACAACACGAGAAAAACATTGCTTCTCAAAAATGTGTATTGTCACCAAACACTATCGGCGGAGCCGGTTGCACAACACGAGAAAAACATTGCTTCTCAAAAATGTCGGTCAATGTGCTGACTCAGCTGACCAGACTCCATATATAGAAGAAAAACTGGGTGACTTACCGAGATTTCTCCCTTTTACCTCACTTGACGCCGGTGACTAACCCTGCGATCCAAAATTAATGGACTCGTGATCCGTAGCGTCCCGACGACGGTGCATAACGCTTGCTTCTGGTAGAAGCCCCAGCCTCGGCGCCCGCGGCAGTGGTAACGATGCCACGTGGCGATGTGTTTCACGTTATCCACACAGGAATTGTCCATAATTACGTTTAGAAGTCCGATAAAACACACATTAACCGAAAATTTACGGTAATTACACTCAAATTCACTATTTTAGAATTTATTTATTTACAGCAATTACACTAAAATAATTTCACTGATTCTAAAATAATTTTCGGTGAAAACGTGTTTTCAAACCGGGAAGTAACGACGCTATGAGCAAAGCGCGGCGAGCGCCGCCATACCTGTGACCACGTGACAAACAACAAACGGAAGTGTCTAATGATTGGCTGATACCTTCAGGTCCCTCTGATTGGTCGAAGGATTAAAAGGGAAGTACCACGTGATCTCACAGATGCTGTGCATCATCACATGCCGAATAATAAAATAATTTTCGCATTGCTTTTATTTTTTCTGTAAAATATACATAAACCTCTATTGACCATAATTATTTCAAATTTTTCGATTGGTAAACTTCGGAGATAAGGGGGGGGAACGGTATTTTTTCGACATTTTGGCCGATTACTCAAAAACTATTATATATAGAAATAAATAAAAAACTGTTTTAGAATGCACAAGTAAAGGCCTTTCATATGATACCTCACTCGGTATAATTATCTAACTTTGAAAATTCAAACCCCTGATTTTCCCCCTTTTTTAATTAAACTAAAATAATTTGCGCGTTGATTTTATTTTTCCTGTAAAATATACATAAACCTCTATTGACCATAATTATTTCAGATTTTTCGATTGATAAACTTTGGAGATAAGGGGGGGGGGGGGGGAACGGTATTTTTTTCGACATTTTGGCCGATTAATCAAAAACTATTATATATAGAAATAAATAAAAAACTGTTTTAGAATGTACAAGTAAAGGCCTTTCATATGATACCCCACTCGGTATAGTTATCTTACTTTGAAATTTCAACCCCCCGATTTTCCCCCATTTTTAATAAAACTAAAAATAATTTTCCATTTTTCTTTATTCCAATGATGTTGGGCCACTATTATACACAACTATGCCAAATTTCATGTCGATTGCTTTAATAGTTACTGAAATAATCGACTGTGACAGACGGACGGACGGACGGACGGACGGACGGACGGAGAAAGTCTCACCATAAGGGTTCCATTTTTACCATTTTGGTACGGAACCCTAAAAATAAAAACAGATCATTAATTTCGATGCTGACGTGTAGTTTGACCGTAGCCAATAGCCATGGTGTATGTGGCTAACACACTCGTTGCGCAACAAATAAGTTTTACTTTGCTGTCGACGAGGATACCTACGCCAACATACACGACTCTATGAAAAATGACAATTTGTACAAAATGTGAATCGATGCGCACAGATGTGATTCTAACCTTACGTAGTAAATCAACACTAAAAATAGTTTTTTAGTTTAAAGCACTCATATTTTGATAATTTTTGAATCGAGGTATTATGGTGTATTGTGTAAAATTAGGTATAGCAATTAGGTATACATATATGTAGGTACTTCCTACTAACTACTACTAATATAATAAATGCGAAAGAAGGATGGTCAAATTCGACCTGAAAAAAAATAAAAATGTCCATGGCTAAATACTATGCCAAAATATAGTTGATTATTTATGTAATTAATTACAACTATTAGTTTTTTTAGTAGAGCCGGAATAAATAATAAATTGATTATATTGCAAAATGCTTTATGGTATCTCATCGTAATATGGAACGCATCTTATTTCACTTGAAATACGTTTCGTTGATGAATGGATGGATGTTTGGATGGATGGATGTTACTCTATAACTCCACAACGAATGAACCGATATGGCTGTTGGAATGGAGATAGCTCATACCCAGGATTAACACATAGGCTACTCTTTGTCCCGGAAATTTACAGACTTTCCACGGGAATTAAAAAAAACCTTGATCCACGCGGACGAAGTCGCGGGCATTTAGTATAAATTAATAATAATTAATCAAATAAATAATCTTTTAAAGCTCAACTTATTCGAGATTGAGAATCGAATTTCTCGGTTTTTCCATACCTATGGTGAACGTCAGCTGACGTTGACAGATAATAATTCCATGGAGGTTTCCAGGGACGGATTGAAATGTTGCCGTTTAATTTTTATTAATAACTAGCTGATGCCCGCGACTTTGTCCGCGTGGATTTCGTTTTTAAAGTCCCTCGGGAACTCCTTGATTTTCCGGGATAAAAAGTAGCCTAGATGTTGACCCGAGTAATAAGCTACCAGCCTACCACGGTATAAAATTTTGTAGAAATCTGTGCGGTAGTTTTTACGTGAAAGAAGGACAAACAAACAGACAGGAAATCGTCCAGTTACAGTTTTATTATAAGTATAGATAATAATAGTAATTATTAATTTCACTTCTGTGGTTTCTGTTTAATCAAAAAAGCCTCCAAAGTCCAATATAATTAAGACGTAACAATGCACTTTTTGACATTGAAATAGAGTTCAAATTAAAATTCACAAAGTTTATCACAGTTTCGTAATTGGTTGTTGAAACACACACACACACACACACATAGTTGAAATACTGAAAGTATTGTTGAAGCCTATTCAAGTGAGATCATATTGGTTAAAAAAATAAAAATAGCTGTATATTCCTTCACCTGTTATTTTTCAATAAAGTTATAATTCAAAATCGTTAGCGTACAAAAACCTTATTGACCATGACTTTCATTCAACGATTTTTTATGCGCAGCAGAAGATATGTTATTGGACGAATAATCACAAAAGAAACCCACCCAAAATGAAGTGGTGGTTGACGCCAGTTGACCCTGTCCTGTCAATTTTTTGGTTAGAAAAAGCTACCAAAGATTGTTTGGTTTCCTATTTTGTTGTTATTCAATAATAATAAAAACTCCTACCACCGTAAGCGACAAGGGAAATGTGATTTAAGCACTTTCGCGTGTGTTATTATATGTGACGCACAAGCGATAAAACGTAAAATCAACATTTCAGTGTTGTGTTGAGTGATTTTAAAACGTATAATTAGGAGTGAATTTCGGCTAAAATGGAAATGAATGAGGAATACCACGATCCGGACTATCCTGAGGTGCCCGTTTGTGTGAAGGAAGAAGTGACAAGTGTAACAGAAGATGAGAAAATAGCGAAAATACAACGTATTGTCCGTCGCGAGTTTAGGAAGGAATTGGACGCCCGAGAAAACGAAGTGGCGTTAATAGATCAAAGGTTAGTCTATGTGCAGTTTGTTTGGTGATAGCCTAGTGGTTAAGAGTTGTACCTCATTTTCGAGGGATCCTAGGTTCAATCCCTGGCACGCATCTGAATTTTCGGTGCTTCTTAGCGGTGAAGGATAACATCGCGGGGAATCTTGCATGTTTCGACAGTTCCCCACAATGTTCTCTAAGGTGTGTAAAGTCTGCCAACCTGCACTTGGCCAGAGTGGTAAACGATGGCCTAAATTTCTAAATCCTCATTAAAGTTCGGCCGTTCAGAGAATGCGTTCCTGACACCTATCAGTAAAATATTGTTTACCAAGTTATTTGACACTCAGTTTGGCACAAAATTATAACATTAATTGATTATTGATATAATAATGTTGTTTTAATGCTCATCAATTGTTAAAACCGTTCACGAGCATGACGCATGACCCAGCCATTGCTTCGCTCAACCATATTTTAGGGAACGCAACAACCCACATCACACGACACCACCGCAGAAATGTTAAAGAGAGTGTGACATACTTAGGCTACCCATCTTAAGGCATCGAATTGAAACTAATATTCAAATCAAATACTCATTTTAAAATATGACTTGTACACATATAAAGTGGAAACTCTGAATAGAATAGAATTATTTTGATATACAATTATACAGGTTAATCATTACCTACTGTCTCATGAATCGCTGGAACGAATTACATCCACGCTTTTTTGTCATTTATATAGTCTTCAATCGTATAATATGCTTTTTTCATGAGCGTAGTTTTAATCGATTTCTTAAACTTGTGTAAAGGCAAGTCCAAGATCGACTGTGGAATTTTATTATAGAACTTCACGCCCATTCCCACAAATGTCTTTCGGACCCTCTTGAGGCGCAGTCTGTCAGAATCACGAGCCTATTTGGATCTCTAACCTGCCTATCGCGTAATTCACCCTTTTTTCTGTAATTCACAATGTTTTGTCTGACAAATATTATATTGTTATAAATATATTGTGAAGCTACTGTAAGAATGCCTATTTCTTTAAATTTTTCTCGAAGCGAATCCCGCGGCTTTAAATTATAGATTGCGCGAATCGCCCTCTTCTGCAATACAAAAATTTTTCCAATATCGGCCGCTTTACCCCATACTAAGATTCCGTATGACATAATACTATGGAAATATGCAAAATAAACAATTTTTGCAGTTTCTATGTCAGTTATCTGTCGAATCTTCCTAACAGCGTAAGCAGCAGAGCTGAGCTTGCCAGCAAGTACTGCTATATGGGTGCCCCATTGCAGCTTTGAGTCCAAGGTTAATCCCAAGAACACTGTGGAGTCCTCTGTTTTCAAGGATTCATTACTTATCTTTAAATTTTTACTGACAGTTCTGGTGTTAGGCAATAAAAACTCAACACACTTTGTTTTTTTAGCATTTAAAAGTAGATTATTTGCCGTAAACCATTCAGAAACCTGAGATAATGCATTATTTACATCGTCAAAATTGTCTTTTTTCCTATCGACGTTGAAAATCAAAGACGTATCATCAGCAAATAGTACAATATCGCAAGTATTTTGGACAAAATATGGCAAATCGTTTATGTAAATCAAAAACATGAATGGACCTAGAATAGAACCCTGGGGTAAACCCATTACTGAGGCTGATCCGGATGATTTTACATCATTGACACACACTCTTTGAACACGATCCCTTAGATAAGACGCACTTAGGCTAAGTGCAATATCTTTAATACCATAGTGGCTCAGTTTAAGTAAGAGGGTCTTGTGATCAACGCAGTCGAAGGCTTTTGATAAATCACAAAAAATACCAATGGCATTCTGTGAGTTATTCCATGCATCGAAAATGTGTTGTAACAGCGTTGCGGCTGCATCGGTTGTTGATCGACCCTTAGTAAAACAGTACTGCTCAGGGTGAAGAAGTTTATTTAAGTTAAAGTGTAGAAGCAGTTGGTTGAACATTATTTTTTCGAAAATCTTGCTGAGAGTTGGCAAAATTGAAATTGGGCTGTAGTTATTCGGGTCAAATTTGCTTCCCAATTTATAAAGAGGTATTAATTTGCTACATTTCATTAGGTCTGGAAAAGATCCAGTATCTACAGACTTATTAAAAATTAAAGCAAGATAAGGCGCAATAATATCAATGATATTGTGAATTAATTTAACTGATATTCCCCATAGATCTCCTGTTTTTTTATTTTGCAATGATTTAAATGTTTTGATAATATCATATGGGGTAACGTGTTCAAACCTAAATAGTTTATTGCACTCAGAGACATTGCTTCTTAGAAGATTACAGGCTTCTGTTGGCGAGGAATTTAGAGAACTGGTCGTTGTTACTGGTATATTTTTGAAAAAGTTCTCAAATGTATTTGCAATTTTTATATCGGAGTCAATTACAAGGTTATTAAGTTTAAGCTCCAGTTTATTATAATGCATCTTGTTCTTACCCATTTCATCACCAATAATGTCCCATACTGCTTTTATTTTATTATCTGAATTGACAATTTTTTGTTTTATGTGAAGTGACTTTGCTTGTATGCACACGTTTCTAAACAATTTGGAGTAATTTCTTACATATTCTATAAACGCGGGGGTATAATTATATCGTTTTTCTGCATACAAGTCAAACATTACAAAGTTACGTCGTCAGTTCAATCGCGACGTGTCAGGAACGCATTCTCTGAACGGCCGTAGTTTAAGAGGAGACCTGAGGTGCATGTCTAAGGGCCATTTTCACCACCTTCTGATAAGTGTCAGTTAGCTTATTCACATATTTTGTCTTTGTCACTTGACGTAAAGTAAGAAAGTGACAAAATTTATGGTTAAGCTATCCAACACTTATCAGAAGGTGGTAATACAGGCCCTAAATGTTGCCGATGAAAATCATGTTCATTTGATAGCATTAACGTACAATTTCATTTGTCAAATGCCTATTGTATATATTATCCGTTCATGAACAAAAGTCAGACACTCGCACCTGTGTGCTCTACTGGGTGGGTGATATTTTGACGTGATAACGTTTTATAAATCGATGGACACCGGCTGCACGCACGAAAAAGTGTCACGTTCCGCCTGAGCCTGCGCGTGCAAGCGAGAGCGCGGAACAAGCGATAGAGAGGCACGATTGGCCCAAGAGTTGGCTTGTGACTATAGAAAATTGTAATTTTCAATTAACTCCTTCTTTGTATTATACAAAATAATGAGAGAATTCAGTGTCACTGAATCAGTGATAATAATTCAATTAAATTCATAAAACTATGCAATTTTTCATCAATGTTTTTTTATGACGTTATCACGTAAAACTATCGTCCGTAAAATGACTTTACAGACAACCAATTTTTTTTTTAATAATGTCTGCCTAGCTGATTTAGACTAGAATACTCTTCTCCCCTCCAAATAAGGGTAAAGCTTGTGTTAGGAGCGGGTATGACGATAGTGCAACGGATGGGGATTGAACCAACAACCTTTCAGTGTCAGCCTGCACCTTTAACCTTTGGTCTATTGAGGTTTTGCTGACATCATGAGATTATTTATTATAATAAGGTCCTATCTCACTGATAGATACCAGGACTGATAGATACAGCACAAAAGCCAAAATTGGATGTCCAAAATTGGTCACCCATCCAGTCACTGACTAGGATCAACATTGCTTAACCAGCTTAATAGATAACTGGGACCAACTGCTTAATATGCTCTCAGAGGGAGTAACAGAAATGACCAACTAAGTGTCCTAAGTTGGTCATTTCTGTTACTCCCTTGTTACATTGGTCACCCATCCAGTTTTTGACTGAAGTCTGCATTACTGCTAAGCAATGCTCCACCAATCAAGCTCCCACCTTTTTAATGGACTTCAAAAAGGAGGTTCTCAATTCATTGGAATTTTTTTATGTATGTTCACAGATTAATCAAAGACACCTAAACTGATTTGGATAATTCTTTTTTGTTAGAAAGGTATACTTTCCAAGTGGGTTTCATTAAATTTTGTCGCAATCGGTCGAGTGGTTTTTTTTTCAGGATAAAATGTAATGCCTATGTGTTAATCCTGGGTATGAGCTATCTCCATTCCAAATTTTAGCCAAATCGGTTCATTCATTGTGGCATTAAAGAGTAACAAACATCCATCCATCTGTATATCCATCCTCAGAAACTTTCACATTTATAATATTAGTAGGATTACATAGAAATCGGATAGTTTATATCATGTAAGAAATTATATATCACATGCTTTAACAGTGAAGGAAAACACCGTGAGGAAACCTGCACACCTGAGAGTTCTCCATAATAGAACATTATGAAGGAAGGGTTGTGAATTCTGCCAATTCGCATTGGGCCAGAGTGGTGGACTATGGCCAACCTAACCTAAGCCTAACCCTTCTCTGAGAGGAGACCTCGCTCAGTAGTGAGCTGATGATGGGTTGATAATGATGATGATAACTAATTGCTTACTTAGTTCAGTTGGCTTTAAATTTTCTTCATAAATAGGTATAGGAGTATGTCTATGAAGAAAGTTTGAAGTTAATATTTCTACTAATTCTAATTGTTATTTTTATTTTAATTTTCTTGTAAGTTTTTCTTTTAAGTTGGATGATGCTGTATGTAAATGTTGTGTTCACTTCTTATTGGTATAAATATCAGTGTCTAATGAAGTCTAGATGTTGTTTTTGTAACCAACTTCAAAAAAGGAGCAGGTTCTCAATTTGTCGGAATCTTTTTTTTTTTAATTTTTTTAATGTATGTTCACCGATTACTCGAAGACCAGGCGTCTTCAAGTAACTCGTAAACCAATTTGGATAACAATTTTTGTTTGAAAGGGTATACTTCCCAGGTGGTCCCATTTAAATTTTATCGAAATGGGTCGAGCGGTTTTTTAAAAATCAACAATAAATTATATAGCGAAGTAACGACTGGATCATGCGTCATGCTCGTGAACGGGTGCCGCCAGCGGGAATGGGGCTACTTTCTGTCTGTCCATCTTTGAATTAAATTGTAGTACATTTTTTTTAGGAACTTTCCCTTATTGTGGAAATATTATGTTCTAACAAAGTTGCATGGGTTAAATCAGCTTGGCATCCAGCTGCCCACAAGATAGTATAAAAAACTTATTACAATGTAATAGCTACATAATAATATTGTAAAATTATTATTTTGAAAAGAGCAACTGCTGAGTTTCTTGCCGGTTCTTCTCAGCAGAATCCGCTTTCCGAACTGGTGGTAGAGTCATGACATGTCATAAGAGCCACAGGTTGGCTTACGTGAAATAAATAATTTAGATTTTTTTTTATTTATACATTGTAGTGGCGCAAGCGTTTGAAGTCAGCTTTTTAAAAAGAATTTTGTATATTAAATTATTGCTCAATGTCAAATGCGTATATTGTAAACCCACTCAGGCTCGCTTGCAGAAACGGCGGGTTATGCTTTTAACCCAGAGTTAGCTGCTGCTTTGACAGATTTCGTATAACGCTTCTGTCAAAATTACAAAATTCCTGGGTTAAACCTAACCCGGCGTCTCTGCAAGTGGGCCTTAATAAAATAAAATAGTATGTGGGGTGCTCAATTTGACTGTCACTTGTTTTATGTCACCAGGATGAGGAAGGCGCGTAGATACCTCCACCTGCTGCGGTACACTCTGGTGAACAACTATTACACTGAGCACAAGCTGCAGATGAGCAGCAGCCGCGTCGAGGATGAGGTGGCTGCGCAGAACGAGCCGAGGGCCAGGGCTGAGGTGGGTCAGCAGTAACATTAACCTGGAAAAATCATAGTACAAAATCATTGAAATCCATATTGGATGGTATAAAGGATGAACATGAATTCAATTGTAGTACATTTTTTTTTTTTGGAACTTCCCCTCATCATCATCATCATCATCATTAGCAACCCATCACTACTGAGCGCAGGTCTCCTCTCAGAGAAGGGTTTTAAGCCATAGTCCACCACGCTGGCCCAATGCGAATTGGTGAACTTCACACACCTTCGAGAACAGAACTTCCCCTCATTGTGGAAATATTATATTTTATTCTAACAAAGTTGCATGGGTTAAATTGGCTTGGCATCCAGCTGCCCACAAGATAGTATAAAAAACTTGTTACAATGTAATAGCTTCATAATAATATTGTAAAATGATTATTTTGAAAAGAGCAACATCCGCTTTCCGAACCGGTGCGCGGTGGTAGAGTCATGACGTGTCATAGGAGCCACAAGTTGGCGTACGTGAAATAAATAATTTTGAATTTGGATGAGGGCTAGGCGAAAAAAAGTGCAAGAATTATCCGCGCGCGAAATTCTGCGATCGACAGCCATACAAACGCGAACGCGTTTAAGAGGATCGTGTAAAGTGTCATACAAAAAGCGATAATTTATAATACAAATAGCGATTTTTCTTTCCGTAAACTTAGTCCAATTTTCATAATTTTGAGAAATGTTACAGATACAATGAAGAAATAAACTCGTACGTTTTAATTAAAAAAAAAATATTGCTTATGTTAAAATATGTTATTAGAGTCTAAATATCCATATTTTTGACCTAAAAACCTCCTTGGGTATTTTAATTTTTTAAATTTAACTTAACTAAAATGCTAAAAAAATAAAACTTACGAGCCTAGATTAAGGTGTACTGAATCTAATGAGACCAAAATTGTCTAATTTCGTAAATGTTTGGGGGGGTAAACACGGTATCACCCAAAACAATATTTCAAGAATAAAATGTAGGCCTACTGGACCTTTTTGTCTGTATATTTTGTTTGTTCTTAAACACCTTCTTGTGAAAAGCTCAATAATGTTTATTTATTTATTTATAGATAGCATTTTTGAAAATACCTACTCGCGTCACGTTTCGTCACCAGACGATATAGTCTTAAGTCGCGATTTTCGCGTGCTCGAAACGCGTTGCACGCAAAAGGCCATAAACTAATAAGCTGTTTTGGCGTGAATTTTTGATTTGATGATATGATTGTTCCAGGTGTCAAGTGTTCTCCGCGACAGCCAGCGCAGCCTGCACCCGTCGTTGCGCAAGCTGCTGGGCAAGAAGACCGTCGACATGGACGAGATCTTCAGGAGCAGGGCGCCGAGGAAGAAAACCAAGGTCAACTATTCCGTGAGTACTATGTACCTTTACCTCGAATATGGTTGAGCGAGGCAGCGGCTGGGTTTTTTTTATTTGATGACAAGCTAGTCCTTGACTGCTATCTCACCTGATGGTAAGTGACGATGCAGACTAAGATGGTAGCGGGCTAACTAGGAAGGGTACGGCAGTGAACATTCAACCCATACCCCTAATTGGTTTCTACACGCCGTCGTGCCGGAACGTTAAATCGCTTGGCGGCACGTCTTTGACGGTAGGGTTGTAACTAGCCACGGCCAAATCCTCCCACCAGACCAGACCAGAGACAATTCGGAAATTATAAATTTCCCAAATTGACCCCGCCGGGAATCGAACCCAGGACCTTCCAGTTATAAGACAACAGCGCTCAACACTGAGCCAGGAAGGTCGTCAGTCGTGGTTCATGCGTCGTGCTCGTGAACGGGTACCACCGGCGGGAATGGGGCTACTTTATGACTGCCCATCTTAAGATATGGCAATTGGCTGGTCATATCTCCAAATACAGAGATTAGTAGATGGACTTCACTATCGACAATATGGGTAGGATCGTTAGGCAAGAGAAATGTGGGCAGGCCGAAGCAAAAATGGGCAGATGATATTATCAGGCTAGTGGGTAGGGAGTGGATGAGATCTGCCCAAGACAGAAATAAATGGAAAAAATTGGAGGAGGCTTATACCCATAATATGGGGTCCATTATTACTGACTGAAGATAACCAGGAACTTAGTATTTCATTTGTATTATTTATTTGTAAAACTGTTAAATTTAATAATGGAAATAAAAAGCTTTATTATCTTAAGATATATTGCATTGTTAGTAGGTATGCATTTTTGAAACTTCCCTCATTGTGGAATTGCTATTTTGCTACTGATGTTACCTTTATCAGGGGAGGTCACACACCTTATTAGAAACCCATCAACGGCTCACTACTGAGCGCAGGTCTTTTCTCAGAGGGTTATAGTATAGGCCCAAAGATATACAAGATGGAGTCTAAAGGCTGTGAACGTGTCGAAAATTTGTGCTGCCACATGTGGTTCACGCCCTTTTCCCGCGCTCAGTTTGAATTAGGTCATCACCAGATATGGAGCTCGCGAGCCAATATTTTGTTTTTTTAAATGGCGGTTTTTGGTAAATAAAATGTGAAAAAAACTTAACAGGACGATCTAAAATAACCAATAAAATCACCTACCATCAGTAAATAACATTCAAGCACATCAGTTCCTGCAAAATAAGAAATTGAAATTTGTAGAAAATAATTAAATTAGAGTTCGCCATTTAATGTGTGTTGCCAGTTTACGAACCCAAAATTTCCCTAATAAATAATGAAACCTTAGAATGTAGATACCGATAATATTCGAAAAGCGATTGCAGATAATGTCATTTTTTAATTTTCTTTCCAAGACAGTCCTTGTTCTACGATCTCACCTGATGGTAAGTGACGATGCAGTTTAGATGGTAACGGGCTAACTTGGAAGGGGATAAGCTAGGATTTATTAAATTTTTACACGCTATCGAGCCGGAACGCTAAATAGCTTAGCGATACGTCTTTGATGGTAGAATGGTAACTAGCCACGGCCGAAGCCTCCTACCAGACCAGATCTGAGATATTTCAGAAATTATAAATTTCGAAATTGTCTCCATCAATAATCGAACTCCAGAATTCCCCTCTTATTTTTTTTTAACTTTTTCGTTTCTGATTTTTTTTATTTATATTCATCTTAAATTTTTTTTTATTTTTTTAAACGAATATTTTACCGGGAGAGAGTTTTTATGACTTTAGCGATTTAGCGATTCACCGATCGAGTTGGAAATAGGGTTTAGGGTTACCTTGGATCAAAAATAGGAAATGGTTGCCAAATTTTTTAAAAGTCAGCGCCATATTGAAATTCTTTGTTATTGCACCGATGTCGTTCAAAATCGATATTTAGGGTTCACTAGCGTCTAAAGAGACGAATTGGTTGCCAAAATTTTAAAAAGTCAGCGCCATATTGAAATTCTTTGTTATTGTACCGATGTCGTTCAAAATCGATATTTAGGGTTCACTAGCGTCTAAAGAGACGAATTGGTGGCCAAAATTTTAAAAAGTCAGCGCCATATTGAAATTCTTTGTTATTGTACCGATGTCGTTCAAAATCGATATTTAGGATTCCCTGGGGTCAAGAGAGACGAATTGGTTGCCAAAATTTTGAAAAGTCAGCGCCATATTGAAATTCTTTTTTATTGCACCGATGTAGTTCAAAATCGATATTTAGGGTCCCCTAGCGTCAAAAGAGAGGGAATAGTTGCCAAAATGTTTAAAAGTCAGCGCCATATTGAAATTCTTTGTTATTGTACCGATGTCGTTCAAAATCGATATTTAGGGTTCACTGGGGTCAAGAGAGACGAATTCGTTGCCAAAATTTTAAAAAGTCAGCGCCATATTGAAATTCTTTGTTATTGCACCGATGTAGTTCAAAATCGATATTTAGGGTCCCCTAGCGTCAAAAGAGAGGGAATAGTTGCCAAAATGTTTAAAAGTCAGCGCCATGTTGAATTTTTTTGTTATTGACGCTTGGGGACCCTAGAAATAGATTATCAGTATTGCGCTGACTTTTTAAAATTTTGGCAACCAATTCGTCTTTTTTGACCCCAGGGAACCCTAAATATCGATTTTGAACGACATCGGTGCAATAACAAAGAATTTCAATATGGTGCTGACTTTTTAAAATTTTAGAAACCATTTATCTAATACAAAATACTAAATACAATAACTCACTATAGTTAAAGGTATTAATAAAATTATTGTTTTATGATAAAAATTAAAAAAAAAGTAGATATTAATTTTATTTTTAAAGTTTAAAAATTTTAATGACATAATTCTCCCCATTTTATTGGAATCACCTGCGTACCTGGTATCACTACGCACGCTCAGTAATCCACGCCGCGCATGCGCGGCACTCACGTCACGCACACTAGCATATTCTCATTGGCCTGTTTTTTTTCGTTCTTTAGTAGCGCGATGCTCCTTCTAGACATATAAGTATTCATAGTATAGGCCATAGTCCACCACACTGGCCCAATGCGAATCTACATACTTCACACACCATTGAGAACAATATGGAGAACTCTCAGGTGTTCAGATTTCCTCACGATGTTTTCCTTCACCATTGACGCAAGTGATATTTAATTGCTTAAACGCACATGACCCCGAAAAGTCAGAGGTGCGTGCCCGGGATCGAACCTGTTAACTGCGACCGCCCCAATAGGAGACCACAGTCCTAACCACTAGGCTATCACTGCTACAGGCTACAGGCTATCACTTATCTCAAAACAATAGTTAAGCTCAACTTAGTTAATATATTAAAAAAAATTATCGTCAGGTTAGTTTTTAAACTTTTTTCTTGTTATTCCTTCCCCAGGCAATGGCCCACGCGAAGAACGTGACGATATCAGCTGACACCACCAAAAGCCTGCGACCTTCCACCGAGGAACCCATCAAATCCGAGGAGGAAGCCGGCTGCAGCAGTTCTGTTCCCAGGAAGGTGCCTCGACACCTGGAGCCCAAACTTGACAACGTGCTCACCCTGGACGGAGTCACGAGGAATAAGCAGAAGCATCGCTACAGGATCATCATTGGTGATTGTTTTTTTTTTTTTTTTTAAATATGAATAGCGAGCAAACGAGCAGGCAGAGTTGGGTATTAATCGAATAAATTTTTATCTAGATAATTATTCGAATAAAAATTTATTCCCACTAAAATTATTCGTGAATAAATTATTCGTAAATAAATTTCCTACGAATATTCGTGATTTTATTCGTTATAAAATCACGAATAATTTATTTGTAGGCAATAATAAATTATTTTTGAAAACTCATTTGTATCACTTAGAAACATTTTTTTGGACTATATGGTACGCACGTGCGTTGCCGAGACGTATAATATAGAAGAAAAAGCGATAAGAGGTATTCCTCTTATCGCTTTTTCTTACAATCATATTTCGACACAAACTTCGGTTCGGTATCATATTCAAATTTCGGTACAAATCATATTTCGTAATTTTTCGTGCTTTTGTATAGTCGACGAGTCTACCACTGGTTCGGAATGCCTTTCCTGCCGAGAAGAACCAGCAAAAAACTCGGCGGTTGCTAAAGTCACCGATATAGCTCAGCGACTCGCGAAACTGAAGTGGAAATGGGCGGGACACAAACAAAGGGCGGGGCGGTGGCGTTTTGAGGAACTAATTCGGTCATCCAATTTTTATACTCCATGGCCATCTTGAAAATTCACTATTGGATCTCGTTGTGTGCTGTTGCGTTTATTGTGTAAATTAAAATTTTTTTTCCCAAAATTAGTCTCATATATACTAATATTATAAAGAGGAAAGGTTTGTTTGTTTGTTTGGCTACCGAATAGGCTCTGTAACTACTGGACCGATTTTAACAATTTCTCACAAATATAGCTTAGTTATCAGGAAGTAACATGGGCTATAATTTATTTTCAAAAAATCGTCCAAGTGCGAGTCGGGACTCGCTCTTTTAGGGTTCCGTTAAAAAAAATTAAATAAAAATATTTCCATTGTACCCATGGAAATATTTTAATTAATTTTTTTTTATTTAATTTAATTTTTATTATTTTTTGTTATAGCGGCAATAGAAATACATAATATGTGAAAATTTCATCTGTCTATCTATTACGGTTTACGAGATACAGCCCGCTGACAGACGGACGGACGGACGGACGGACAGCGTAGGCTTAGTAATAGGGTCCCGTTGGTACCCTTTGGGTACGGAACCCTAAAAAGGGATCCTTATCAATTGCAATAATGTAACCTAAAGTAGCAAAATTTTGCCTATAAAATGCATTATTTGGCGTGTGCTGAGAAAACTATTGATGGTACATTAAAATTATGTACTACATGATCAAAGTGCGCGTCCTTCTCTACAAAAAAGTCCCGTGGGGACTTAGATATATTATCTAACTATCATATTTAAGTCCATAGTAGCTTTTGTGTTCGAGATCGCCCTTATTATCGTAAGTATAAATTCTTCCTTACTAATACATATTATAAAATATGCGAAAAATGCTTTGTTTGTTGGTTTGTCCATCAATAACTACTGTTTTTGTAAGAGTATTTCTTGAGACTTGAGAGTACTCTGTAAGGCTGCCCACACACAGTCAATATTATTGTCAATAAAAATATTGACAATACTTTTTTATATGAAATAATATTGATCATGATCAATCTTTCAATACGCCCCGCCCCGCACGGCGCACACACGCAATATTATTGACAATATTCGTAAATATTGACAGTAATATTGACTGTGTGCGGGTTGCCTATGTATGCACACAGGGAATGTCGTAAGTTGGAACTTCAAACTCCAACCATCTGCCAATTTAGATTAAGGTTTTTTGATTCCCGCGGGAACCCCTTAATGTTTCGGGATAAAATGTAGCCTGTGTGTTATAGTTCCAGTTAGATCTATCTCCATAGTTTTAGTTTTTAGTTCAGTAGTTTTGAGTAACAAGTATACACACATTTTCGCCCTCATAATATTATTATTAATATCCCTCGGGAACTCTTTGATTTTCCGAGATAAAAAGTAGCCTATGTCACTCTCCAGGTCCTCAACTATCATCATCATCATCATTAGCAACCCATCAACGGCTCACTACTGAGCCCAGGTCTCCTCTCAGAGAAGGGTTTGGGCCATAGTCCACCACGCTGGCCCAATGCGAATGGCGGACTTTACACACCTTCGAGAACATTATGAAGAACTCTCAGGTGTGCAGGTTTCCTCACGATGTTTTCCTTCACCGTTGAAGCAAGTGATATTAAATTGCTTAAACGCACTTGACTCCGAAAAGTCAGAGGTGCGTACCCGGGATCGAACCTGCGACCCCCCGAATAGGAAACCACAGTCCTAACCACTAGGCTATCACTGCTCTGTCCTGGTCCTCAACTATACCCATGCAAAAAAGCACGTCGATCCGTAGCTCTGTTGCGGCGCGATTGAAGGACAAACCAACAAACAAACTTTCTCATTTATAATATAATTTTACTTACGGTAGTAAATATGTCTGTAATCTATGATAAATGATAATTTTAACATGAAAAAGTAGTTATTGTGACGCAACTGTAATAGTTAGACATATGGTATCCCGGACTTTTTTGTAGATATTGATGTCTTGATGTCTATACAACTGTAGTACATCACTTTGCTCCATTGTCAATAGGTTCCGCAATATAAGGATTTTTCTTGGTATTTTTCCACACCCCTGGTTACATTATTGAAGTTTTCATACGAACCTAAATTTTTCGAAAATACTCGTATTACATAGCCTATCCTATGTTCATCACGGATAATGTAGGATTCTAATTGTGAAAGAGTTTTTCAAATCGCTCCAGTATTTTCGCAGCCTATTCAATTCAAACAAACAAACAAATCTTTCCTCTTTATAATATTAGTGTAAGACTGTTGCCCTCGAGTTGGAATTAGGTCCTTTGAAAATCCCGTGGGAACTCCTGGTTTTATCGGGATATAGGTAACCTGTAACACTGCACTCTGCAGGTCTGCAACCATGCCCGTCAAAGAATCACGTTGGTCCGTTGCTCGATCTAACTTGAAAAATTATGGACTTTCATACAAACATTCAACCCCCTCTTTAACCCCTTTTCAGGGTAAAATTTTAAGAAACTGTGAAATACGTACTTCTTTGTTTTAAAACAAGAGCTAAAACACTAAGTTTTATTTATTTATTTATTTGCATTCATGTATCCACTTACACTTAATTATAATATAGTTAGATTACATGAGGCCCCGTCAGGGCATTACAATAGTACATTGTTCAACGAGGGGTGAAAGTGACCGATTACATCGGAATTACAATTTACATTACAAAGGAATCGCACTTTCTCCCGAGTGATACATAGTGCTTTATACTACACCTACGAGGAAAATAATAGACGAATCACATAATTGAAATTCATATATCTATTAATTTACAATTCTCAAACTCAACTCAACTCTAACTAGTGGTTCGCCCCGAACTGAGACCTCGCGGTAACGGTATCCCATGATTATTCATTCAATCGATACATGATAACCAAAACTGACATTATTATTATGCCCGTTTTCACCAAACATACCTAAATCATCCCCTAAGTAGGAGTCTCTTAACGTAGGTAGCTCCTAAATACAATCCTAAGTCCTAACATCCGTCCCAATATCCTTTTAGGTGTCCCGTACAGGATCGTGATAAATAAGTTGACAGAAAACATCAATCACCTAACTTATAGGTAGCCCGTAAAGGTTAGGGAACGTTAGTGAAAACATTGAATTATTTATCAAACATTGAATTTAACTCGTAGTTCCATGGGAATAGTTACTGACTGCGCCATCTATTAGCATTATTGTGAAGCTATGTTGATGCTATATGAATTACTGACGCCCATTAAAAATTAAATAATCTCGTTTCTTTATAATATTCATATAATTTTAGTATTTGTTGTTCAAGTACAGGATATAAGTGACCTAAAAACATAAAATCAGTTTGAAAATCCATAGCGGATTTTTCTAGAGAGCGTCTTCAAGCGAGCGTATAAAATCGCCACTTTGAAAGCCCCCCATTTCGTCAATTTTAAGGGAAAAATTAAAAAAAAATTATTTTTGTACTCAGTTCAAAATTATCTTTAAAATGATACGTAACAATTTTATGTAACGCGATATTTTTTTTTTTACTTCGCATTCGCTTCTATGAGAGCCCCCCTGAAATAAAGATTTTTATAACTTTTTAAGCCATTTTCGGCTGGAGGCCATCGGTTTACATATTATATCTAAATTTGAAGTAATTACGTTCAGTAATTCAAAAGTTATAAGGCTCTGACAGACGGACGGACGGACGGACGGACGGACGGACAAGTGCAAATCGCCCTAGTTAACTCAAAGACCTTCGCTTCGCTCGGTCGAAAAACTCATGGTAGAATTTTTTCTCGCTTTTCCACTGTAGTAAATCTTCATAAAATGCTTTGTTGTATTTATCGATTTCTAGATTTCTCGGGACATTAATTTTTCACTATACACAGACATTTTGAATTCACACTGCTATCACCAATAGACATTTTGAGTTCTTAATATAGAGTAAAGTTTATGGTTTCTACTAAAAGCTTGTACCTAAGTAATTTTATAAATTCAAAATTTAGATATAACAAAATAATGCGACTCGCGCGAAATTTTTCATTTTTTTAAAATACGTAGGTATGACTCACAGGTTTATATTGTAGTTTTTGTACCCTTTATTCCATTTTTTTACTTTTAATAAAAATAAATGTATTGAATGATATTTTTTAATAAAAAGATTAATTCATAATTTATTCATGTAAGAAGTTATTTATATTAATTAGGTTAAAATTCAAATATAATTCCTATATTTTCATTAACAATTCTGCAATTACATGGGCAGGTAAGTGTTGTTAAATAAATTAATACTGAATAAAAAGTGGATAGGTTAGGAAAAAAATGATAAAATAATTATAATATAATAGTTAATAAACATTGACAAATATTTATAATCGTTGATTTATCGATAGTTCATCAACTACTACGCGTTCGTTTCAAGTTGAGCCCTGCACCATAGAGTAAAGAAATCTACACCCCTCGTGCTTCCCCGCACCGCACCTCAAGTCAGACCCACAGCTAGTAAAGACACAGTATAAGAAGATGCAGTATAATAGTTTATCTATTGTTTTATCTGTTAAGTACTAGCTGACCTGTCTTAACTATGAATATTGAATTCGAATTGGTATAAATAATAAAAAAATATTTAAAAAAAAGTGTTTTATTATTCTAATGCTTTACGATATACAACATTCTTAGTTTTTTTTACCAAACCTACCAAAACTCCTAATATCCAAAGTTCAATTTAATAAATTGAAATTTTAATACGTAAACTTAGAATAAGAATTACCTATTATTAAATATTATTTTTGCATGCCTATCCGGTAGATTGTAAGGACTTTTATTGACCGAGCGAAGCGAGGTCTCTGAGTCTACTAGGTGAATTTGCTCTTGTCCGTCCGTCCGTCCGTCTGTCAGAGCCTTATAACTTGAATTACTGAACGTAATTACTTCAAATTTAGATATAAATTGACGCGTAATTTTGTAACGCGTAGTACCACTAGAATCTAGATCAAAGGTGTCAAACTACTGCATATTATCCTATACTGTGTCCGTACTGTCGACATGGAACTAGGAATTACGACTACGTCGATTACTTTACTCTATGGTGCAGGGCTCAACTTGTAACGAACGCGTATTATATATGGCGCGTTTTCGACCGGAGGCACCGGTTGACCTGAAGTGATGGTGTGACCTCGCGCTCTCCGCCCTCTATCTCGAAAACGGTTCACCGTATAAAAAAAATTTTTAACACAATTTGTAGAGAATTTTGTATTCTACAATATTGATAATAAATACAAACAGCAAAAAACCCATAGGAAATGAGATATTTACAAAAAAAGCGCAATAGACCGATTTTTGTGACCTTTGAAATTTAATAGTTGCGCACACCCTACCATATGTAGGTTTTGAGACAACTTTTAGGGTGTCAATATACAAGTATTTACAGACTTACAGCTGGGGCTTACAGCAGCTGACTATAATGACTGGACTAATAGCCTGATGCGCAATTGAGGTCTTAAAGTTTACTGCTATTTTTGGAATAGTTCGTCTATCTCGTAGAAGCTATTTTTTATTAGCCATTCTTTTAGTTTTCGCTTAAAGGTTCTAATATTACTTTCATCTGTAATATAATTTGGGATTCTATTATATATATGTTAATTGATCTATATAATGGGCCGCGGGTAGAAATTTTTAATTTGCATTTGGGATATGCAAGTTTATTTTTGCGACGCGTGCTTCGTTCTTGTTTTTTTGTATTCTCCGTAGTTGTATATAGGTTGTAATGCTTTCTCACAAATAAAGCCATCTCCATTATATAGATTGAGGGTAATGTTAAGATTTTTTTGTTTAGGAAGATTTATTGATATAATTAGGTTTATTGATATAACTTGAAATGATTGAACTTGAAAAATGACAGTCTTTCATACAAACATTCGACCTCTATTTAACCCTGTTGGAGGTAGAATTTTCAAAAACTGTGAAATGCGTACTTCTTTGTTTTTCATAAACATAACTTGAAAAATGACTTTCATACAAACTATCAACCCCTATTTTAAAAAAGTTTTGAAAAATGTAAAATAAATACTTCTTTATTTTTAATCAAGGGTAAAAAAACCAAGTTTCATAAAGGAACATAACTTGAAAAATGAAGGAGTAACATACAAACATTCAACCCCTAAACCCCTTTGGGGGTAGAATTTTCAAAAACTGTGGAACACGTAATTCTTTATTTTTAATTGAAGGCCCAAATACAAATTTTCATGGGTATAACTTGAAAAATGATGGACTTTCATACAAACTAACAAACTATCATCTTAACTGCATCATCACTGGTAATATCGCAGTCAAGGGCTATGTTAAGATTTTTGGAACGTAGTTCCTTATCGCGCGGTGCGGAAGGGGGCTAGACGGAAAAAATTAAGACAAAATTGAACCGACACTCGACACTGATCGACACTTTTTTGAAACCGACACTTTTGAATGTGAATTTGGCATTGTGTTCGGTATTTTCGAGGTACAATATTGGGTCTCCGTAGCCTTGTGGTTTCTGCAGTCGCTTAACAGTTAAAAGTCGATGGTTCGAATCCCAGCTCGACAGACTGAATTTTCTATTTTCAATTTTATTTTAAACAATTTCTACATGTGGAACCTTTCCCTAATTTTTTATAACTTATAAGTTATAAAAAATTAAGGAAAAATTCCACCGGTAGAAAATGGAAAATTCGGTCTGTCGAGCTGAGACTCGAACCATCGACCTTTGGCTGTTAGGCGACTGTCGAAACCACAAGGCTACGGAGATCTAATATTGTAGTGTGAAAATGTTGAACACAATGCCAAATCAATTAATCTAAAAAAACTTCGTTCCATCCGGGTGTCCCTTGACACCTCTCAATTTTATTTATTCTAGTAATGAATTAAAAAAAATAATGTTGTTCCAGGTAACACGTCAAAATACATGCCCCCGGCGTCGCGCGCGGACCGCTCCACGCACAAGTGGCTGCTGTATGTCCGCGGCCCGCCCCTGCAGCCCGACGTGTCGCGCGTCATCACCTCCGTCACAGTGAGACTGCATCACTCCTACGCGCCACATCACATAGTCGTTATAGAGTGAGTTGTGTTGTGTTGTGTTGTGTAACACGTCAGCCAAACAAAATACATGCCCCCGGCGTCGCGCGCGGACCGCTCCACGCACAAGTGGCTGCTGTATGTCCGCGGCCCGCCCCTGCAGCCCGACGTGTCGCGCGTCATCACCTCCGTCACAGTGAGACTGCATCACTCCTACGCGCCACATCACATAGTCGTTATAGAGTGAGTTGTGTTGTGTTGTGTTGTGTAACACGTCAGCCAAACAAAATACATGCCCCCGGCGTCGCGCGCGGACCGCTCCACGCACGAGTGGCTGCTGTATGTCCGCGGCCCGCCCCTGCAGCCCGACGTGTCGCGCGTCATCACCTCCGTCACAGTGAGACTGCATCACTCCTACGCGCCACATCACATAGTCGTTATAGAGTGAGTTGTGTTGTGTTGTGTTGTGTAACACGTCAGCCAAACAAAATACATGCCCCCGGCGTCGCGCGCGGACCGCTCCACGCACAAGTGGCTGCTGTATGTCCGCGGCCCGCCCCTGCAGCCCGACGTGTCGCGCGTCATCACCTCCGTCACAGTGAGACTGCATCACTCCTACGCGCCACATCACATAGTCGTTATAGAGTGAGTTGTGTTGTGTTGTGTTGTGTAACACGTCAGCCAAACAAAATACATGCCCCCGGCGTCGCGCGCGGATCGCTCCACGCACAAGTGGCTGCTGTATGTCCGCGGCCCGCCCCTGCAGCCCGACGTGTCGCGCGTCATCACCTCCGTCACAGTGAGACTGCATCACTCCTACGCGCCACATCACATAGTCGTTATAGAGTGAGTTGTGTTGTGTTGTGTTGTGTAACACGTCAGCCAAACAAAATACATGCCCCCGGCGTCGCGCGCGGACCGCTCCACGCACAAGTGGCTGCTGTATGTCCGCGGCCCGCCCCTGCAGCCCGACGTGTCGCGCGTCATCACCTCCGTCACAGTGAGACTGCATCACTCCTACGCGCCACATCACATAGTCGTTATAGAGTGAGTTGTGTTGTGTTGTGTTGTGTAACACGTCAGCCAAACAAAATACATGCCCCCGGCGTCGCGCGCGGACCGCTCCACGCACAAGTGGCTGCTGTATGTCCGCGGCCCGCCCCTGCAGCCCGACGTGTCGCGCGTCATCACCTCCGTCACAGTGAGACTGCATCACTCCTACGCGCCACATCACATAGTCGTTATAGAGTGAGTTGTGTTGTGTTGTGTTGTGTAACACGTCAGCCAAACAAAATACATGCCCCCGGCGTCGCGCGCGGACCGCTCCACGCACAAGTGGCTGCTGTATGTCCGCGGCCCGCCCCTGCAGCCCGACGTGTCGCGCGTCATCACCTCCGTCACAGTGAGACTGCATCACTCCTACGCGCCACATCACATAGTCGTTATAGAGTGAGTTGTGTTGTGTTGTGTTGTGTAACACGTCAGCCAAACAAAATACATGCCCCCGGCGTCGCGCGCGGACCGCTCCACGCACAAGTGGCTGCTGTATGTCCGCGGCCCGCCCCTGCAGCCCGACGTGTCGCGCGTCATCACCTCCGTCACAGTGAGACTGCATCACTCCTACGCGCCACATCACATAGTCGTTATAGAGTGAGTTGTGTTGTGTTGTGTTGTGTAACACGTCAGCCAAACAAAATACATGCCCCCGGCGTCGCGCGCGGACCGCTCCACGCACAAGTGGCTGCTGTATGTCCGCGGCCCGCCCCTGCAGCCCGACGTGTCGCGCGTCATCACCTCCGTCACAGTGAGACTGCATCACTCCTACGCGCCACATCACATAGTCGTTATAGAGTGAGTTGTGTTGTGTTGTGTTGTGTAACACGTCAGCCAAACAAAATACATGCCCCCGGCGTCGCGCGCGGACCGCTCCACGCACAAGTGGCTGCTGTATGTCCGCGGCCCGCCCCTGCAGCCCGACGTGTCGCGCGTCATCACCTCCGTCACAGTGAGACTGCATCACTCCTACGCGCCACATCACATAGTCGTTATAGAGTGAGTTGTGTTGTGTTGTGTTGTGTAACACGTCAGCCAAACAAAATACATGCCCCCGGCGTCGCGCGCGGACCGCTCCACGCACAAGTGGCTGCTGTATGTCCGCGGCCCGCCCCTGCAGCCCGACGTGTCGCGCGTCATCACCTCCGTCACAGTGAGACTGCATCACTCCTACGCGCCACATCACATAGTCGTTATAGAGTGAGTTGTGTTGTGTTGTGTTGTGTAACACGTCAGCCAAACAAAATACATGCCCCCGGCGTCGCGCGCGGACCGCTCCACGCACAAGTGGCTGCTGTATGTCCGCGGCCCGCCCCTGCAGCCCGACGTGTCGCGCGTCATCACCTCCGTCACAGTGAGACTGCATCACTCCTACGCGCCACATCACATAGTCGTTATAGAGTGAGTTGTGTTGTGTTGTGTTGTGTAACACGTCAGCCAAACAAAATACATGCCCCCGGCGTCGCGCGCGGACCGCTCCACGCACAAGTGGCTGCTGTATGTCCGCGGCCCGCCCCTGCAGCCCGACGTGTCGCGCGTCATCACCTCCGTCACAGTGAGACTGCATCACTCCTACGCGCCACATCACATAGTCGTTATAGAGTGAGTTGTGTTGTGTTGTGTTGTGTAACACGTCAGCCAAACAAAATACATGCCCCCGGCGTCGCGCGCGGACCGCTCCACGCACAAGTGGCTGCTGTATGTCCGCGGCCCGCCCCTGCAGCCCGACGTGTCGCGCGTCATCACCTCCGTCACAGTGAGACTGCATCACTCCTACGCGCCACATCACATAGTCGTTATAGAGTGAGTTGTGTTGTGTTGTGTTGTGTAACACGTCAGCCAAACAAAATACATGCCCCCGGCGTCGCGCGCGGACCGCTCCACGCACGAGTGGCTGCTGTATGTCCGCGGCCCGCCCCTGCAGCCCAACGTGTCGCGCGTCATCACCTCCGTCACAGTGAGACTGCATCACTCCTACGCGCCACATCACATAGTCGTTATAGAGTGAGTTGTGTTGTGTTGTGTTGTGTAACACGTCAGCCAAACAAAATACATGCCCCCGGCGTCGCGCGCGGACCGCTCCACGCACAAGTGGCTGCTGTATGTCCGCGGCCCGCCCCTGCAGCCCGACGTGTCGCGCGTCATCACCTCCGTCACAGTGAGACTGCATCACTCCTACGCGCCACATCACATAGTCGTTATAGAGTGAGTTGTGTTGTGTTGTGTTGTGTAACACGTCAGCCAAACAAAATACATGCCCCCGGCGTCGCGCGCGGACCGCTCCACGCACGAGTGGCTGCTGTATGTCCGCGGCCCGCCCCTGCAGCCCGACGTGTCGCGCGTCATCACCTCCGTCACAGTGAGACTGCATCACTCCTACGCGCCACATCACATAGTCGTTATAGAGTGAGTTGTGTTGTGTTGTGTTGTGTAACACGTCAGCCAAACAAAATACATGCCCCCGGCGTCGCGCGCGGACCGCTCCACGCACAAGTGGCTGCTGTATGTCCGCGGCCCGCCCCTGCAGCCCGACGTGTCGCGCGTCATCACCTCCGTCACAGTGAGACTGCATCACTCCTACGCGCCACATCACATAGTCGTTATAGAGTGAGTTGTGTTGTGTTGTGTTGTGTAACACGTCAGCCAAACAAAATACATGCCCCCGGCGTCGGTGAAAAAAATGATTATTTTGAAAAGAGCAACTGCCGAGTTTCTTGCCGGCTTTTCTCAGCAGAATCCGCTTCCCGAACCGGTGGTAGAGTCATGACGTGTCAAAGAGCCACAGGTTGGCTTACGTGAAATAAATAATTTTGAATTTGAATTTGAACAGCGCTCACCACTGCGCCAGGGAGGTCGTCAAGAGGTGATGATGATGATGATGATGATTGTTGCAGCAAGCCCCCGTTCCAGCTGTCGCGACGCGGCTGGGGTGAATTCGCCGCCAAAATAACGCTAGAGTTCGTGATGCCTCACTGCAACCGCCCGGCCACGCTCACACACACCATCAAACTCGATCGCAACTACACGGGCCTGCAAACCTTAGGTAATACATCTAACTACATTACTTCTCCTTTCCTCTCTAACTACATTACTTCCCATTTCCTCTCTAACTACATATTATGATTTCAATTTTAAGCAACTAAATAATTATACAAATATTATAAATGTAAAATTGTGTTTGTTTGTTGGTTTGTCCTTCAATCACGAAGCAACAGATCTACGGATCGACGTGATTTTTGCATGGGTATAGTTGAGGACCTGGAGAGTGGCATATGCTACTTTTATCCCGGAAAATCATAGAGTTCCCGAGGGATTTTAAAAACTAAATCCACGCGAAGTCGCGGGCATCAGCTAGTTTAAAAATAAACTTGAATCTAAAGTAAAAAAATGAAGATTAAGATTATTGTTTTCACAGGTGCTGAAACTGTAGCAGACGTGTGGTTATATAGCACTCCTGACATGTTACCATTCGAGTACAAGACTGACCAAGAACGTATAGTTAAACCTGATGAACAAACAGACATACTAATAAAAGACATTAAAACTGAGCCCAACAATGAAATCAATGAAAGCAGTGAAATGAGTGAAATAAGTGAACAAATCGATGAAATAAGTGAAACTAAACAAGCAGAAACAGATGAGTGGCTAAATTTCTTCACTAACGACACCACTGAGGTTAACGTCGACGAAATGTTCATTAAAAACTTCAAAACAGAGACAAATATGGATGAAACCAACCAAACTGTGGTTAAAGATGCTAAAACTAACCAAACAGTTGCGAAAGAAGGCAAATTGAATCAAGTTACGGCAAAGGATTGCAAAGTCAACCAAACTTTGGCGAAAGAAATCAAAACTAATCAAACAAATGATAACAAAGGTAATCAAAGAATCGTGAAGGAAGGCAATTTTAACCAATCTACAGCAAAAGAGTGTGAATTCAACAAAAGTATGAACAAAGATATCAAAATCGAACCTGCAGAAGACGCGATTCCAAACGGGAATGATGAAAATGAAAGCAACGAAATAGAAGCGAAACCAAATGAACTAAACAGTTCAAAAAGAATAGTAAAATACATGGAGCCGACTACAAGAAAAATATACTACCTAGAAGTAGATAGAAATCTCGATTTGAATAAAATCCAAGAGATAGTCATAAACTCTCAAGGTCAAATGAAAACTGCAAAAGTCAGTCCAAACAGACCCGGCAATGGCTTGCGATTCGTTAGAAAGAAAAAAGGGCAGTCTCTATTGAGGCCGGATATCAAAAACCAATTGGTTAGAAAACCAAGCGACGAGCAAAGTCAAATAGTGATTAGTACTGGTTTTGAGCATATAAGAAACGATCATTGTTATATAGCAAACGATTGGCTCATCAGAGAAGAAAATAGTGTTGAAGATAGTGTTGAAATTACTAAGGATTACTTGAAAGACATTCGGTCAGATATCACAAGGTTGGCCTGTCCGCGAGTTATAGTTAGTTATTTGCTAAAGAAGATTCCGGTGATAAGTGAGAACGTCAGAGATGTCGATTTCGGTAGAACTTTCCCATTTGTTGTGGATAGTCACGAGAGGTATTGGAAGTACGATTTTGCTAAGAGAAGAAATATTGAGGTTAGTAATCATACTAATATTATTAATGCGAAAGTGTGTTTGTTTGTTGGTTTGTCCTTCAATCACGCCGTAGCAAAGCGAGGAGCGACGTGATTTTTTTGCGTTTTTTTGATTTTTTAGTTGAGGACTTGGAGAGTGACATAGGCTACTTTTATCCCGGAAAATCAAAGTTTCCGAGGGATTGTAAAAACTAAATCCATGTAGACAAAGTCGCGCGCAACAGCTAGATAAACTTAATTCTTATTTTAATAGAACAAAAAACTTATGCTATGCTCAAACGTCACATTGACATTGACAAAGATGACGCTATATGATGCGGAGACTGGCCGATTGGCTCTGTCTGGTGTTCTACTTATACTAATATTATAAATGCGAAAGTGTGTTTGTTTGTTGGTTTGTCCTTCAATCTAACAAACAGAGCTATGGATCGACGTGATTTTTTGAATGGGTATACTTGAGTACCCGGAGAGTGACATAGACAACTTTTTATCCCGGAAAATCAAAGAGTTCCCAAGGGATTTTAAAAACTAATTCAAACGGGGATGAAGTCGCGGGCATCAGCTAGTATGGTATAACCACTGAACCGATCTTGAAATGTGTCAGAAATAGATGGCGTTCTGGATACGGACATTTTACAATCTTTGATTTCCCAGGATAAAAAGTATCCTATGTCAAAGATTTTAAAAACTGTATACGTTTATTTACTCTGTGTACTTGTATTATTGTTGTTACTAATTACAACACCAACATTTAACATTAATTTTGAAACGAAGTTCCATAATGGACTGTACGGCGGATGGGGCTACGCGAAAAAAAGTATTAGAATTTTTCTGTCACGACCTTTGTGTGTTGCCTTCGTTTATTACACACGTTCTGACGTAGTTTTGGTGGCGTAGCGGCTAAACGAAGGAGTGAAACTATCGGTTCGGAGGTTCGAAACCTAACTTCAGATTATTAATTTTTATTATTTATTTATTATTAAAAGGAACTTCGTTTTTTTGCAGTGGTCGCGAGCAAAACTAATAAACAAACTTCTAAGCGAGAGATTCCAAAACGACGCCGAAAAAATATGGAGGACGAAGCAAATACTAGTTTTCTCCCGTCTACACGGCTACTACCCAGTCAGACCAGAGACAGTTCAACGTAAACCAGAACACCTAAACCTGGAATCCAACGATTGGTCATCCTGGTATGATCTGGAAAATTCCAGGAAATCCGAATCCAACATCCGTGAACTGTATCCGAGGTCATCGGATTTGTGCAGTTTGACATTGTATGACCTTTCTCCTTGCAATCAAGACAGTAGCGTGGACTTATGTGAGAGTGATGAAGAAATTGACATTGTGAGTGATACAGTGCCTGTCAAAAAGAAAAGTGACGTGGTTCCGGAGTGCGATGACAGTTTGACAGCTCTGCCTGTCAGTAGTGAGGACAGGTTGAGGTTTCTGTTTATTGAGAGAATGTGCACAGATATAGGCATTGAGCTGAGGAATGAGGATGTTGGTAATGGACATTCTTACAGGTGAGATTTTCGTATGTTTATAGCTTGGGAATTGCCTACTGCTGTTAATTATGATTACGGCTTCAGGAAGCAGTGATAGCCTAGTAGTTAGGACTGTGGTCTCCTATTCGGGGGGTCGCATGTTCGATCCCGGGTACGCACCTCGGACTTTTCGGAGTCAAGTGCGTTTAAGCAATTAAATATCACTTGCTTCAACGGTGAAGGAAAACATCGTGAGGAAACCTGCACACCTGAAAGTTCTCCATGTTCTCGAAGATGTGTGAAGTCCGCCAATTCGCATTGGGCCAGCGTGGTGTACTATGGCCTATAACCCTTCTCTGTAAAGAGACCTGCGCTCAGTAGTGAGCCGATGATGGGTTGTTAATGATGATGATGATGTTAAAGATTACTACATGTGACCCTTATTCAATCAAAATAAGGTCTATATTTCAATGATTTGATACTGCAGAGAAAATCTGCTGCAATGCTCCGAGGTTAGTTTCCAAGTTTCGATTTTGAAACTCAAACCTTTAACATTGCTAACTAGATGACGCTTAAATTATCTAAATATTTTAATGTGCATTTTAAATGGACCCTATAGTGAATAATTTACGCATTTTAAATGCTAAAAAAACATTTAAAATTCAAAATGCCGCGAAATATTATCAATACACTTCTGTCTTTGATCAGCTGCAGCACCATCTAATCTATCCCTAGCCAAACCTTCAAGCGTTTGCGATCGTAGAAAGAGAAATAGACAATCGTAAGTGTAACATGGCTACGGGGGAAGGGTCGTGACGGAATAATTCTTACACTTTTTTTCGCCTAGCCCCTATCCGCCAAGTCTGTACCGTCCGATAAGGGACTTCGTTCCAAAACTATTCTATTCTATTCCACCGGCGGGAATGGGGCTACTTTCTGTCTGGCCGTCGTATCATGTGTTGAATTATTATTAGGTATGCTTTTGTGGAACTTCCCCTCATTGTGGCAACACTGCATACATTACACAGTATCTATTGTATTGTAAACTTGTTTTGAAAAGAGCAACTGCCGAGTTTCTTGCTGGTTCTTCTCGGCAGGAAGGGCATTCCGAATCAGTGGTAGACTCATCGACGATTCAAAAGCACTTGTAAAAAAATTTATTTCAATAAAAACATTTCGCATTTGCCGCCAATATAATACAATTAACCCAAACAATCAGAAACTCAATTTATTTGATTCCACGTCAGCCTGCTTTCGTCGTAATGTCATCGACTCCCTTCGCAAGGGAGCCAATTTGTAACAACTCAGATTTTTCTTTATGATCTTTATTTTGTAACCTCTGTAACACTAATCAAACTAAACTGTATGTATCTAAATCTTTTGTACATGCCAGTTATTGATATTTTTGCTATGTTTCTCTTAGTTGTAAGTCTAATTGTTTATATCTTCACTAGCTGATGCCCGCGACTTTGTCCGCGTGGATTTAGTTTTTAAAGTCCCTCGGGAACTCCTTGATTTTCCGGGATAAAAAGTAGCCTAGATGTTGACCCGAGTAATAAGCTACCACGGTATAAAATTTTGTAGAAATCTGTGCGGTAGTTTTTACGTGAAAGAAGGACAAACAAACAGACAAAAAAAAATTTAGCTTCTGTTTTGATATCTGTATCTTGAACACAATTAGAAGCAAAAACCCTTTTTTGAATCTATTTCATGTACAGAATTGGTTTCGTTTCTGTTTTATTATATGTATAGATATAGATATATTCATATTTGTGCATGAATATTGTTGGCTTGTCAAATAAAATAAAATTTCTATTCTATTCTATTCTATAGTGCGGTGCACAGCGTGCTTCTGACAGCCGTGAAGTGTTTCGCGGAGGAGATGATCCGAGCGGGCCTGGCCGACCAGCTGGCCTTCGCGAACGACCCGCTTCTGCCCAGCGTGTGGATAGGGTGAGTTTGTTATACCTGTACATGCGTCGTGCTCGTGAACGGGTACCACCGGCGGGAATGGGGCTACTTTTGGTCTGCCCGTCTTAACATGTGTTGAATTATAATTAGGTATGCTTTTGGAAGTAGTGATAGCCTGATAGCTAGTTAGGACTGTTGTCTCATATTCGGGGGGTCGCAGGTTCGACCCCGGGTGGGACCCCGATCACCTCTGACTTTTCGGAGTCAAGTGCGTTCAAGCAATTAAATATCACTTGCTTCAACGGTGATGGAAAACGTCGTGAGGAAACCTGCACATCTGAGAGTTCTTCATAATGTTATCGAAGATGTGTGAAGTCCGCCATTCGCATTGGACCAGCGTGGTGGACTATGGCCTATAACCCTTCTGAGAGGAGACCTGCGCTCAGTAGTGGGCCGTTGATGGGTTGTTAATGATGATGCTTTTGTGGAACTTCCCCTCATTGTGGACACTGCATACACAGCATAATATCTATTATATTGTAAACTTGTTTTGAAAAGAGCAACTGCCGAGTTTCTTGCTGGTTCTTTTCGGCTCTTAACATGTATTGAATTGTAAGTGTGCATTTTTTACCCGTCTTCAATAAGAAGGAGGTTCTCAATTCGTCGGAATCTTTTTTTTTATGTATCTTCACCGATTACTCGAAGGCGCCTGAACCGATTTGGAAAATTCTTTTTGAAGTAAATCTTCTTCAGGCACGCTTGACTTGAGGAGTAAGCTGGTGTATGCGTTACGAAAAGTGTGATCGGGCGAGGCGAACGGAAGTTGAGAGGGAGGTATAAGTTAGTGAAGATAGAAAGGGAGAGAATTACGTTTCGTATATTACTCTAGGTCTAGGGGCAAGAGAGAGAGGTGCGAGCGCATATTTTCTTTCTCTCTTTCTCTCATAGTCAGTTGTGTTTCGTAAGTTTTACTTCAGTCGTGTGGTCTAAAGCACACTCGTTTTTTGAAGTGAAAACTTCTTTAGGCACTTTTTTGGGTGAGCAAAAAAACATGTTTTTCGCGAAATCGTCACCGTCACCGTCACCTGGAGATTTCAGTAAGCGTTCAACATTTTAGAGGTTCTCAAGCAACCCTGTACGGCGCAGTGGGCCAGCAGCCTTCCTTACCGTTTAATGTATGATGTCGCAGGTTCGAATCTCACTCACGAAACGACAGTGCGCTTATTTTTCTTTGTAATTATTTTTATTTATTTTTTATTTTTATTTTATATTTGTTTTCAATTATTAGCAAACCTAGTGTTTTTCAACTTCCCCTTGTTGAATTATGCCCCCCCCCCCCCCCCCCAGGTCATCGACCCGTAGCGCCGTCCGTCTCGAGCACGTGTACCGCGGCGCGCAACGCACGCGGCGCCTGCGCGCGCTGTGCACGCCCGCCGCCGTCGCGCCCGCGCCCTCGCACGACCTCTAATAAACATGACGATTTTATACACGACTGTCTTTTATTTGTGCCTTTTGTCCTTCGGTTCCGTACCCAAAGGGTGCCAACAACGGGACCACTAAGCCTCCGCTGTCCGTCCGTCCGTCCGTCTGTCAGCGGGCTGTATCTCGTAAACCGTAATAGGTAGACAGTTGACATTTTCACATATTGTGTATTTCTATTGGCGCTATAACAACAAATAATAAAAATAAAATTAAAAAATAAAGGGGGCCAATTTATGGGATACATGGAAAAGGAGTCGAAATAAAATTTTCTTTATTTACCCTGGCATGTGGGGAGTCATTGTCTAGAGAAGGGATTCCCAAACTATTTTGGGCAAGAGACCCCATTTCCAAAATAAACTGATACATCAGACCCCCATTATAGCCAAATTATTTTAAAAATTTTATCTCTAATTGTTTTTACTATTTATTCCTAAAATACTTAGGTACCAATTTAAAAACTTTGCGGTTGGTAAGTGAGTAAACTTGTGTGGTACGAAAGAGAGGTTACGGTGGTGGTAAAGTAAGGAGGGGACGCCATATTGTCGTGACAGGAGTTGCATGATGAGAGATGAATGGTGATGCACTGCTGTCACGCGCAGGATGGTCCGTATCGGCAGATGGATAGTAGCGGCGTGAGAATCGGGCCTTTGTTTTCAAGGGCCGTCCTTATGCCGTCGGTATTGGTGCGCCGTTGATGGGGAGAGAAGTCTGAGGTGGTAGTTGAAATGAAATTACCTTTTTGACTATATACAAAATGATAATTTAATTTAAGTTTCTGCAAAGATTTAGATTATGACTAAGTTAAAATTAACTAAAAAGACTTACAGACTAGTGGCACTGAGTCCAACGCATCGTCCGTAGAATTTAATGTTGTAACTCACGAATCCGAGGGCTGACGGCTGGGTCAGAGACTGACCGGGTTAGGCCCGCCTTGACCGACCACAGCGGGGGAGGTCCGCTCGACCAAGGGGTTACGGACCCCGCAGGGTTGGTTAGGCGAGGAGGCGCGGCTCGGTCAGCACGCCGCCTCCTTGTTGCGTCTCGCGGGAACCGGAGTGACGAGGAGGCTATCTCCTGGAGATTGCGTCGAACTCGCGTAGTTCACTCACTATTTTCACTAGAGACGTCACTGGATCTATGCCGACTACATTGTTCTTGCTACTTAACGAGAATATCGCTTATATGGTAGACGGGGTAATCGCGTGGTATGGCGGACGTCCATGCTAATTTGGTAGGTCCGCTGCCAAAATACGTCGCTGCGGCGACGGCAAATTGTCCGGTCACATGATCGGTAGTTAAGGAGAGGTGAAAACTCTCAAGATGCCCTTAAAACGGGATGATTTTAGAACATGGTTCCCAAATAAACCGCGCGTCCCAGGTTAGACGGTGACAAAACGCGGGAGTCGATCACGTACGCGACCTCCGGTGGCGGTATTCGAGCCTCGGCCCTCGACTACCTAACTGTTGGTTGTCGTCTGTCACTCTCGTGGCCGCCGCTCGAGTATGAAAGAGACGGGTTATGAATTACCATACCACAGAGAGGGACAGACTGTTCTGATGTTCCGTCGAATGCGTTCGGAAATCTAATATGTCATGGAACTGCGAATGCGCAGGTTAAGTGACATCATTTTCTCATTCAAATTAAATAAATATACATAAAATTCATTAAATATCAAGTGTAATTCGGAAGAGCGTTCCAGATCCTGGCCATGCGAATCAGAAATGAAGACAAACCGCTTCGTGCGCGTGGATGGTATATCAACGATATAGGGATGGAAGCCCTTCCGATGTCTTGCAGTGCGGTGGTGAAAAGGTGAAGGGGGGACAAAGTCGAAGAGCTCCTGAGCACACTCACCGAAACATCCTTACTAAAAATATTATTATATTAAATATTATAATATTGTAATGTGTGTTTGTTTATTGGTTTGTCCTTCAATCACGCCGCAACAGGGCTACGGATCGACGTGATTTTTTGCATGGGTATAGTTGAGGACCAGGAGTGTGACATAGGCTACTTTTTATCCCGGAAAATCAAAGAGTTCCCGAGGGATTTTAAAAAATAAATCCACCAGCATCAGCTAGTATCCTATAAAACACCAATAGGCCGCAACTTTTCGACAGTGATCGAGGCTCTGAAGTTTGGCTAAGAGTGGTGAGTCCTTGCCAATGAGTTTCCTAGCTCGACGATCTACAGCATCTAGTGCCGCAAGTTGGTACTTAGCGGAGCCATCGAAGTGGTGACTGCAGTACCTACTCCATGCATGACTACTGAGATTTAGATAAAGAAGTAAGTACAGTAGGGGTGTTCCGATGTACACTGGACCACTGTAAGATGTGACGTCAATCCAGTAATACTGTGAAGCCGTTCCTTTTTGGAGTTTATTGGAGTTTACTCCTTAAGAATCAATTTTAGCAGCCCGGTATGAGAAAAATCCGGGCAGTAAAATCAATTTATCAATGACCTCGTTACGTTTTTCACAACGTTGAAATTTCTACCCTAACGTTGAGTAAATAAGGTTGGTTTTCGCTTCGGGTAGCCGAGCGCGTAGCGATCGGGTCCCCGAAGCGAAAGTCGGTCGGGGCGCGCTCGGACCCGAGTCGCGCGCATAGAGAAGGATATAGCGTCGCGCGTAAACTCCAGTCGTGCGTCGGAGGCCGGAGCTGACACACACTTTTTTTAGTTTA
The DNA here is from genome assembly GCA_029955525.1 of Oeneis ivallda. Lineage (NCBI taxonomy): Eukaryota > Metazoa > Arthropoda > Insecta > Lepidoptera > Nymphalidae > Oeneis > Oeneis ivallda. The sequence continues at coordinate 16,227,266 of JARPMR010000028.1, read as the reverse complement.
CTATACTGTGCGGTTAGTATAAGATTTGATAGTTAAGGTGGAAGACAAGGGTCTGCCCGCGAAATTCAAATTTAATTTGGTTTTTCGCAATTTGTAAACTAATACGACAAAGTAGGCTTATGATAGCTTTCTAATTGCGCCAGTAGAATTATCATCTTCACAGGTTTACATAAAAATCTTTACTTGAAAGTGACCACTTTAAGAAATTAGTCAAAATACTGAGTTGGACGTGAGTTACTCACAAATTAGTCGATATTTTGATTAATTTCTTAAACTGGACACTTTCAAGTTAAGATTTTTATATAAACCTGTGAAGATGATACTGCCATTGTCGCAATTATAATGCCATAAGCCTATTTTGTCGTATTAGGTTACAAATTGCGAAAAACCAAATTAAATTTGAATTTCGCTGGCATAACCGTGTCTTCCACCTTAACTATGACATTACGGAATGTCGATACGAAAATTGTCCATAACGGAACGAATTTTTCACCAGAGAGAGCACTGAGCATTGCTCGCGGTTAGTTCTTGCAATTCATACTGCGGAGTAGGGCCTAGTGTGGTCACATGATTGACGACCGCTCCGTCGCAGGTTCGATCCCGGACACGCACCACTGACTTTTCGAAGTTATGTGGGTTTAGAAATTAAATATCACAAGCTTCACCGGTGAAGGAAAATATCGTGAGGAAACCTGCACGCCTGAGAGTTCTCCATAATGTTCCCGAAGGTGTGTGAAATTCGCATTGGGCCAGCGTGGTGGACTATGGCCTATAACCCTTCCCTGAGAGAACTGCGCTCAGTAGTGAGCCTGATTAACGATATTATGTTCATTAATCTTACATTACTTCATCATCATCATTATCAACCCATTATCGGCTCACTACTGAGCGAGGTCTCTTTTCAGAGAAGGGTTAAAGTCCACCACGCTGGCCCAATGCGAATTGGCGGATATGGAACTCGTACTAACATTGTACTAGAAGAAATGGGCGTCAAGTAAAACATCGTTTGATTTTTTTACAATTTTCATTTTTAATATTAAAATTAATTTCGTCAAAATATTAATTTTATGAAAGAAATCTAATACTTATTATCAAAATCAAACTATAACAGATATTGTTATGTAGTCTATAATGAAAATTAAAAGTTACATTATGATAATAATATGTACCTATTATAACTAGTCACTATATTTTACAGCTGTTTTACAATATTTAGGTACTGTACTGTCTCATACTGTTAGTATGAGAAAACTACTGAAAAATAAAATCTAATGGCAGTAGAACTAAAACTACTTTAAATATGAAAACAATACAAAAAAAATAGATAAATAGATGAGAAATAAAAAAATTGACTAAGCCAGTTGCCCTGTCTTAAATCTTTAAAAAACTAGGCAAACTTTATCTAAACGCCGCATCATTCATAATTCCAAATTAAGAATTGAATAGGCATCTTCTAGGCAAGCGCGCTCCATATTAGGCAGCATCATCACTTACCATCAGGTGTGATCGCAGTCAAGCGCTAGTCTAGAAATATCAATTTAGTAAAGATATATGTATTCAAAAAATGCGAACTACAATTTTTGAGGTTCAAAGAACAATGCAACCTGTGTCATCATTATTTTTCTTTTCGCCACCAACGAAACTTAGCTCGTAATTAGAAAGGTAACTGTCTAAAGGCCCGCTTGCAGAAACGGCGGGTTATCCTTTTAACCCAGAGTTAGCTGCTGCTTTGACAGATTTCGTATAAAGCTTCTGTCAAAATTACAAAATTATTCCTGGGTTAAACCTAACCCGGCGTCTGGAAGCGGGCCTAAGAAGCCCATAAAAAAAAATTAAGTCTTAAGGTTGCTCTTACATACGAATGTCATACAATAACGACCTTATGCAACTTACGTCATTGTATGAAATGTCAACACAATACTGAAAAAATATGGGAATAATACAAAAAAATCGCTTCTTACATAAACTTCTTAAATAATACACTATTTATGACCTGAGTTTTGTTATTGGCGGATACAAAAAAAAAAAATGATTCCAAAAAGTTGCATTGATCCTTGAAAACCAAAATTTGTCCAAAGTTAGATTTTGAATTAACTGAAAACAATAAATTAGTTAAAAGAAACATCATGTCAACGTGTTATACTTATTTTTATTATTGAAATTGAATTTTGGGATAACAATGTATGTGGGCGCGACCTGCAAAATTTTCAAAGTCACTTTTATTTTCTTTCTATGTTTTTTTGTACAATTCGAGACGAAAGACCGCGTGTTTCTGTCCGTACGCCTGCTTCTAACTTCGTTGTTGGTGATTACGAAGGAACTATGTAGTATCTGTAACAAATATAAAAGTTTAAACACTAAGGGCCATTTTCACCACCTTCTGATGTCGGATAGCTTATTCGCATATTTTATCTTTGTCATTTGACATAAAGTAAAAAAGTGATAAAATTTACGGTTAGGCTACGACACTTATCAGAAGGTGGTAATACAGGCTTTAAGTCGACTACAAATAATTTTTAACTGACTTGAAAAAAGGGTTAGGAAGTTCTCAATTTGTTGGAATCGTTTTTCTTTAATTTTTTTTAAACAAAAAGGGAGAAAACTATATTAACTTTTATAGCTTTTGTTCTCTATCAAAAACTAGGTATATGATAGTAAAAATATATATACGGTTAATCTTTACGTGAAAATGTCTAGTTTAAGAAATTAGTCGGAATATCGACTAATTTGTGAGTAACTAAAGTTAAACTATCGAGTTTCTCTCGGACTAATTTCTTAAACTGGACACTCAAATAAAGATTTTTATATAAACCTGTGAAGATGATACTGCCATTTGGCGCAATTAGAATGCCATAAGCCCACTCTGTCGTATTAGTTTACAATTTGCGAAAAACCAAATTAAATTTGAATTTCGCGGGCAGACCCGTTTAGTGCGCCTTAAACTACTACAATGGAATAGAAATATTTTTTTAATCAAATAAACTTTTTTTTAAAAGTGCTTTTGAATCGTCTGAAACGTCTACCACTGGTTCGGAATGCCCTTCCTGCCGAGAAGAATCAGCAAGAAACTCGGCGGTTGCTCTTTTCAAAACAAGTTTACAATACAATATATACTATGCTATGTATGCCACAATGAGGGAAGTTCCAAAAAATGCATACCTACCAAGTACTAACAATGCAATGTATTTTAAGACGGGCAGACATAAAGTAGCCCCATTCCCGCAAGTGGGGCACCCGTTCACGAGCATGACGCATGACCCAGCCATCGCTTCGCTCATATTTGAGGGAACGTAACAACCCGCATCAGACAGAAAGTAGCCCCATTCCCGCCGGTGGAACCCGTTCACGAGCATGACGCATGACCCAGCCATTGCTTCGCTCATATTTGAGGGAACGTATCAACCCGCATCAGACATAAAGTAGCCCCATTCCCGCCGGTGGCACCCGTTCACGAGCATGGCACATGACCCAGCATGAGCATAGCATAGCTACCTACGTGACCGGCTGCGGAGGCCCGCGCTAGGCGGGCGCGGGCACCGGCTGCCCCAGCAGCCCCGGGCCCACGGGGGAGCCCTGCGCGCTGGGCGCCTCCTTGCTGGTGCGCGGTTTGTCCGACTTCACCTTGTCGCCGTTCATTATCGCCTTGATGTCCTCCGCGTCCAGGGTCTCGTATCTGTCAACACATTATTCGTATTTAAAAACAAAATCCGCGCGGACGAAGTATATCAATAAAAAAAGTTTTATAGAATAGAATAGAATAGAAATATTTTTTATTCAAATAAACTTTTACAAGTGCTTTTGAATAGTCGATGAATCTACCACTGGTTCGGAATGCCTTTCCTGCCGAGAAGAACCAGCAAGAAACTCGGCGGTTGCTCTTTTCAAAACAAATTTACAATACAGTAAATACTATGCTATATATGCAGTGTTTCCACAATGAGGGGAGTTCCAAAAATGCATACCGACTAACTTCTATCTTCAGATGGGCAGACATAAAGTAGCCCCATTCCCGCCGGTGGAAGCCGTTCAGGAGCATGACGCATGAGCCAGCCATTGCTTCGCTCAACCATATTAATTGAGGTCAGCTCAACCATTGATAGGTGAGCTCAACCATTTTGGTAAGTTCTGTTACATCCCTAGTTCTAAGCCATGTATTGCTGAGCCATGATTATTGTCGATTTACGTAAATAATAAAATGTTGGTCAGCAATATATGCCTATAAAAGGGCTAATTAATTCATACTCTTCGCAATCGTTCTGGAATTAGCCCAATTGCTGCCATCAGCCATCAGCTACGGAACTGGTATTCTGCCCGCCGGTCTGGTACAGCAAGGAAGCTAAGGTCCTGAACCTAGTTGCCGAAAGACCTTTTGGAGGTCATCGCGAGTCGCGTAATTTTAAAGTGATTTGAGTAATTAACCAAAGTCAGTGAATTGTGAGAATCCTTTAAAAACAATAAACTACAGTTAGTTCCAGTATTTCGTTGTGCTATTTTTACCATCGAGTGCTAGAGACTAACAGTTCGTTTATTTGGCGCGGCCCACTACTGCGCGAAGCACTGAGAGAAGCGACACCCGTCGCTTCGAGTTTACACTAAGCGCCGATTTCACCAACGTGAGATCGGCACTAAGTTGAATAAGCAGAATAAGTATCATGTGCACTCTAGAATAAACAGAGTAAGTATTAAATGTCATGTACTCATCAATAAACAGAGTAAGTATCAAATGTCACGGACACTCATTAATAAACTGATTGAGTATTAAATGTCATATTGTACACTTGAATAAACAGATTAAATATGAAATGTCATGTATACTCTTAAATAAACGGAGTATCTAAGTATTATATATCATATTGTACACTCTTCAATAAACAGAACAAGCAGTAAATGGTCATGCACACTCTTGAATAAACAGTGCAAGTATTAAATGTCATGTACTCATCAATAAACAGAGTAAGTATTAAATGTCATTTACACTCTTGAATAAATAGAGTAAGTATTAAATGTCATGTTTAGGCGAAGTAATTTGTGCCATTTGGGCATGACAAAAGCCATCATGAAACAAACAACAAATGTCATGTACAATCTTAAATAAACAAAGTATTAAATGTCACGTACTCTTGACCAAACTCTATCTTGAAAGTAAGTATTAAATGTCATGTATGTATTTAACGGCACCCCTCTCGTCGAGCGTCTAATAAAAGCAATCTCGAACTATCTCAGAGTCAGAACAGAACATCATTCTCAGCAATCACCTTCTTTCAATAATAATAACTACCCACAAGAAGGAGGGTACATTGTAATCGTTACGCAACAAGTATGGAGCCCAATATTTCCATGTCTAACTAGACAAACCCGGCTAACTATCTTAGCCTAGGTGCAGCCTCCACCCAACCCCTGCCAGCTGCCCGTCTCCACCATTGAAGACCCTAGCAAATCTCCTTTCTAACTCGCTTATGGCTCATTTGAAGGCAATGAAACACTATCACAGCAACATCATTATAAGCATTGGAAAGTACTCACCAAATAACCCAGTAACTCCTTCAACAATGAGTCCTTGCCCACCATCACCAATTACGCAATCAATCACTTCAGATCCCAAATCCATCGTAACCACGACAAAACGGCACACTGCACCAAAACTATGACCAAAAACCTACGACCATGTTAGCGAACCCAGCAACCAATATGTAGTCTCCCTAGTAGCCAGTAACACTCCAACAACAATAGCATAATCAGTATTCACTCTACACTATCACTATCAAATCACTAATCCTACTCCTTAAATCCTAAATCCAACAAATAATGACAAAACCGCTGCACGCTAGTTACATATTCCTACGTGATGGTATGTCACCCGCATGCATCAGCGTACGGCTGCAGAGCTATGCAGCTATCATCACGTCGGCATACGCGATCCAGCGTCTCCGAGCAGATTGTAGTAGTGGGGATTTAGATACTTAAGCTAGCGTTTAGGAATTAGATTTAAGCATTAGACCTGTGATCTAATATCGACACAGAGTTAAGCTAGGTTAAGTTCTTTTATTATAGTAAATTAATTATAGTTGAAAGTCAAAGCCTTCGTTTCCTTCCATCGACCCATCCTTGCTGCCGCAAACTTAAGTGGCGCAGTCGGTAGGATACTTTAAGGACCTGCGGCAGGAACAGAAGGGGATCCCGAACATTGGATCAAGACTGGAAGGAGCGGAGTAACCAGGAATGGAGTTTATGTAAGTACATCAGAATAGTTCTTGTGTTGCTTCCTGAATTCCACTATTTCCTACTCCTAATTTAGTCCAATATACCTACCATTCCAATATTCTAGAGCCTTTTAGGTTTTGTTGGGTTATGGTAGTGATAGTAGTAATATGTTAGGGTCATTAGTGAACGATTAGGTTAGGTTATTCAGTAGGGGTAGAAATTCGTCACCCTAGGGCTTCTAAGAATCAGGAGCTTGAATTATGATAGGCAGATAGTAGATAGTAGTAGGGATATTGTTTTGGATTAATCAAATAGTAGTCAAGATGGCTCAAGATTCTGATGAAGTATTTGACGCTATACGGATTATCCCAGAATTTGATGGGAATCCGAATGTTTTAACGAGATTTATTAAGTTATGTGACCTTTTAGCGGCACGATATTTAAGTACGGCGCCAGGTAGTGAATTTACTAATTTATGCCTATTGAATGGGATACTTAATAAAATTACGGGTACCGCGGCGTGTACTATAAATTCCAACGGGATACCTGACAGTTGGTTAGGTATTCGAACAGCGTTAATTAATAATTTTTCGGACCAACGGGACGAGACAGCCTTGAGTCACGACCTCTTTTTAGCGAGACAGGGTAGCCGAACACCGCAACAGTACTACAACTATTGTCAGACCTTGTTCAGCGCTATTATGACTTACGTAACATTACACGAGTCCATACCTACGACAATAGAGGCAAAACGTGACCTATACAAAAAAATTACTATGCAAGCTTTTGTACGAGGGTTAGCGGAACCATTAGGATCTCGTATACGGTGTATGAGGCCTGAGACCATGGAAAAGGCACTGGAATACGTACAGGAGGAATTAAACATAAATTATTTGAAATATTTTGAATCCTCAAGGAACTATCAAATCCTTGAGAATAGTTATTCAAATAAAGTACCAGCATTACCGGTTTCATCCTCACGATTAGAAAACTCACAGGTTCCTGTGCCTAACTGGACGGTTCCGATCCAGCCTTTCAGATTTTATGAACCAGTACGGAACCAACAACACGGAAACCCGCCTACTAGTAACAATTTTAATACCCGCGAAATAAATATCAATTTATGCGCGGCCAATGACACGGATTATAATGCTTATGATAGCTATTTTCACGACCGCGACCTAGACTCAGATTTCAGTTCCGACTATAATAACCGTAGTAATTACTATTCCGACGACTTTACCTATGATTCAATCCATTATTTTGATGTAACCTATGGCAGTCAGTTATCCGAGATGTCTTCACCACAAGTGCCAAATGGTAACCCAGATGAGGATTTTCTGAATTGTTCCGACGCCATCAAAACCCGGGTAGAATTAAACACTCAGACCAAAAGCCAGTTACCATACATTCAAATTAAAAGTCCACCCTTAAAACTACTCATAGATACGGGAGCTAATCAGTCCTTTATAAGTCCAGAAGCAGTTCAAAAATACTTCTCTCATTTTCCAGTAACATTTGATCCGTTTAAAGTCACGAATATACATGCGACAAGCAGTAATAATTATTCCATTACGTTGCCTTGTTTTGCTGAGTTTAACGATTCCGATTACATAAAGTTATTTGTATACCATTTCCATGATTATTTTGACGGAATAATTGGGTTAGATTTGCTAGATCAATGGGAAGCTTGCATTGATTTGAAAGACGGACAATTAATTACTCGTGCTGCATCAATCCCAATTAGAATGCACAGCAAGGCACGTAACACTAACTCAAATCCTACCACCATATCCTCTGGTGACGTTCATGTTAGGGAGCAAATCATATGTAACCATATGGAACATGAGTGTATAACCACTGAGATCAATAATCCTGGTTACATAGACGTTGAGAATCCCACTTCAAATGATTATATTGAAGGGGAGGCCTTAACATTCACCAATAAAATTAAACATCATATCAAAACCACCAAAGAGGTGCCAGGTCATACTAAAACTTACCGATATCCATTCGTGCATCGTAAGAAAGTTAGGGATCAGATAAGGAAAATGTTGGAGCAAGGTATTATACGGCCATCAGACTCTGCGTGGAGTTCACCTATATTGGTTGTACCAAAGAAGTTAGATGCTTCAGGCAGACAAAAGTGGCGTACTTTAGTTGATTTCCAGAAGTTCGGAGAATCAAGCGTGGGAAGGTCTTGTAGACGGCTTGGGTTCCATTACAAAAAACATCGGTGGAAATTTAGATCAGATGGACGCTTTGAATCCTCCAGAATAACCAAGATAAAGCAGTAGCCAAGTTAAGTAACCATACTAGTGTAAGCATAGCTATGTTCTGGAAAAGTTATTAGGAAAGTAGATAGCCTTTGTGTCAAATGTTAAATTTAAATTACTTACTATTTTAAATAAGCGAATAATACCAATAAAAAAATAATAACAGGCTCTTCCATTCCATACCCCATTCCCATTCATTGCAGCAACCAAGAATGTGTTCGTGTACATTGAGGCTGAATGCCCGAGGAATTATACCTGGTACTTCTGCAGGAAAGAAGTCACACAATACCCGATTGCTTCCTTGGATTGATAAGCGACCAAACCACCCAAGAAACATGCAAATACACCAGCATTATCCTTTTGAGAGAAGCATTGGAAAAGTTGGACGACAAACACAATGTGGTTTCGTTTGCTCACCAGACCAAGATACAGTTAACCTGTAACCGAAAGGATTGTACTTCACTTCAGGGAAGTTATCTAATCACCATCCCAACCGGGTGCCAGCCACATCCTCTGAATATAAAGGTGGGAACTTCCGAAGAAGTCCTGGCGACAATTTCGTACAAGTACTGCAATAGTCGCCGCTCTGGGGATGGAGGAGTTACATATTCCTACGTGATGGTATGTCACCCGCATGCATCAGCGTACGGCTGCAGAGCTATGCAGCTATCATCACGTCGGCATACGCGATCCAGCGTCTCCGAGCAGATTGTAGTAGTGGGGATTTAGATACTTAAGCTAGCGTTTAGGAATTAGATTTAAGCATTAGACCTGTGATCTAATATCGACACAGAGTTAAGCTAGGTTAAGTTCTTTTATTATAGTAAATTAATTATAGTTGAAAGTCAAAGCCTTCGTTTCCTTCCATCGACCCATCCTTGCTGCCGCAAACTTAAGTCGCTGCCTGCGACCTAAACGAACACTCACACTACACTCATCAATAAACAGAGTAAGTCATAACTGTCATGTCCGCTACTGAATAAACAGAGTAAGTGTTAAACGTCACGTGCTCACTTGAGTAAGGCGTCCGCCAACGCTTTGTGCTCCTTGGCGTGCGCGCGTAGTATTGCCTTCGCCCGCTCGTAGCTCTCTGATAGGATCTTTTTAATTTCAGCATCCACCTGTAAAAAAAATTTTTTTAGGATTTCAACAAAGCAATACAACAAAGTTTCAATATTCTCTAATAATAATCCTACTTATATTATAAATGCGAAAGTTTGTGAGGATGGATGGATGTTTGTTACTTTTTCACGCCACAACGAATGAACCAATTTGGCTGAAATTTGGAATGGAGATAGCTCATACCCAGGATTAGCACATAGGCTACATTTTATCCCGGAAAATTCTTTCGAGATTCGTGACTCAATTGCTCATGAATGTGATCGGCACAGCTCTCCATGGAATTGAATGTATAATCGCCAGTAAGACTAAGATCTATTGTTGCGCATAATAATTATGTTGAAGTTTCGAAATCCTCAACTAGATGGCGCTGTAGTAGTTTAACTCTCGCTATCTAATAGCGGACCGTGTACATATGTATGTTAAATCAGTGAAGCTATAATAAAGATGTGGGTGACACTGAAGTTTTATATACGTCTACACACGGGCTCCCGGGCTCCAAAGGCTAGTTCGACCGCTGGGTAGTACACTGACCAGCTCGTTGGTGTAGGGCCCCAGCTGCTCGGAGGTGGCGCTCCGCGGGGGCTCCATGGTGCGCAGCCCCACCTTCTCGCTCATGCCCCACTCGCGCACCATGTGGCACGCTATCGATGTCGCCTGTTTCAAATCCGACGACGCGCCTGCAAAATGATTGCACTGTTACGGAGCTCATTCAAAAAAATGCGTGAGTGTCGTGGAAAACTCGGTTGGAACGAAGTTCCTTTTAATAACAAAAATTTGACGGCACCCCTGTCGCCGAGCGTCTAATGAAAGCAATCACGAATTATCTCAGAACAGAACATCATTCTCAGCAATCATCTTCTTTAAATGTGGGAAGAACTCAAAGTAAAAGAGCAGTTTTTAAAAGTTTAGATAACTTATTTATTTTTCAACTTTAAGATTAACAGCGCTGAGCGTAAACCCTCCGTTCTCTTCGTCCCGCCATCTTGTCTCTTATATCCTTCGTCTCTTTCTTTCACATACATTTATCCCTTTCACTCACTCTTACATTCCATTTCCCACATTAATAATAACTAATCACAAGAAGGGGGGTACATTGTAATCGTTACGTTACATGTCAGGAACCCAATTTTTCCATGTTTAACTAGACAAACCCGGTTAACTATGCTAGCCTAGGTGCAGCCTCCACCAAACCCCTGCCAGCTGCCCGTCTCGACCAAGAAGACCCTAGCAAATCTCCTTTCTGACTCGCTCATGGCCCATCACTAGGCAAAGAAACACTATCACGGTAACATTATTAGCATTGCAACGAACACACCATATAACCAATTCAGCAACACTCACTCCACAACGACTGATCAATATTTCCGCATCATCACCAATTACTCAATCAATCGCTCCAGATCTCAAATCTATAGCAAGTTGCGATTCGCAACCATGACAAAAGAACACTGCACCAAAATACCTACAACTATGACATCCAACCTAGCAATCACTATGTAGTGTCCGGTAGCCAGTAACACTTCAACAACAATTGCATAATCACCCTACACTATCACATAACACTATCAAAACACTATTCCTAATCCTTAAATCCTAAATCCAACAAAATAATGACAAAACCGCTGCAACCTAAACGAACCGACCAATTAATCTCTGATCTCCATGGCAACCAGTAACTACATGACAGAATTCCGAATCATAGACCATGAACACTAGAATATCTGACCACAGATCAATCGATAACACATGGAACTAGGAATTACGACTACGTCAACAGATTGCGCTTCACAAATATCCTAAAAAGAAATAAAATTAAAAAAAACTTGAGAGGTGTCAAGGGACACCCGGGTGGAACGTAGTTCCTTTCGATTAATTTTAGTGAAGGAATTGTAATAAACTACACTAGCGGCACGCTATGATGGCCGGTTTGACGTTTGTCCGCTCATGAAGTTCCGTATTAATTGATAACGACTTTGAAGGAAATAATTGTATTACTTTATTGACGATAGTGATGTGCAGAGATTCATAAATTTTATCGAATGTAGTTTTAGGTTTAGGACTCAAAATTTATTTATTAAATTGATTTCTAAAATGTATACAAGTGTAGAAAAATCAGTTTGCACCATTTAAGGGGTGAATGTACTTGTGAATATGAACAATTTTCACTATGTGGACAAACCTCTGAAATCGCAAAAAAATATCAGCTGTTTCATACAAAAGGTAAAATTTTTATTTTTATATGATATATACCACAACTCGGCATTTGGTTTTCTAAATTGAAAATTTTTAAAAATGGAATCTAATACGATCGTCACATAGGATCGCTGGCTAGCACAACTACTACCTCCGGCAAACTCGCGTCAATGCTCAATGCAAAACAAAGCAGTTTCGAATTGACGTTGCTTCGAAAAGTATAAACTGTCAGTGCAATGCGATTGTGATATAGTTTTGACCTGGCTTTGGATTTCAAATATTGATACTGCATTACTGTTGACCCTTGCTCGTTAATTTGGACTCTGTTCAAGCCCTTTGTTGTGGATTTCGTCGATATGACCGAACGTACGCAGAGAACTGTTCTAAATAGTCAGACACGTGAGTTCGTAATACGCCTTCGTAACTATTTCGATCGTGAAGCTCAAAATGGAGGGCCAATTTTACCTATAACGTCAGTGGTTGAACGCGTAGCTGATGCGCTTAATATTGGACAACGAACTGTTAGACGGATAACTAAAAAAAAATATGGCGAGACTGGCACAGAAGAAAATAAACTTCACACACCAAAAAAGAGAAAACGAGCAAAACCAGTCGTAGGCATCGATAGCTTTGATGCCGATGCTATCCGAAGACATGTTTACGGCTACTATTTACAGAAGGAGTATCCAACAAGAAAAAAGTTGGTGCATTCACTGAAGGAAGCTGGATTATTCTTCGGTGGGGAAAGTTCTTTAACGAAGATTTTGAAGACCATTGGATTTCGATACAAAAAATGTAACAAACGCAAAATATTGATGGAAAGATTTGATATAGCGATGGCAAGGTATACTTTTTTACGGCAAGTGAAAGAAATCAAAAATTGGCAAAATGTTGTGTTCTTGGATGAAACATGGCTTAATGCTAACCATACTGTAGGCCGTTCTTGGAACGATGACACAGCAGCATCTACTTCCAAAGTTCCTGTAGGAAAAGGATCGCGACTTATAATTTGTCACGCCGGAACCATCAACGGGTTTGTCGAAGGTTCTCTCATGGCTTTTGCGTCAAAAACCACTGGAGACTATCATGAAGACATGAATGGAGAAAAGTTTACTGAATGGTTTACCTCAATGTTGTGTAGCCTCCCTGAACCATCTATTATAATTATGGACAACGCCCCATACCACTCGATGCAAATTGACAAGCCACCTGCCCAATCCCAAAAGAAAGCTGATATCGTCGCATGGCTTCGTAAAAATGGCGTAGATGCAAACATGAATATGTTAAAAGCGGAATTAGTACGTCTTTTAAAAGAAAACAAACCAACCAAGATCCGATACGTCATTGACGAAATAGCATTAGAACATGGGCACAGAGTTATACGGTTACCGCCTTACCATTGTGAGTATAATGCGATTGAGTTGGTGTGGGCTCAAATTAAGGGATATGCTGCAAGACACAATACAGAACCCCCATTTACCACAAAAAAAATGCTAAAATTATTAGAAGAAGCTTGTGAACATGTGACTAAAGGAGACTGGGAAAAGGTTGTGAATAGAACTGTTAAATTAATAAGGGAAGATTATGAAAGAGATGTGAAAATAGATAATATTATAGAAAACGAACATATAATTATTAATGTAGGTGATGATAGCAGTGACGACAGTGAAAATAGTAGTATGGACGAATCTGATTAATTATGGCCTTTTGTGGCACCTTTTTTGGTATCTTTTGTATTCATATGTTTCTTGTGTGCATATAAAGTATGTATATTCATTTTCATTCAAATATTCAGTTCGTTCAAATAAATTAAATAAACATATACATTTTTGTTTTATTAAACCTATTTAATCAGGTACAAAAACAAAACTTAATTGTTTTTTGTTCGAGAATAAATTGACATTCCACATCACTATTGTAATGTGTCAAACCGGCCATCATAGCGTGCCGCTAGTGTAGTTGTGTCATCTAGTATTAAATTGATTAACTACGATGAATTATATTTAGTTTATTTCTATTGCACTGTTACGAAAACAAAGAGTTACTCTGGTTTTTTAACAGATGACGTTAGTAGTACAATAACATTTTATCCAATTTATACAATAAAAAATTAGGGAAAATTCCACATGAAGAAATTATTTAAAATAAAATTGAAAATCGAAAATTCAGTCTGTCAACTTTTAGGCGACTGCCGGAACCACTAGGCCATGCAGACGCCGTGTTATATGGCGAAAATACCGAACACAATGCAAAATTCACATTCAACAGCAACATTCAGCTTAGGATCTAGAGAGAGAGAACTATTGCAATATCTTCTGCAAGCTATACCCAGGCAAAAAATCACGTCGATCCATAGCTCTGTTGCAGAGTGATTGAAGGACAAACCAACAAACACAATTTCGCATTTATAATATTATAGTATGATGATATTATCTCTCACACACTTAAACAAGTAAATCATGTTCTAGCGCTCATACATATGGGGACGCATAATGTGTGTCTGGGGGGATGTTTGACCCTTCCAATAGGTCTGGCAGCTTACAGATAATATCGCAATAGTTCCCTGAGTATCATGTATAAAAATCAGAACTGAGAATATAAGTTAACTTAAATTATATATTTTTTTGGGAGCTTCAAAGCGTCTGGCTAAAGTAACCGCCGGCGGTAAGCGTCTGGCAGTATTAATTTATTAATTTTTACAATATTCTTTAAAACATATATGAAAATCAGCCCTGAGAATTTAAGATAAGTTATTCTAGTTTTTACCTACCTTTAGCACCTGGTATCTGGAAATTGGCCGTCGGCACAATCTAGCTGGTACGCATATACTGAAAGGACATTCGAACAGTACTCTATCGTACACAAATAATTGCTGAGAAAATAACTTAGGTCTGGCGGCACTGGGATCTTGCTCTAATAGTTTCACTACTTCATTTAGCCATTACGCCACCAAAGCTATAACTTAAATAAAAATTAAATTTTGCTCCCGCTATCATCTGAAAACAATATTCGTTTTTCGAATAGGTATACTGAAAATAACTATTATATACTTACCTAACTAGCTGACTCGGCGAACTTCGTACCGCCGACTTACCTATATATATAAAACAAATAACTACTGAAACTATCCTATCTTTCAAGTTGGACCAAATTACAGATAGTTACTAAGTTTGATCTAAATCGGTTAAGTAGTTTAGGAGTCCATCGCGGACAAACAACATGACACGTAATTTATATATATTAAGATGTATTAGGCATGTTTCAAACGATTGTAGTCACTTTTGTGAACTAATAATTCTATAGATCTCACCCGTAGAGACCATGTTTGGAATTGGGAACAACACATACCGGAAGTAATTTTGTCCGGTCCGAACACGAGCTCCTCGGCCGCCCTGCCGCCCATCATTGTGTCCATCATAGCCAACAACTGTTGTTTTGTTACGTGGTATCTGCCAAACAAATATAAATAAAACGTTTTAAACACCAGTTTAGACTTCTTCTTCTTGTTTATCAACCGATAGACGTCCACTGCTGGACAAAAGTCTCTTGCATGGACTTCCACATTCCTCGGTCTTGCGCCGCCTGAATCCAGTGGCTCCCTGTGACTCGTTTGATGTCGTCGGTCCACCTGGTGGGGGGTCTGCCATCACTGCGCTTCCCGGTGCGGGGTCGCCACTCCAGCACCATGGGACCCCAACGACCATCAGCTCTTCGCCACTCTAGCACTTAGCACTCAGTTTAGACTTTATAATAAATTATTATTTATTTGAAGGAAACATTGTTCAAAAGATGACATAAATTATAGTAAGTCCAAACATGTTCTGTCAATAGTGCATGCATATTTTATCATAAAATTGTGTATGTTAGTTTATAAATATAAATTAGTAATTTATTACTAACTAGCTGATGCCCGCGACTTCGTCCGCGTGGATTTAGTTTTTAAAATCCGTCGGGAACTCTTTGATTTTTGAGGATAAAAAGTAGCCTATGTCACTCTCTAGGTCCTCAACTGTACCCATGCAAAAATCACGTCGATCCGTAGCTCAGTTGCGGCGTGATTGAAGGACAAACAAACACTTTCGCATTTATAATATTAGTATGATGATCTTAGCGTACTTAATCTCAAAATCATGAACAGATTTTCAAAATATTAACTATTTACCTTTCCTTAGCCGGTATATAGGCAGTGTGCCCGAGCGACGGTCCCCGGGGTATAATTGTGACCTTGTGCAGTGGATGGGAGTCCTAAAAAAATATATCATCATCATCATCATCATCATCAACCCATCAACGGCTCACTACTGAGCGAGGTCTCCTCTCAGAGAAGGGTTTAGGCCATAGTCCACCACGCTGGCCCAATTCGAATTGGCGGACTTCACACACCTTCAAGAACTCTCAGGTGTGCAGGTTTCCTCACGATGTTTTCCTTCACCGTTGAAGCAAGTGATATTTAATTGCTTAAACGCACTTGACTCCGAAAAGTCAGAGGTGCGTACCCGGGATCGAACCTGCGACCCCCCGAATAGGAGACCACAGTCCTAACCTATCACTGCTTAAAAAATATATACATATTTTATTTATTTATTTATTGAAAAGGTATACAAAACAGGTTACAACCAAATATAAACGTGATACAATAACAACAGATTTGGGTTCCAGGTAACAACCCTTAATATGTGTACACAGTGGTTATGCATAGAATCTACAGAAATTATAGTTATACAGTTTACACAGTTACACAGTTAAAGTTCGGCCGTTCAGAGAATGCGTTCCTGACACCTGTCAGTTAGTCACGACAACTATAACATTAATTGATAGTCACAAAATTATAACATTAATTGATTATTGATATTATAATGTTGTTTTAATGCTCATCAATTGTTAAAACGGTAAACAACCAGCAATAATATTTTTATCGTAACTGCAACGCCATTACAAAGTTACGTCGTCAGTTCAATCGCGACGTGTCAGGAACGCATTCTCTGAACGGCCGTAGTATAGTAAAGTTTTAAATGTTTAAGTTAAGGTGGACGACACAATTCTGCCCGCGAAATTCAAATTTAATTTGGTTTTTCGCAATTTGTAAACTAATACGACAAACTAGGCTAGTGGCATTCTAATTGCGCCACTAGAATTATCATCACAGGTTTACATAAAAATCTTTACTTGAAAGTGACCAGTTTAAGAAATTAATCAGAATACTGAGTTGGACGTGAGTTACTCACAAATTAGTCGATATTTTGATTAATTTCTTAAACTGGACACTTTCAAGTAATGATTTTTATATAAAACTGTGAAGATGATACTGCCATTGTCGCAATTAGAATGCCATAAGCCTACTTTGTCGTATAAGTTTACAAATGGCGAAAAACCAAATTAAATTTGAATTTCGCGGGCAGAATTGTGTCTTCCACCTTAACATAAACATTTAAAACTTAAAACATAAAGTGCATTTTTGAATATAAATAATGCCTGTCTAAAACTAGAAGAAAGAAAGAAAATAACTTTATTTGTTCACACATGTACACATGGATATGTCACCGTAAGATTGTAAAAATCGTTAATTCATAAACGAACTAGTCAGATTGTAAACTCCGCGAACATTATCGCTTAGTTTTTAATTTAACGTACGTAAAATTGTAAACTAAAATAGGGTGACCAGTGACCACTGATCATGTGACAAAATGATGAAATAACTGATATTAGAAATTGTTTAATTAAGTAATTTAAAATATATAACATTATATTATTGTTATTTGGTAATCATGTATTGTTCCCTAAAAACGAAATTCTAGCGCTCCAACTCCACGCAGTCTTGTCTGTCGTACCCCTAGAGTGTTTTTACAGCCCATTTGATTAGTACTGTACACTACTAGTACTGTGTTGCATTACAAATAGTTATTTACATCCCTAAAAACGAAATTCTAGCGCTCCAACTCCACGCAGTCTTGTCTGTCGTACCCCTAGAGTGTTTTTACAGCCCATTTGATTAGTATTGTACACTACTAGTACTGTGTTGCATTACAAATAGTTATTTACATATCAAATGAGCTACGCCAGAAGACTCGCTAAAACCACTGCAATGGGTAGGGCAGACAAGACTGCGAGGAATACGTTTTTAGGTAATATTCGAAATTATGATTTTTAATAGTAAAACATATCTTATTATAATTCTACCCAATAGATGATAGACATTATGTATACCTAATGCTTGGGCCAATAATATCATCGCAGTCCAGAACTCATGGTCACCCGAGCTGAGATACAGTTCACAATCTTGCGCCAGTTTACAATCTGACTGGTTTCTTACTAGTTTGTTTATAAACTAACGATTTAGGCCCCATCAGGACCTTGTCGCGAGCTTCCTCTAGGTGGGACATGGTCACCGTTTTGTAGATATTACCTTAGTATAGTAAGCGACGACAGCGTGCCCCACCTCGTGGCAGGCGGTGATCGCGTTGGCTTCATCATCAGGCAGCCTGGCTCTCCGCGCCGGCCCCATCAGGACCTTGTCGCGAGCTTCCTCTAGGTGGGACATGGTCACCGTTTTGTAGATATTACCTTAGTATAGTAAGCGACGACAGCGTGCCCCCCCTCGTGGCAGGCGGTGATCGCGTTGGCTTCATCATCAGGCAGCCTGGCTCTCCGCGCCGGCCCCATCAGGACCTTGTCGCGAGCTTCCTCTAGGTGGGACATGGTCACCGTTTTGTAGATATTACCTTAGTATAGTAAGCGACGACAGCGTGCCCCCCTCGTGGCAGGCGGTGATCGCGTTGGCTTCATCATCAGGCAGCCTGGCTCTCCGCGCCGGCCCCATCAGGACCTTGTCGCGAGCTTCCTCTAGGTGGGACATGGTCACCGTTTTGTAGATATTACCTTAGTATAGTAAGCGACGACAGCGTGCCCCCCCTCGTGGCAGGCGGTGATCGCGTTGGCTTCATCATCAGGCAGCCTGGCTCTCCGCGCCGGCCCCATCAGGACCTTGTCGCGAGCTTCCTCTAGGTGGGACATGGTCACCGTTTTGTAGATATTACCTTAGTATAGTAAGCGACGACAGCGTGCCCCCCCTCGTGGCAGGCGGTGATCGCGTTGGCTTCATCATCAGGCAGCCTGGCTCTCCGCGCCGGCCCCATCAGGACCTTGTCGCGAGCTTCCTCTAGGTGGGACATGGTCACCGTTTTGTAGATATTACCTTAGTATAGTAAGCGACGACAGCGTGCCCCCCTCGTGGCAGGCGGTGATCGCGTTGGCTTCATCATCAGGCAGCCTGGCTCTCCGCGCCGGTCCCATCAGGACCTTGTCGCGAGCTTCCTCTAGGTGGGACATGGTCACCGTTTTGTAGATATTACCTTAGTATAGTAAGCGACGACAGCGTGCCCCCCTCGTGGCAGGCGGTGATCGCGTTGGCTTCATCATCAGGCAGCCTGGCTCTCCGCGCCGGCCCCATCAGGACCTTGTCGCGAGCTTCCTCTAGGTGGGACATGGTCACCGTTTTGTAGATATTACCTTAGTATAGTAAGCGACGACAGCGTGCCCCCCTCGTGGCAGGCGGTGATCGCGTTGGCTTCATCATCAGGCAGCCTGGCTCTCCGCGCCGGCCCCATCAGGACCTTGTCGCGAGCTTCCTCTAGGTGGGACATGGTCACCGTTTTGTAGATATTACCTTAGTATAGTAAGCGACGACAGCGTGCCCCCCTCGTGGCAGGCGGTGATCGCGTTGGCTTCATCATCAGGCAGCCTGGCTCTCCGCGCCGGCCCCATCAGGACCTTGTCGCGAGCTTCCTCTAGGTGGGACATGGTCACCGTTTTGTAGATATTACCTTAGTATAGTGAGCGACGACAGCGTGCCCCCCTCGTGGCAGGCGGTGATCGCGTTGGCTTCATCATCAGGCAGCCTGGCTCTCCGCGCCGGCCCCATCAGGACCTTGTCGCGAGCTTCCTCTAGGTGGGACATGGTCACCGTTTTGTAGATATTACCTTAGTATAGTAAGCGACGACAGCGTGCCCCCCTCGTGGCAGGCGGTGATCGCGTTGGCTTCATCATCAGGCAGCCTGGCTCTCCGCGCCGGCCCCATCAGGACCTTGTCGCGAGCTTCCTCTAGGTGGGACATGGTCACCGTTTTGTAGATATTACCTTAGTATAGTAAGCGACGACAGCGTGCCCCCCCTCGTGGCAGGCGGTGATCGCGTTGGCTTCATCATCAGGCAGCCTGGCTCTCCGCGCCGGCCCCATCAGGACCTTGTCGCGAGCTTCCTCTAGGTGGGACATGGTCACCGTTTTGTAGATATTACCTTAGTATAGTAAGCGACGACAGCGTGCCCCCCCTCGTGGCAGGCGGTGATCGCGTTGGCTTCATCATCAGGCAGCCTGGCTCTCCGCGCCGGCCCCATCAGGACCTTGTCGCGAGCTTCCTCTAGGTGGGACATGGTCACCGTTTTGTAGATATCACCTTAGTATAGTAAGCGACGACAGCGTGCCCCCCTCGTGGCAGGCGGTGATCGCGTTGGCTTCATCATCAGGCAGCCTGGCTCTCCGCGCCGGCCCCATCAGGACCTTGTCGCGAGCTTCCTCTAGGTGGGACATGGTCACCGTTTTGTAGATATTACCTTAGTATAGTAAGCGACGACAGCGTGCCCCCCCTCGTGGCAGGCGGTGATCGCGTTGGCTTCATCATCAGGCAGCCTGGCTCTCCGCGCCGGCCCCATCAGGACCTTGTCGCGAGCTTCCTCTAGGTGGGACATGGTCACCGTTTTGTAGATATTACCTTAGTATAGTAAGCGACGACAGCGTGCCCCCCCTCGTGGCAGGCGGTGATCGCGTTGGCTTCATCATCAGGCAGCCTGGCTCTCCGCGCCGGCCCCATCAGGACCTTGTCGCGAGCTTCCTCTAGGTGGGACATGGTCACCGTTTTGTAGATATTACCTTAGTATAGTAAGCGACGACAGCGTGCCCCCCCTCGTGGCAGGCGGTGATCGCGTTGGCTTCATCATCAGGCAGCCTGGCTCTCCGCGCCGGCCCCATCAGGACCTTGTCGCGAGCTTCCTCTAGGTGGGACATGGTCACCGTTTTGTAGATATTACCTTAGTATAGTAAGCGACGACAGCGTGCCCCCCTCTCGTGGCAGGCGGTGATCGCGTTGGCTTCATCATCAGGCAGCCTGGCTCTCCGCGCCGGCCCCATCAGGACCTTGTCGCGAGCTTCCTCTAGGTGGGACATGGTCACCGTTTTGTAGATATTACCTTAGTATAGTAAGCGACGACAGCGTGCCCCCCCTCGTGGCAGGCGGTGATCGCGTTGGCTTCATCATCAGGCAGCCTGGCTCTCCGCGCCGGCCCCATCAGGACCTTGTCGCGAGCTTCCTCTAGGTGGGACATGGTCACCGTTTTGTAGATATTACCTTAGTATAGTAAGCGACGACAGCGTGCCCCCCCTCGTGGCAGGCGGTGATCGCGTTGGCTTCATCATCAGGCAGCCTGGCTCTCCGCGCCGGCCCCATCAGGACCTTGTCGCGAGCTTCCTCTAGGTGGGACATGGTCACCGTTTTGTAGATATTACCTTAGTATAGTAAGCGACGACAGCGTGCCCCCCCCTCGTGGCAGGCGGTGATCGCGTTGGCTTCATCATCAGGCAGCCTGGCTCTCCGCGCCGGCCCCATCAGGACCTTGTCGCGAGCTTCCTCTAGGTGGGACATGGTCACCGTTTTGTAGATATTACCTTAGTATAGTAAGCGACGACAGCGTGCCCCCCCTCGTGGCAGGCGGTGATCGCGTTGGCTTCATCATCAGGCAGCCTGGCTCTCCGCGCCGGCCCCATCAGGACCTTGTCGCGAGCTTCCTCTAGGTGGGACATGGTCACCGTTTTGTAGATATTACCTTAGTATAGTAAGCGACGACAGCGTGCCCCCCCTCGTGGCAGGCGGTGATCGCGTTGGCTTCATCATCAGGCAGCCTGGCTCTCCGCGCCGGCCCCATCAGCACCTTGTCGCGAGCTTCCTCTAGGTGGGACATGGTCACCGTTTTGTAGATATTACCTTAGTATAGTAAGCGACGACAGCGTGCCCCCCCTCGTGGCAGGCGGTGATCGCGTTGGCTTCATCATCAGGCAGCCTGGCTCTCCGCGCCGGCCCCATCAGGACCTTGTCGCGAGCTTCCTCTAGGTGGGACATGGTCACCGTTTTGTAGATATTACCTTAGTATAGTAAGCGACGACAGCGTGCCCCCCCTCGTGGCAGGCGGTGATCGCGTTGGCTTCATCATCAGGCAGCCTGGCTCTCCGCGCCGGCCCCATCAGGACCATGTCGCGAGCTTCCTCTAGGTGGGACATGGTCACCGTTTTGTAGATATTACCTTAGTATAGTAAGCGACGACAGCGTGCCCCCCCTCGTGGCAGGCGGTGATCGCGTTGGCTTCATCATCAGGCAGCCTGGCTCTCCGCGCCGGCCCCATCAGCACCTTGTCGCGAGCTTCCTCTAGGTGGGACATGGTCACCGTTTTGTAGATATTACCTTAGTATAGTAAGCGACGACAGCGTGCCCCCCCTCGTGGCAGGCGGTGATCGCGTTGGCTTCATCATCAGGCAGCCTGGCTCTCCGCGCCGGCCCCATAAGGACCATGTCGCGAGCTTCCTCTAGGTGGGACATGGTCACCGTTTTGTAGATATTACCTTAGTATAGTAAGCGACGACAGCGTGCCCCCCCTCGTGGCAGGCGGTGATCGCGTTGGCTTCATCATCAGGCAGCCTGGCTCTCCGCGCCGGCCCCATCAGGACCATGTCGCGAGCTTCCTCTAGGTGGGACATGGTCACCGTTTTGTAGATATTACCTTAGTATAGTAAGCGACGACAGCGTGCCCCCCCTCGTGGCAGGCGGTGATCGCGTTGGCTTCATCATCAGGCAGCCTGGCTCTCCGCGCCGGCCCCATCAGCACCTTGTCACGAGCTTCCTCTAGGTGGGACATGGTCACCGTTTTGTAGATATTACCTTAGTATAGTAAGCGACGACAGCGTGCCCCCCCTCGTGGCAGGCGGTGATCGCGTTGGCTTCATCATCAGGCAGCCTGGCTCTCCGCGCCGGCCCCATCAGGACCTTGTCGCGAGCTTCCTCTAGGTGGGACATGGTCACCGTTTTGTAGATATTACCTTAGTATAGTAAGCGACGACAGCGTGCCCCCCCTCGTGGCAGGCGGTGATCGCGTTGGCTTCATCATCAGGCAGCCTGGCTCTCCGCGCCGGCCCCATCAGGACCTTGTCGCGAGCTTCCTCTAGGTGGGACATGGTCACCGTTTTGTAGATATTACCTAAGTATAGTAAGCGACGACAGCGTGCCCCCCTCGTGGCAGGCGGTGATCGCGTTGGCTTCATCATCAGGCAGCCTGGCTCTCCGCGCCGGCCCCATCAGGACCTTGTCGCGAGCTTCCTCTAGGTGGGACATGGTCACCGTTTTGTAGATATTACCTTAGTATAGTAAGCGACGACAGCGTGCCCCCCCTCGTGGCAGGCGGTGATCGCGTTGGCTTCATCATCAGGCAGCCTGGCTCTCCGCGCCGGCCCCATCAGGACCTTGTCGCGAGCTTCCTCTAGGTGGGACATGGTCACCGTTTTCGCGCCTTCTATCGCTGCCCTGGTATTGAAAATTTTAATTTACTTTTACGGTTCCGTAACTCAAAAGGTAAAAAAGGAACCCTTATAAGACCACTCTCTTGTCCGTCTGTCTGTCCTGTGGACCTAGCAAGTTGAAATTTTCCAGATACTGAGGTCTATAGTCCCTATTATGTGTATAAAAATCAAGGTCCTGAGTCAACACGATAAAAGATACCGGCAAATTTAGATTTTCGCGAAAACTTGTAAGTACCAAAATTTACCTTAATTTTCAACTTTTTTTATTTTTCGGAATTTTCCCTTGCTGTAAGAACTTGCTTTGAATCAAAATTTACAATTCTAGGTCAACCGGAAGTACCTTATAGGTTTTCGGTCGAAAACCTATATGGTGGTTCCCGTTGACCTAGAATCACGAAATTTGGCAAAATGAAATGAAATTAAATTAAAAAAGCAAGGTCTTCAATCACAAATAAAGGAAAATTTTCAAAAAAATAAAATAAGTTAAAATTATATTTAATAATAATATAACGGCGGTATAGTATAGTGGATAGATACTAACCCTCGGCGCACGGTTTTTTATTAAAATGTTAACCTACACTCCTACACTTAAAGGAAATTTTGCCGACCTCCCTGAATCAGTGGTGTGCGCTGTTGTCTTATAACTGGGAGGTCTCGGGTTCGATTCTCGGCTGGGTAGAGGGTAAGGGAAATTACATCGTTCACCCTGAGGAGGCTACACTAATCCCAGCCAAGAAGATGCTGCTATTTCTGGCGGCAACAAGTATTGGAGGGGAGCTATAAATAGTGGCGAGCACAATGGACCGGCGACGGTCGACGCGCTACAGGGCATCAAACCTGCATAGCCGCGCAACAGAAGAAGAAGAAGAAGAAGGGAAATTAATAATTTCTGAATTGCCTGGTCTGGTCTGGTGCCGCCATCGTGCCGCCAAGCGATTTAGCTTTCCGGCACGATGGCGTGTAGAAACCAATTAGGGGTATGGGTTGAATGTTCACTGCCATGCCCCTTCCAAGTTAGCCCGCTAACATCTTAGACTGCATCGTCACTTACCATCAGGTGAGATCGCAGTCAAGTACTAGCTTGTCATCGAATAAAAAAAAAAAAGCTATCCCAAGGGTATTCAAGCGTCGCAGCCGATGCGAGTACTCACTTGAGCGCGGCCTGGTTGATCATGCTCTCGAGGTCGGCGCCGGTGAATCCCGTGGTGCCGCGCGCGAGGGCCTCCACATCCAGGTCAGGGTGCGCAGCCACCCTGGCCACGTACAGCCTGAGGATCTCCAGCCGCCCGCCGTAGTCCGGAATAGGAACTGACACCTGCAACGAGATCATCATCATTCATCATTAGCAACCCATCAACAGCTCACTACTGAGCGTAGGTCTCCTCACAGAGAAGGGTTACAGGCCATAGTCCACCACGCTGGCCCGATGCGAATTGGCGGACTTCACACAGCTTCGAGAACATTATGAAGAACTCCCAGGTGTGCAGGTTTCCAGACGATGTTTTCCTTCACCGTTGGCAAATGATATTTAATTGCTTAAACGCACTTGACTCCGGAAAGTCAGAGGTGCGTACCCGGGATCGAACCTGCGAGCCCCCGAATATCACAGTCCTAACCACTAGGCTATTACTGCTTGCAAGGAGATGGTATATTCAAATTCAAATAAATAAATAAAAAAAAATTGCCAGTCATAGGGACTGCCGATAGAAGTGAAAACTAGATTTGCTAATAATTAAAAACAAATATATAAAAAAGAATTAAAAAAAAGCGCACTGTCACGTTTCGCGAGTGAGATTCGAACCTGCGACATCATACATTAAACGGTAAGGAAGGCGGCTCCTGGCCGACCGCGCTGTAAAAGGTTGCTTGAGAATATCTAAAATGTTGAACGCTTACTGAAATCTCTAGGTGACGATGGTGATGGTGAAGATTTTGCAAAATCAATGTTTTTTGTGAACCAACCAGCCAAAAAAGTGCTTAATGTGCCTAAAGAAGTCTTCACTTAAGAAAAAATCAATTATTTATTTCACGTAGGCCAACCTGTGGCTCTTATGACACGTCATGATTCTACCACCGGTTCGGAAAGCGGATTCCACTGAGAAGAGCCGGCAAGAAACTCAGCAGTTGCTTTTTTCAAAATAATCATTTTACAATATTAATAAGTAGCTATTACATTGTAATAAGTTTTCATACTATCTTGTGGGCAGCTGGATTAAATTAGCTGTGGGGAACACAACCATATCTTATCATATCATATTAGGTGGAAGTAGGATACCTCAACATCGAACCTCCCCGGTCTCAACAAGGCCTGATCGAGGTCATCTCTGCGATTAGTGGCTCCCAGCACGATCACACCTTCATTCTGGTGGAAGCCGTCCATTTCTGACAGCAGTTGGTTGATTGTCTGCAATGAAAACACTTAATTAAAGCAGTTATAAAGCTTAGGCTGAGACTTATAGATCACTAGCTGACTCGGATCCGTAAGTCATCACTGGCAACACGCACTGTTCGAAGACTTTAGTCTTCAGGCACTGAACCACCATACCACAAAGCCACTGGTACCATACTCACAAAGTAATAAATTCATAGTTAATTTTTATATTTTTTTTTAATAAGAAAGAAAGCTTTACCTGATTAGCATACGGATGTAGCACGCTGTTGGTTCTCTTAGCGCCGACAGAGTCTATTTCGTCAATGAAGATGACGCACGGCGCGCGCTCTTTGGCCGCCTCTGGAATATATAAATCACAAAACTATGTCTTGCTTATTCAGGAACAAGTATAAAAGGATGGAAAAATGAGCGACAGGATCACCAGGATCTCATCAAACTGATCAAGGAAGAAAGGTAGGGGAACCACCAGTAGCACCCGGAACTAGACAGAACCTTCAAGGGGTGGGAGAATGAGCGACGGGATGTAAAGGTCACTCACTGAACAAGTCTCTCACTGCGCGAGCGCCCTGCTCCACCAGGATCTCATCAAACTGATCAAGGAAGAAAGGTAGAGGAACCACCAGTAGCACCAGAAACTAGACAGAATCTTCAAGGGGTGGGAGAATGAGCGACGGGATGTCAAGGTCACTCACTGAACAAGTCTCTCACACGGCGAGCGCCCTGCTCCACCAGGATCTCATCAAACTGATCAAGGAAGAAAGGTAGGGGAACCACCAGTAGCACCAGAAACTAGACAGAATCTTCAAGGGGTGGGAGAATGAGCGACGGGATGTCAAGGTTACTCACTGAACAAGTCTCTCACACGGCGAGCGCCCTGCTCCACCAGGATCTCATCAAACTGATCAAGGAAGAAAGGTAGGGGAACCACCAGTAGCACCAGAAACTAGACAGAATCTTCAAGGGGTGGGAGAATGAGCGACGGGATGTCAAGGTCACTCACTGAACAAGTCTCTCACACGGCGAGCGCCCTGCTCCACCAGGATCTCATCAAACTGATCAAGGAAGAAAGGTAGGGGAACCACCAGTAGCACCAGAAACTAGACAGAATCTTCAAGGGGTGGGAGAATGAGCGACGGGATGTCAAGGTCACTCACTGAACAAGTCTCTCACACGGCGAGCGCCCTGCTCCACCAGGATCTCATCAAACTGATCAAGGAAGAAAGGTAGGGGAACCACCAGTAGCACCAGAAACTAGACAGAATCTTCAAGGGGTGGGAGAATGAGCGACGGGATGTCAAGGTCACTCACTGAACAAGTCTCTCACACGGCGAGCGCCCTGCTCCACCAGGATCTCATCAAACTGATCAAGGAAGAAAGGTAGGGGAACCACCAGTAGCACCAGAAACTAGACAGAATCTTCAAGGGGTGGGAGAATGAGCGACGGGATGTCAAGGTCACTCACTGAACAAGTCTCTCACTCGGAGAGCGCCCTGCGCCACCAGGATCTCGTCACTGTGCAAGGAAGAAAGGTAGGGTAACCACCAGTAGCACCCGAAACTAGACAGAACCTTTAAGTGGGGAGGAATGAGGAACTGGATGTCAAGGTCACTCACTGAACAAGTCTCTCACTCGGCGAGCGCCCTGTCCCACCAGGATCTCATCAAACTCGGGCCCGGCAGCGTGGAAGAACGGTACCCGCGCCTCTCCGGCCACCGCACGCGCCAGCAGCGTCTTGCCGGTACCCGGGGGACCCACCAGCAACACCCCTTTGGGGAGTTTACCCCCCAGGGAAGAGAACTTCTCCGGGGATTTAAGGAATTCCACCTGAAAAACAAGAAAAGAAGAGATAATGATTGTAACAACATTAATAAAAAGTATAGCATTGCAATAGTAAAAATGCATAAGTCATGAAATAGAAATAGAAATAGAAATAGAAATATATTTTATTCAAATAAACTTTTACAAGTGCTTTTGAATGGTCAATGAATCTACCACTGGTTCGGAATGCCTTTCCTGCCGAGAAGAACCAGCAAGAAACTCGGCGGTTGCTCTTTTCAAAACAGATTTACAATACAGTAAATACTATGCTATATATGCAGTGTTTCCACAATGAGGAAAGTTCCAAAAATGCATACAGACTAACTTCTATCTTAAGATGGGCAGACATAAAGTAGCCCCATTCCCGCCGGTGGCACCCGTTCACGAGCATGACGCATGACCCAGCCATTGCTTCGCTCAACCATATTTGAGGGAACGTAATGTCATGTCTTAAAATGAGTACATTTGAATATTAGTTTAATTCGATGCTTTAACATGGGTAGCCTAAGTATGCCACACTCTCTTTAAACATTTCTGTGGTAGTGTCGTGACTCGTGATGCGGGTTGTTACGTTCCTTCAAATATGGTTGAGCGAAGCAATGGCTGGGTCATGTCATGCTCGTGAACGGTAGCCACTGGCGGGAATGGGGCTACTTTCTGTCTGCCCGTCTTAACATGTGTTGAATTATAATTAGGTATGCTTTTGTGGAATTTTCCCTTATTGTGGAAACACTGCATACATAGCATAGTATCTATTATATTGTAAACTTGTTTTGAAAATAGCAACTGCCGAGTTTCTTGCTGGTTCTTCTCGGCAGGAAGGGCATTCCGAACCAGTGGTAGACTGATCGACCATTCAAAAGCACTTGTAAAAAGTCTATTTGAATAAAAACATTTCTATTCTATTCTATTCTAATAGTATTTCAGTTTTGGGATATTGTTTAAAGATTACTGCATCAGTGTGACGATCGGCCAATCAGAGGTGATTGCGATTATAAGAGAAAATTAAATCCATACAGGGCATACAGTTACTCCGGGAACTAATGAAAATCATCTAGGTAGTAGAAGTGGGTAAAAATGAAAATTGAATAACTGGACGGTATATTTACTGACGCTCACAGTAGGTTTATAATGCGGTGTGGAGTACCACACCAGATGTTGTATGATAAGGGATAAAACTATAAAAATTCTTCTTCAACGCAGAGCTAGTCATATGGAGCTGAAACATGGTATAAAGGTAAATGATAGAAGGCGGTGACCACTCACCACATCCTTCAGCTCCTGTTTCGCCTCGTCGGCGCCCTTGACGTCATCGAAGGTGACGGAGATGTCCTCGGGGTCCACTTCCACCTGGTTCCCGAGCTGAATCCTGCGCATGTTCACACACATCCACTGATTATACTCTGCTATTGGACAAATGTTAACCATATCGCGATGCAGACCCATGTAATCATACTAATATTATAAATGCGAAAGTGTGTTGATTTGTGATTTTGATTGTGATTGTGATTTTTTGCACGGGTATAGTTGAGGACCCGGAGAGTGACATAGGCTACTTTTTATCCCGGAAAATCAAAGAGTTGCCGAGGGATTTTAAAGACTAAATCCATGCGGACGTAGTCGTAGGTATTAGCTAGTTATTATTAGCAACCCAGCAACAGCTCACTACTGAGCGCAGGTATAGTCCACCACGCTGGCCCAATGCAAATTGGCAGACTTCACACACCTTCGAGAACATTATGGACTCTCAGGTGTGCAGGTTTCCTCAAGATGTTTTTCTTCAACGTTGAAGCAAGTGATATTGAAATGAAATGAAATGAAATGTATTTATTTGCAAGATACATTGTACGTAATAGATGTTAACATAATATTCAATGTCCAGTATGTTTCGTCAATTGACATGCAAAATATAATTATTTTAGGTACCACTAAGATACTTTAGACTATACTACTATAATTTAGATCTACTAAGTATATTATCATTATTGAATAACTAAGAATATATTTGTTTTATACAGTTCTGGTAATTTTTATAAGTTCAAGTACACATAATAGTCATACATAGAAAATATCATTAGATTTCTTATTACCTACCATTAGCTTATTTTATAGTACCCAAAATGAAATTCAAAGCAATTAAAATATAAAATGTACAATAAACATAAAAAGTATCTAATTTAATCATATGATGTCAATAAATTAATAAATTCAATGTCAAAAAGAAACTAATTTGTAACTCATTTTGTATTGAAAAATTCTTTTAAACTATAAAAGCATTTATTCATAAACCATTGATGCAGTCTCCTTTTAAATACTTTTAATGGTAAATCTTTCAATTCATTAGGCAATTTGTTATATATTTTAACAGACATGCTATAACAACCTTTGCTAAAAGATGCAGTAGAGGAGGGAAATATGAGTCTGTTAGGATACCTTGTATTGAAATTTACTTGTTGGCTTTTTTTTGGGTAGAAATCAGACATATGTTTTTGAACAAATAGGCTTATCTCAAAAATGTACAGGCATGACAACGAGAGAATTTTTAATTTTTTGAATAAAAGGCGACAAGAATCAAGGGGGCCGGCTCCACAGATTGCCCTAATACACTTCTTCTGTCCAATAAATAAACGGCCTATGCTAACAGAGTTGCCCCATACGACTAGTCCATATCGTAAGGCTGAAACCACAAATGCGTGATATGCCATCAGCGCCGTTTTCTCTCCTACTGTTTTTGATAGGCGCCTAAGGACATATATATGTTGGTTAATTTTTTTGCCAATTTTTTCAACATGCGACTTAAAGGACAAGTTATTATCTAAAGTTATTCCTAGAAAATTGACAAATTGTGCTTCTTTAATATTCTCATTATGATAATTAACCTTCATATCTTTCCCTTTCCCATTTTTGCCCTTTTTTATTTAATTGCTCAAACACACATGACTCCGAAAAGCCTGAGGTGCGTGCCCGGGATCAAACCTGCGACCCCCAAATAGGAGACCCAGTCCTAACCACTAGGCTATCACTGCTTATCAAAATTCAAAATGCAAAATTATTTATTTCACGTAGGCCAACCTGTGGCTCTTAAGACACGTCATGACTCTACCACCGGTTCGGAAAGCGGATTCCGCTCAGAAGAGTAGGCAAGAAACTCACCAGTTGCTCATCTCAAAATAATCATTTTACAATATTAATAAGTAGCTATTACATTTTAACAAGTTTTATAAACTATCTTGTGGGCAGCTGGATGCCAAGCCGATTTAAACCATGCAACTTTGTTAAAATAGAATAGAATATTTCCACAATGAGGGGAAGTTACAAAAGTTGGTTGTCTGTAAAGTCGGTTTACGGACGATAGTTTTACGTGATAACGTCATAAAGACACATTGATGAATAAATGTGTCACAAGCCAACGCTTGGGCCGATCGTGCCTCTCTATCGCTTGTTCCGCGCTCTCGCTTGCACGCTCAGGCTCAGGCGGAACGTGGCACTTTTTCTTGCGTGCAGCCGAAGTATTTCAGGACACTTACCGGAAGACTGTTCCGCTCACGGACGCCATGAGGCTGACGAAGATGGCCAGGAACAGCACGATGGTCAGCAGCTGCTGTACCAGCTTCAGGTATTTGGACGCCTTGGTGCCGCGCACGTTGTCTGGGTGCGAACCTGCGAACATGAAAAAAAAAGAAATTATAAATAGAAGTGAAAACTAGATTTGCTAATAATTAAAAACAAATATAAAAAAAAATTAAAAAAAAAGCGCAATGTCACGTTTCGTGAGTGAGATTCGAACCTGCGAAATCATACAATAAACGCTAAGGAAGGCGGCTTCTGGCCAACCGCGCTGTACAAGGTTTCTTGAGAATCTAAAATGTTGAACGTTTTTTTTATTTATTTTTTATTCGATGACAAGCTAGTCCTTGACTGCGATCTCACCTGATGGTAAGTGATGATGCAGTCTAAGATGGTAGCGGGCTAACTTGGAAGGGGTATGGCAGTGAACATTCAACCCATACCCCTAATTGGTTTCTACACGCCATCGTACCGGAACGCAAAATCGCTTGGCGGCACGTCTTTGATTGTAGGGTGGTAACAAGCCACGGCCAAAGCCTCCCACCAGACCAGACCAGAGACAATTCAGCAATTATAAATTCTCAAATTGACCCCGCCGGGAATTGAACCCGTCTCGGGTTCAATTCCCGGCGGGGTCAATTCAATTCAAGCGTCTCCCAGTTATAAGACAACAGCGCTCACCCCTGAGCCAGAGAGGTCGTTTACTGAAATGTACAGGTGACGATGGTGACGGTGACGATTTCGCGAAATCAATGTTTTTTGCTCACCCAAAAAAGGGGTCAACGTGCCTAAAGAAGTTTTCACTTAAAAAAATCAAAATCATTTATTTCATGTAGGCCATTGTCTAAAAATTATTCCGTTGATCGTATCCGTATTCGATAACGTTAGCGTTAAAGTAAAATAATCCTTGATTCTTCTCTTCTTCTTCTTCTTTATCAACCGATAGACGTCCACTGCTGGACAAAGGTCTCTTGCATGGACTTCCAAATCCTTGATTGTATTGATTTAAAGTCACAAATTCTGTACAACCCGATTTTGATATGGAGCGTTATGGAGCGTATCGTAGGTACATACGTAAACGTATAAGAATGCATACACGAAATTGAGCTCTAATTCCATGCTGTTATGGTTTATTTTACTTTGACGCTAATATCATCGAATACGATAACGATCAATGGAATAACTTTAGGACAATCGCAGGGCTGATTCTGCTGAGAAGAGCCGGCAAGAAACTCAGCAGTTGCTCCTTTCCAAACAAAAATATACAAAAATGTAGCTTATCTATCTTGTAGACAGCTGAAGTAAAGCCGATTGGAATAGAACAGAAATATTTTACATTCAAATAAACTTTTACAAGTGCTTTCGAATCGTCAAATGAATCTAGCACTCACTGGTTCGGAATGGTATTTACAAGTCAATACATGTAAAGATGGGCAGACAGAAAGTAGCCCCATTCCAGCCGGTGGCCGGGTGCCACTGTTATAAAAATAGATGATGGCGGATTCTCAGACCTACCCGATGTGCACACAAAATTTCATAAAAATCGGTCCAGCCGTTTCGGAGGAGTTTGACAACAAACACCGCGACATGAGCGACACAATGCTATAGTGATATTTAAGTAACATTATAAAGATTCTGTGGATATTTATTGGCTGCATGGCTTAATCTAGAATTATCCATCCAATTACCCATCTTAAGACAGAAGTTAGTCGGTATGCATTTTTGGAACTTCCCTCATTGTGGAAACACTGCATATATCATAGTATTTACTGTATTGTAAATTTGTTTTGAAAAGAGTAACCGCCGAGTTTCTTGCTGGTTCTTCTCGGCAGGAAAGGCATTCTGAACCAGTGGTAGATTTATCGACTATTCAAAAGCACTTGTAAAAGTTTATTTGAATAAAAAATATTTCTATTCTATTCTAAAGCTTAGAGGTAACTATAAATCTTACAAAATAGCTGTACCGGTGGCATACTATGAGACTTGTTATTCACAAGATGTATGGCCGATTAACGCAAAAATAAAACCATGGGTACAATTTAAAAAGCCCTCTACATTATTACATAATAGTAATGTCGAGTCGGAGAAGCCCTTTCGTGATCAAGCCGGATCGAACCGTGCGTAGCACTAACACCTCTCTCGACATTCTATATCAAAATGTGCGCGGAATCAAATCTAAACTTAACGTCTGGAGGACCAATCTTTTACAATTACCGGTGGACATCGTAGCAGCTACAGAAACATTCCTAGACCAATCGGTGGAAGATCCAGAGGTAGCATGCGGCGGTTGGAGCATAATTCGTAGAGATCGCCGCACACCCTGTGGAGGAGTTATGATTCTTGCGCGTCAAGGCATTGCAATCCGTCGCCTGCAGAATTTGGAGACTGATGCTGGTGAGGATCTATGGGTGTTCTTTACGCTCCGCAATCGACCTATTTATTGTTGTGTAGTTTATATGAAACCAAGCTCATGTGATTCTGATTACCTAAGTTGGTTTTGTAAGGTTGAATCATTAATTCATAAGTTAAATGGCTTTGTTTTCATACTAGGTGATCTAAATCTTAATAGTGCTTCTCAAAATATCAAAAACTATTTCTGCTACTTTATGTCTTTTTGTGATCTCATTGAAAAAACCATATTGTAAACTCACATAGTTCAATATTAGATGTTGTATTAATTAAAGAGCTTGCAAATATTGTCACAGTGTCAGTCGTCTCTTCGGAAGGCATGGTCAACCCTGATGCATATCACCCCCCCTTAGAGATCTCTTTTAGTTTTGAAACTCGGCCACACTATGACCGCATAGAACCTAGTAATATAAGTAGGTCCAAGGATTGCAATTTTAATAAATGCAATTTTGAACTGCTATCGCAGCTACTTTCTGTAACTTCCTGGAATGACGTCATAAATTCTAGTGACGTTGACACCGCTGTGTTTTACTTTTATAAAACCCTGTATAGTCTGTTCGATAGTTGCATTCCCAAGAAATGTAGGCCCATGGCGGTTTCCCGGTATCCGGTTTGGTTCACAAAAGACATAATTAAAGATTGCAAACTTAAAATAAAATTACATAGGAAGTGGAAAAAGTCAAAGTCTGAAGCTGACTACAAAAGTTTCTCCAATATCAGATCTAGATTAAAGCTACAAATACCAACTGCATACGATACCTATATTAAAAACATTGAGGTTGAAATTAGGAAAAACCCGGAAAAATTCTGGTATCATATCTCAAGTCTACGATCTAAGGGTGGATTTGAACCCGCTGTTAATTTCAGTGGTGAGCGCTTAGTAGGAACCAAAGCAAAAAGCTTTGCGAATTTTTTCGCCAGCGTATTTCTCTCAGAAGCGCCGGAACTAAATGCTGAAAAGGCGAGTGGTTCCGATGACTGTTATGGCAATGTTATAAGTATACAGAACTTTTCCATATACCTAGTAAGGCGTGGTATTAGTACGCTGAAACTTAATACTTCTATAGGACCAGATCAAATTCCACCCTCAATACTCAAAAGGTTTAATAATGAATTTGTTTATCCTCTTTTCCACATATTCAATATATCTTTGAAAACAGGTATTTATCCCTCAGAATGGAAACTGTCTAGGGTCACACCCATTCCTAAAACTGGAAAAACCGCAAATGTCGAGGATTTTCGCCCTATAGCAATCTTGTCTTCTCCGGCAAAGGTTTTTGAGACCATTTTAAAAGATTTGTTGTATAAACAGGTTAATCTATATCTTATTGACAAGCAGCATGGCTTCAGAAGTAAACGTTCCGTTAATAGTAACCTATTAATACTGGTTGACTATATTTCAGATTGTTTGGATCATGGTGGTCAAGTAGATGTGCTTTACTTTGATTTCCGGAAAGCCTTTGATACAGTCAATAACGACATATTGTTAGCGAAGTTGAGTAAAATTGGGTTCGCCCCTAACCTTCTACAGCTTTTATCAAGCTACCTACGAGATCGTATGCAATTTGTTCGCCTTGGCCTGTACGAGTCCGAAAAGTATCACACCCGTTCAGGCGTCAGCCAAGGTTCGATTTTGGGACCACTTCTGTTTCTAATAATGATTAATGATCTACCTTCTGTACTTAGCAAGGCCAGGTGTCTGTTATATGCAGATGACCTGAAGTTATACTTAGAAATAAAATCAGAGGCTGACTGTATCGCTCTCCAAAGGGATATTGATGCGGTGATTGGTTGGAGTGAGGCTAATAAAATGGAATTTAATACAAGCAAATGTTATGTAATGACTTTTGGACGCAAGAAAAATCCAGTTCATTTCAATTAAAATATGGGTAGTGAACTTTTGTCTAGAGCAACTATCATTAAGGACTTAGGTGTAACATTTGACCCCAAACTATCTTTCCATAATCACATTTCTGCGCTTGCTTCAGAATCTTTTAGGCGGTTGGGTTTTGTATTGCGCAATTCTTTCGATTTCCATGACCGCCGCACTATAAAGCTGTTATTTGATTCGCTAGTGCGCAGTAAATTGGAAGCCAGCTCTTGTGTTTGGAATCCCTACGAAAGTACCTATGCTTTGTTACTTGAAAAGGTACAAAAAGCCTTTCTAAGATACTTATACAAGCGCCTGCACGGATATTACCCTTACCTTTATCCCACAAGATTTTTACTAGGGCACTTAGGCTTCAATTCTCTGGAAACACGACGAGCTTTTGACCAACTCGTTACTATTTGTAAAATTCTTACAGGACAAATAGATTGTCTTGAGCTCCATAACAAGGTGTGGTCTATTTTTGCCCCTAATAACTATGTTCAACTGCGTCAGTGCCGCCGGCGCAAATTATTTGCAGTGCCGCTTTGCCGCACAGTGTCCCGTGCTAGATCGCCCATACCGCGCACATTGTCAGCGCTGAATACAATGTTGACGGACTCGCCTCACTGTGACATATTTGCAAGCCAATGGAACACAGTCGTAAGTGAGTGCTTGCAGTTTTGTGAAAATTATAATTCTACTATGTTTCTATGTTAGGTTATTTTTTCTTTTTGTTATATATATATATATTTTTTTTTTATTTGTCTGTAATTGAGCTATTGATAATTTAATTAATGTTATTGGACATGTCCGTTTTAATTAAATAAAATAAAAATACAAATACAATTCTATTCTATCTCTGAAATAGTAAATAATCATCATCATCAGCAACCCATCGGCTCACTACTGAATGCAGGTCTCCTCGCACACTTGTCCTAGCTCAATGGACACAAAATATTGCTCCAAAATGATGGAGAATTTCCAGACCTGCCAAGTACCCCTCAGCGAAGGCGATCTTGATCTTGTCCTTTTGCTGGTGAGTGAGCACCGAGTGCTCGCTGAGCAGCTTCTCCAGCCGAGGGGCCACATCCGGGTTCAAGTTTGCCGGCTTATCCGTGCTCTCAGCAACATTGAGCCCTGAAAACAATCGATGAGATTACTACCGCTTCGATTCAAGATGGCCGTCGACGACAGTTGCAAAATGACATCATAATGTTACGTTCCCTCAAATATGATTGAGCGAAGCAATGACTGGACCATGCGTCATGCTCGTGAACGAGTTCCACCAGCGGGAATGGGGCTACTTTCTGTCTACCCATCTTAACATGTGTTGAATTAAAATTAGGTATGCTTTTTATGGAACTTCCACTCATTGTGGAAACACTGCATACATAGCATAGTATCTATTGCATTGTAACATTGTAAAAAAGAGCAACCGCCGAGTTTCTTGCTGGTTCTTCTCAGCGGGAAGGGCATTCCGAACCAGTGGTAGAGTCAGACTATTCAAAAGCACTTGTAAAAAGTTTATTTGAATAAAAATATTTCTATTCTATTCTATTCTACTACTAGAGTGGCCGACTATAATATTTGCCGACTAGCCGACTAATCGGTTTTCAAATTGCCGGATCAGTCGGCCGACTAGTTGGCAATGCCGATCATTTTAATACTAGCCTTTCGGAGGTACATATTATATAACGGACTGATTCTCAAATTCCTTATATTATTGTAAGAGATTAATAATAATAATTAATAACATAATAAAGCGCAGCTAGGTAATTTGTTATTATTTACTACCCGACCGAATCCGGTCATGGTGGCCAACCTCCTCAGATTGGCCATCTGCGCGGGAGATACTATAGTGCACGTGTGTGCGCAAATGGTATGGAAGATCCGACACGACCAGAGAGAGATCAGGCGCTGGACCGACGGTTTTACGTGCTCTCCGAGGCACGGGGGTGTCTACAACACCATACACACTGCAAACTGAAAACACTGCATACATAGCATAGTATCTATTCTATTGTAACTTGTTTTGAAAAGAGCAACCACCGAGTTTCTTGCTGGTTCTTCTCGGCAGGAAGGGCATTCCGAACCAGTGGTAGACTCATCGACGATTCAAAAGCGCTAGTACTGAGAAATTCTTGGCAGAAGAACCCAATACATTTTTTTGCCCAACCCGGGAATCGAACCCGGGACCTCGTCATCCGCAGTCGAACATGCTAATCACTAGACCAATTACAAGGCAATTAAAATGTCGTCATACTGTAGCGTTGACATAAAAAAATGATTGTATTTTTACTGATACTACTGTGACTGTGATGGAAGTTTTCTTTTCTGGCAATGATTTTCATGACAATGACATCTTGAATGTCAAAGGGCATGATTTTCAATTTCTTATTTTTCTCCTCTTAGAAGAGTCATTAGTTTTCCTTTTTTACTTGTCAAATAAAACTACAAGTTAACAATAGTAACCAAACAACAATAACTATGGAGCATATCATAAAAACCCAAATGTATAAGAATGCATACATGAAATTGAGCTCTAATTAAATGTCATTAGGGTTTATTTTACTTTGACATTAACATCATTGAATACGATTACTATCAATGGAATAACTTTAGACAATTGCACCTTTGTTTGGTGTTCAATCCATTATGGTAGTTTTATAGTTTTATTTTATCAAAATAAATATCTGTCTCACACAAAATAGAAAAATAAATTTGTATTTTTATAATCCATAAATCCTATTTCATTAGTTCAATTCTTAATTTCACTGGTTCACATCATTGATGGTAGGGTGGTAACTAGCCAAGGCCAAAGCCTCCCACTAGACCAGCTAGTTTATTCACTCTGTTGTTAGGAGAAGATTACAAAATAAATAACAAGATCTGGCAGGCATCCCA
This sequence comes from Oeneis ivallda, assembly GCA_029955525.1. NCBI lineage: Eukaryota > Metazoa > Arthropoda > Insecta > Lepidoptera > Nymphalidae > Oeneis > Oeneis ivallda. The sequence goes on along the minus strand of JARPMR010000028.1, from coordinate 16,188,900 downwards.
TTTTATAAGTATAAAAATAATGTATTGTGGCTGATTTACATGGGTTTAGTAGTTTAGTAAATCTTTGGTGACTTAATTGTTTAGTGGCTGCTTACAAGTACTATTTAGTAAAGCTCTTTAGTAGCCCAAGATGCCTAGGCCCGAGTCATATCGGTTTCTCTGAGAATCGGATTTAAATCAGATTTCGCTTTTCAATATCACCCCCCTGATTGCCTAAAAGTTGCTGATCAAAATTATATTCATTTGATGGCATTTGTGTCAAAGAAAAATATTCATTGACTGTATTGATTTAAAGTCACAAATTTAGTACAATCGATTTTTAACATGGAGCATATCATACATACCTAAACATATAAGAATGCATACACGAAATTGAGCTCTACTTCAATGCTGTTATGGTTTATTTTACTAACTATTTATTACTAATTATAATTTTACTAATTAATTAATTATGTATTTATTTTTTTAACTATTCTATTCTATTCTAATAGGACCAAAGCTTCAGAGTTTGACCTTAAATATAAAAAAAAAACATGTAGAGTTCATGCTTAGAAACATGCTATATCACTCAAATAAACACAATACAAAAAAACCAAGTTAACAGATGCTCTTCAGCATACTTTAACACAGAAATGGAAGTGGGCAGGACATTTAGCAAGATATAAGGATTGGAGGTGGACCCATCTAACCACAAAATGGGCAAAAGGTGCGTGGGAAGACAAAGAAAAAAGTGGGCTGATGACATCGTGCACACAGCGGGAAAGGGCTGGATGCATATTGCCCAAGACAGACAATTTTTTTTTTATTCGACAAGCTAGTCCTTGACTGCGATCTCACCTGATGGTAAGTGATGATGCAGTCTAAGATGGTAGCGGGCTAACTTGGAAGGGGTATGGCAGTGAACATTCAACCCATACCCCTAATTGGTTTCTACATGCCATCGTGCCGGAACACTAAATCGCTTGGCGGCACATCTTTGACAGTAGGGTGGTAACTAGCCATGGCCAAAGCCTCCCACCAGACTAAGATGGCAACAGATGGAGGAGGCTTTTACCCCAGGGGACCACACACTAACAGACTAGATAAGACTTCCTGCAAGTCTAAAGTGTGTACTATACTACATAATAAGATACATGTGTGTGTGTGGGGAAAAAATAGACCTTAATAAAAATAAATACCACACAAGAATACAGGGCTGATCTTAGTAGTTTGTAATATACTGACCGAGAAACTTACGCAGTCTATTAAGTATGTTGGGGTTCCTCTTCAAATCCGCATGAATACTTCTCTCCGTCTTAAAACCTCTCACTTGAACGTTGTAATTAAACTTATTTTCCTGTATGCTCCTGGACAATAGCCCGACAAAGTTATCTGTGAAGCTTAATCTGGTGTTTTTGCCGCCAAAATCAACTGTTAGAACAGGGGTCTCCGACCATCCATTCTTGTTTTGTTCAAACGAATTTGACGATATGTGGGACACTTTTTTAGCCGATTGCAGGTGTGGTAACTGTCGTATTGCACTTCTAGAGGGCCCGGCGAGCGTAACGACGGATCTAACGTCGATAGTACGCATTTCAGCCAACGCATTCTTATCGAAATGCCGTAAAGCCTCTTCGAAACTGTCCGCGCAAATTGTTGCATCATACGCAGCAGTAGCACCTTCCTTTCCCTTTACATCCTTGTTTCTAGCGTTATTTTGCTTCCTAAGTCTAAATATGTTCGAATAACGTGACGAGAGCTGGCTAAAACTAACAAGAATCTGCAACAACAAAGGTTATAATGACAAACAAATTATAGGACATTTTTAGCTCTATAAATAGCTGTAATTCCCGAATACTCACCTGGTTTTGAGTATTTATAGAATTCAGTGAGAACATGTTACATGTAGGTGAAATTGTTGTTCTGTTTTCATAGAAAGATGGAAAGTGCACTCGAAAATTTTGTAGGTGGACTTTTTTCTTACGTCTTTTTAGTTGTCAAACCGTAGCATAACATGGCGAATTTTATCAGCATTTAGTGATGGACTAGTAATTTAAAAAACGACATCGATACAATAAAATCGATTTATCATCAAATGTTATTATTCTTAATTTTGGGATTTATTAGCTTCTCTCAGCATTGTATCGTATATCTGCATCCACATGGCTCATTGCGGAATATTGTCTTTCGTGAAATCGTGAATCATAAAAATGTACTTATTATCTTAGCCATGTAGGTGTTTTCTGCGAAGGCTAATAGTAACTGACAGCAACCACACACACACAGCCAGCCAGTCACGTCGCACGTCGGCCATTCTAATTTTTAAGGATTCGAATGTTGAATGCTAATAGGGTATTTGACTACTTTTAGAAAATCATCTTAAATTGTTTATAATGCTATGCTGAAGCTAACAAAACGTATATTTCGGCATAATTTTCAGTATTTTTCATAAAAATCAAGAAATAAATTCAAAAAAATAAATTGCCGCCGAAACGTTCCATTTGCTCTCATGACGTCACAGTTCACATTTCAAACAATGACAATTCCACAGCCCATAGGTGGTGTGGACTGTGACGTCATTCGAGATCACGGAACGTTTTCGATCACGTGACCATGGCCGGAATTATAGCAATTTTATTTAATGTTTTCTAATTAAATAAAACTTTATTTTTTAGTTTTGTCGTATGGAATAATATTTTTAGATAATAATCTTTTAGGATGACACCAAATGAAACGATATTTTTAATATAGTCAAATACCCTATTGTAGGCCGATTGCAAGTTATGAGTATTTCTAAAAAGTACCAGCAATTATATGTTAAAAGTATTGTGGTGATATTATACACTCTACTTATACTTAGCATAAGCAAGTAAAGTTAATGAAATTAAAATTGGGACAACACTTTACAACTCTAACTAGGTTTTTAATATATTTTTACTGCTACATACGTAAATACTTAAAATAAGACGTAGGTACATATTATTATTAAAAGTAACTTCAAACTTCGGAGAGATATACAACGCATTTCATAATGCCTTGTATATAAAAATTAATTAATTAAGTGCAAAGTTAAAATCTAAACATGGAGTGTGAAAATCGGAAATCGATTTTCTATTTTCTTTGGTAGTCAGGACATCCCTAGTAGCAAATTGATACAGACGTAAAAAAATACAGATGTAAGAAAATAATAATATTGTAAATTAGTCTATTGCCTATGTTATCCTACCGTTCCTTTTCTACATTTAAAATCTTATCTTACTAGAATTTATTAATATTTGTATTAGAATATTCAATCATTATAAAGGGTAGGAATTTTTCTTTTTAGGACGAAAAATATTTAAATCATCAATTTACTGTAGAAAAAGCTGAATAATAAAGTTATTTCTTCGTTATTACTGGGAATTTGGAACGTGAAGATTTTAAATGAATTCTCTTGAGTCTATGGTTTATTTGGACAGTAAATTCCAAAATGGCGACGAGCGATGACGAGCCTATGCATTTATATGAAGTTTTTCAAAACTGTTTTAATAAAATAGCAAATAAACAACAAGGTGAGTGAGAAAATGCATAGCGTGGACCGTCGCGCGTTCCTCAAACGATTTAAAGCGGTCAAGTGCAGTGTTTCAGTGTGAAAATCAGCCAAAGTGTTTGCGTGTTATGCCATACCAGTGTTGTAGCCGTACAGCATTTTGTTAAAATGCGACCGAAAATGCCGTTTTGCTTCTCTGAAACCAGTTTTTCTACGTTCCTAGAGAGATAACGCAAGTGTTTCAACCTATTTTATTGCCTCGAAAGCGTGGAAAAAGTGTATAAAGCCTATGTTTTGGTTAGGCTCGCTATTGTCAAAGTATCCATTGTGATCCCTATCATTTGTATTTATTGCGGATTACTTTAGGTGCTTTGTCTTTCGCTGCACTGATTGAAGCTTTAAGCTGTTAAAATTGTCGTATAATCCTGCTATAAGCCCATTCATTAATGAAATAACTTATTTTACTGCTATGAATGGCCCCTCGTGAGATAATATATTTTAAGTCAATTTAGCGGCGTTCTATTGAGATATTCTCAAATGTGACCGTCTAAAGCGCCGATTATAGATCGCAAATTGCCGTTTTTATGTTCTCTTTACGCGCATGTTTACATGGGAAATGTTTATTTACTCTAGGAAGGCTGACGGCGTATTAGGACGTACAAACTATATACCTACCTACCTACCTATATTTTTTGTGACGTTTTGCATGTAATTGGTACACACAAAACAGACATCAAAATATAATTATTTTATTTTTTACATACAAACTTCCTATGTTCATGTTGATGCTTATTTGGTTGTAGACATTACTAAATTGAGAAGATAAATTATGGCTATCCCGTTCATAGTACCTAATCACTGCAGACTAGGATAACACTACTTTCAATTCAAACATGTCGGTAGACTTCTACAGGTATATATTCAATAATTCAACTATTGAATGAAGTTTTTAATAGCCTAGTTAGAATCTCATCTCTCATAGTATTTACTTAATATGTATTCTGTATGGTTTTGGGTCAGTATTTTATTGTACACCAGGTTAAAAATAAACTTAAATAAATAACAAAAGGGTACAACTGGCTGCCTTACCACTTATAATCTATATGTACTTAATAAAAAAATATTTTTAAAAATCCAACTTCATCCACTAATCACTACAAAGTAGGTATCTAATTCATTGATTTTTTTTAAACCGCTAGATTCTTCTTCTTCTTTATCAACCGATAGACGTCCACTGCCGGACAAAGGTCTCTTGCATGGACTTCCACAGGCCTCGGTCTTGCGCCGCCTGAATCCAGCGGCTCCCTGCGACTCGCTTGATGTCGTAAATATATATATATATAATAAAAAATATATAAATATATAATAAACCGCTAGATATAACTAGTAGTAGTTTTTAATTAAGTTTTTAATTAGTTTTTTTTAACCGCTAGATTACTTCGATAAAATTTAAATGGGACCACCTGGGAAGTATATATAAACTTTGAAACAAAAAAAAAGAATTTTCAAATTGGTTCAGGTATCTTTGAGTAATTGGCGAACATACATAAAAAAGATTCAGACAAATTGAGAACCCCTCCTCCTTTTTTAGTCGATTAAAAAGGGATCTCTGTCAGACAACCAAGTTGCAAAAGATAAGATGATCAGAGAGTGCATGTAAGTTTATGTGAAAAATTAAATTCAAACTGCATTTAAGTTGTTACATTCGTTTTTTTTTATAAAATATTCAGAGGTAATGAGATATCGAATACTTTTCATATTGGAAAAAAGTTCCCATGGACACTATCAACACCAGTGTTAAATAGTGTTATACCAATCTGTCAAATTATCTGTCAAATCAGAGAGTATGTAAGTTTATGTGAAAAATTCAATTCAAACTGCATCTAAGTTATGTTATGTTAATTTTTTTATAGAATCTTTTCATATTGGAAAAAAGTTCCCATGGACACTATCAATATAGTTTTGTAATAGATATTTCACTAAACAGTGTTAAATAGTGTTATACCAATCTGTCAAATTTGATGAAACTGGGTAGTGTTACCTACCCAGTTTCATCATAATTTCAGGTATATTGTTCATAGTCCGGCCATAGATTCACATGCCGGGGGTGTTTTAAATTTTTAATTTAAGTACGCATGTTATAAAATCATGACTGTTTTTATCAAATACTAGCTGATGCCCTGAACTTCCTCTGGGTTGATTTCGTTTTTAAAATCCCTCGGGAAATCTTTGATTTTCCGGGATAAAAGTAGCCTATTGTCACCCTCCAGGTCCTAAACATGAAAGAAATCATGTCGATCCGTAGCTCTGTTGCGGCGTGATTGAAGGACAAACCAACAAACACACTTATAATATTAGTATGATTGTGATGTACCTAGCTATGGTCCATGGATGTTGGAACCACAAGTAGGTATATAACAGTTAATAGATTCCATTGAACCAATCACAGAGCCTTGATCTAAATAGGGCAACTCATAACTGTCTGCTGATAGTCACTGGTGCTATGACATCATATTAAAATTATATTGCTTGATACAGATACACTATATTATTTTAATTTTATTGTGGGTACTGTGAAACATAAATAAAAGGTTAAAACTAAACCGACTATGGAAAATTGGATGTCATTATGATTTTGTTTGTATATAATGTAGCCTATGTCACCCCGGTCATCTTATTGAATCCGTTGATACCTCATTCATCAAAATCGGTTCAGTAGCTAATTCATTACTTCATCATCAATGATGATGAAGATGTCCACTGCTGGACATAGGTCTCTTGCATGGACCTCCACATGACAGGCTTGTCTTGTCAGGCAGGCAGCACGGTCTTGCACCGCCTGAATCCAGCGGCTCCCTACGACTCGTTTGATGTCGTCGGTCCACCTAGTGGGGGGTCTGCCAACACTGCGCTTACCAGTGTGGGGTCGCCACTGCAACACCTTGGGACCCCAACGACCATCAGCTCTTCGAACTATGTGGTCCGCCCATTTCCACTTCAGTTTCGCGACTCGCTGAGCTATGTCGGTGACTTTGGTTCTCCTGCGGATCTCTTCATTTCTGATTTGATCTCGCAGGGATACCCCAAGCATAGCTCTCTCCATCGCTTGCTGAGTGACCCTGAGCGTTCATATGAGGCCCTCAGTTAGCGACTATGTGTCGGATCCGTAAGTCATCACTGGCAACACGCACTGTTCGAAGACTTTAGTCTTCAGGCACTGAGGAATTTTGGAGATCCGAGTTGGATTCGTTACTTAAAGTCCGTTAATTGTTTAACTGTAGATGATGCCTATAGTATTCTTTAAAATTGATTGCAGCAGTTTATTGGCCACAATGACCTTTATCTGGGTACCAATTATTGTCTAAAAGTTATTGCATTGATCGTATTCATATTCAATGACATTAGCATCCATGTCTCAAAAAGTTCTTTACTTTTTAAATTATGGCTAAAACTATTTCACGTAACGCTAATAAATACACAAACAAACAAAACTGCATGACTAAATGCTGTATAATGCGGATCGTCGGTTTTAACGGACACACTTGTGCAAACAAGTTTCATATAATTATATCAAAGTTTTACTACCTAGTTTTTCTCGCAAATACGTCCATGTGAAGCAAGGTTTTTTAATAAAATCCATCAGAACTTTTTATTTTCTGGGATAAAAAGTATCCTATGTCACTCTCTAGGCCTTAAACTATTACCATGCAAAACATCAAGTCTGTCCTATGCTGCATGATTGAAAGACAAACCAACAATCTTTCACATTTATGTACATATTAATAGTACAATGTCGATAAGTTTCAAAATTCCAAATAACTCTATGTATACAGACAAAATTGTACTGAAATAGAGTTTGCATCACAGTAGGTTCCTGGTATGTTATGTGAAAAACAATTAAGTTCATCGCTCACTTATTCAACCCAGCACCCAACCAGCACTGCCTTGCCTCGTGTGTCGACAGAGAGAGCAACATCGCGGCAGCGAGGACTAGGGCGATGAACAGCGCGAAGAGCATAGTGTGGCGAAGCCATCCCGTTCACCCGTTGACCACTCTGCAAGAGCCCGCTCGGCGTCCACCCGTCGACAGCGAGTGGACGCCGAGCGAACACACGATGCTGATCGGGTGCCGGTTTGTTAAGTGAGCGATGATCTTTAGTTTAGTCAAGATTGACGATTAGACGAACATTTTAACGCCTAACCTACTTAAAAATTCTGTTTGAAATGAGTTATATCTACTCGAATATTTTTTTTTATCGATGACAAGATAGTCCTTGACTGCGATCTCACCTAATGGTAAGTGACGATGCAGTCTAAGATGGTAGCGGGCTAACTTGTAAGGGGTATGGCAGTGAAGATTTAGTACTTAAGGCGAGGCCAATTCCCCAAGATGCCTTGTGCGACGTCATAGATTTTTGTGATGCGTCGTCGCAGCGCAGTGATGTGGCCTCGCCCTTAGACTTTAATATAGCATGTGGGAATGAATAGGTTTAACCAATGCTACTATAGTGTAAATTTTGCAATTAGCGAATGTCCTTAGCGAAACTTATTTGCTCGCATTTATGCAGTTTCTTTGTGTGTACATTAACCCCCCGTCCGTCGCGCAAATTTTTTCCTAACGCGAGGCGTCGCACGGGGTCATCAGAGATACATTTTAAGTATTATTTTAATAGATTATTTATAGTAAGGTAATACGACCACAATAAAATAAAAAGAGATAATTGAATACATATTATGTAGTTATTGAAGAAAAACTAGGAACAATTTTTTCTCTTCTTGGAACATGTATATCTTAAAACCAACTTTACTTTAATAAAATAAAATCTAAGCAATTTCACATCTTCGCAATTTTGCTCCGACTCTGTCTAATGCTTGTCTTTTATCTAATACTCAGTAACTATCCTAATTTCTGATATGATTATAGAATACAGATGTATACTATATTATAGTGCGCGCGCTATCAACTGAGTCGTCGGGCCATAAATGTCAATAACAGTAGGGATGTGCCGCCAGTGCGCCACTCGCTACCTGAGTCCACCTTATCGGGACTGCCAAAGCTACCCTGTCTAGAGCTAGAAAACATTCAGGAGTGATTAACGAAAAACAATATTGCAGTTACAAATAATAAAATAAAAGAAAAACTTTTACGAAAAGTTAAAGAGAGAAAACTGAAAAAAAATATTTAATAGATCAGCTGGCATTTTGAGAGATCAAGTTGAACCTATGATTATAAATCTACAGGAAGACGACAATTATTAAGATAATTTGTATTATAATAAAATATTTATAAATATAGATTATATTTTATTCATTGTGTTATTTTATAATTTCATAACTTGAAAAATCCATTTATTAAGGGCCATTTTTCACCACCGTCTGATAGGTGTCGGATAGCTTATTCACATATTTTGTCTTTGTCACTTGACATAAAGTAAGAAAGTGACAAAATTTACGGTTAGGCTATCCGACACTTATCAGAAGGTGGTAATACAGGCCCTAAATCTTATCGATATCGACTACCTGCTGTTACGCACATCATTATCACGCTCCATAAGCCCAATGAGTGCGAGTGAGATAGACTGATTAGAATGATTTATTGCCCAACGACTCAGTTGTTAACGCGCGCACTATAGCTACTCTAAGCATAGCTCTCATAGCGAGCATAATCTTGTCTAAGGTCCGGTTGCTCGAAACTCGATTACGTTAACTGAAGGGTAAAGTTATGGTTAAAGTAAAATTAACCGGCGGACTAATTTAAGAAGCGTTGTTGAAGCAACGGTTATTTTAACGAGGGGTTAAATCTCAGGTTTGACGGCGGTTAAAATAACCGCTGGGGTAGGGGCCGTTTAAATTTTAACGTTAGTAGAAATTGTAGTGATCGTTTACAGATTTTAGGTTATTTTTTATATTTCTTTGCGAGTACAGTTATTTAAATGGGATCAGAGCGTTTTCTTTTGGATTTAATTAATGAAGATAGTTCCTCTGATGATGATTTCATATTTGATCAAGTATTCCCACAAAGACAGAGAAATTTTCGACCACGAACTGATTATTTTCTATGGGAGGAAATGGATTTTAGAGCACGCTTCAGAGTGTCGAGAAATTTGGCTAAAGTGCTTGTAAATTTATTAGATTCATGTCTCAAACGTTTGACCAAGAGGTACGTAAGTCAATTTTTATCAATACCTAGGTAATTAATGAATGATATGAATTCTTGAGAAGTAGGTAATAGGTTCGTCACATAGTAAATTTACCTCTAAAATAACATGTCTAATAATAATGTTTGCTTTTTTCAGGAACAATGCAATGACGTCTACAGATCAGGTCTTGTTAACTTTACAGTTTTACGCATCTGGATCATTTTTTAGATGTGTTGGGGATTCGAAAGGAGTACACAAATCAACAGTATGTAGAGCTATACACACTGTAAGCAAGGAGTTGGCTAAACTTAGACCACATTTTATTTATATGCCAAGAAATGAAGATGAAAGAAAAGCCATTGTAAACAGCTTTTACAACATTAGCCGCTTTCCAAAAGTCATAGGTGCTATAGATTGCACACATGTTTATATACAATCACCTGGTGGCAATAATGCTGAATATTACCGCAATAGAAAAGACTCATTTTCATTAAATGTCCAAGTTGTGGCTGATGCTGATTGCTACATCAAAAATATTGTGGCAAGATGGCCCGGAGGAAGTCACGATAGTCACATATTTGATTCAAGTAACATCAAAGGCAGAATGGAAGATGGGGAATTTGGTGATACATGGCTATTAGGAGATAGAGGATATGCCTTGAGGTCTTTTCTTTTGACACCACTAGCAAACCCCATAACTTCAGGAGAACATCTTTATAATGAAAGCCACATTAGAACTAGAAATGTTGTTGAAAGGACATTTGGTTGCTGGAAGCGAAGATTTCCAGCAATCGGATCTAAATTAAGAACAAATTTAAAATATATGCAAGCGATAATAATTGCAACTGCTGTTTTGCACAACATTTGTCGCAAGATGAATGAGGAACAACCTCCAGATTTAGTAAGCGTCTACGAGGAGATGGATATTGTTGATGAAACGGCTACAAATAATCAAGACAGTACAAGAGGTGAATTAATATCATCATATTTTGATAGATTAGCTCTTCAAATATGATAAAGTGATTTCAATGTAAAAGTTTAAATAAAACATTTTTTATTTTAATCAATCTCTTTAATTTCAATTTATTTTGGAGAAATAACGGAACAAAAATAAATACATAAAATAAGAACTTAAATTATACATGTATCTGCTCCATAGACATTTCTCATTTACATAGATATTAAAAAAAACCGGCCAAGTGCGAGTCGGACTCGCGCACGAAGGGTTCCGTACAGTATTTGTTGTTATAGCGGCAACGGAAATACATCATTTGTGAAAATTTCAGCTTTCTAGCTATCTCGGTTTATGAGATACAGCCTGGAGACAGACAGACAGACAGTGGAGGCTTAGTAATAGGGTCCCGTTTTTACCCTTTGGGTACAGAACCCTAAAAATTGTGACGCTGTAGACAGACAAAAGAACATAACACAAAAATAGAAGGCACGCTGCGGGGTGTTTTATATATTTATAATAATAATAATTTTATTCCAGAAAATCACAAATTTTGTCAAAAACACATGTTATACATAATTATAAGATAAAATATTAGAAAAGCACCCATTGCCGAACTAGGTTATAACTATACCTGTATTTCCTTTATTATTATTTGTATTCTACAATAGTTGAGCCTCATGTATTTTAATTTTTAAATCTAAAAGTAACATTTCTTTTTGGTGACGTTCTTCATTTTGTCTAATTAATTGGTTATGTAGTTCCTGTGCATGTTCTAATTTCTTTACATGCTCTTCTTCAGCGCGTCTATTAGACTCTGCAAGGATTTTCTCTTTTTCTTTGGTGCATTGTAGTTTCTCTTCAGAGAGCATTTTTATAGATTTTCTCACCGCCACCGGAGTAGCTCCAAAAATCTTTTTGCGACCTAGAAAATAAAAAAAAACCTGATTCATCGTCATCACCCCAACTTACACTGGACAATATTCTCATCTTTGCTCACATTTTAAAGGTGATGTCACTGGACGTCTTAATAAACATCCAGGTGCACCGCCACCGGTGTCTTTTACTATGGGTTTCTGAAACACAATAAATAATTTTGTAGAATAATATAAAATATAGGAACACTAGCTGCACCCTGAAGCTCTGCGCCCGTGGAAATTTCTGGATAAATATGTTAATCTCAGATCATATCCTACCTGTATATTAAATATTATCGAAATCCATTCAGCAGTTGAGGCGTGATTGAGTAAAAAACATACAAATATCTACATTTACAAACAATCACATTTATTAAGTATATTAGTAGGATAGTAGGATTCCATTATGCACACAATAAATAAAGCACCTTAATACTCTCAAAACTTTCCAGTTGACCCAATGAGATCAATGTCCCCACATCACCAATAGATTGATCTAGTTGTCTTGGCGGGCTAGGGATGCACGATGGTTGTGTCATTGTCAGCGCATTGTCAGGTAGCAGTGACTCATCCTTAAACAAATTAAATTGTATAATTTTACTACACATAAAAAAGGACAACAAAAATTACCTACAATAATCTTGTATGCTCTATTTTTCTGTAGATTACTATGCACTCATATAATAAAAATTAAATAATGTGCCTTGTATATCATACTAACAAATATTATTCTGTATAATTCTTGTACATGTATAAGTACATAAATTAACTCCAAAGTAAATACTTGTCAGTCACTCAGTAATGGAAGAGTTTTATATATTAAGATAGAGATTACCTCAGCGTTTTCTATATACTCCAGTTTCTTTCCTGCTGGTGGTGTCATCACAAGATGTGATTTTATTACTTCATCAATATTCTACAAAATAAAACAAAAAAAATAGCAAATATCGATTTTTTACAACAACAAAGAATACAATAAGAACCAATAAATTAATGGTTTCACTTTTACCACTTGAGCCAAGGGTGTTAAGTTTCCTTCACCACCACTACTTGGTTCAACAATCTGAAAAAAAAAAATCTAGATTATTACATCATTACACTTTTTTATGTAATTAACATGTATTCTGGAATTTAAAAACTTTAACTTTATAAATACTTGTCATTCTGTTGCTTAATTTATTATATTTCTGTTTAAAAAAAGGAAAATATGTATTACTATTATTATAGGAAAATATGTACCACTGGTAGGGCGTCATCGTCATACGCAGCTTCCATACCATCTGCAGATAATATTATTAAAGATCTCATCCAGTCTTTATCGTGGTGGTCACTGCTTGATGTGCCTGGTACTTGACCTCCTCCAGTCCTTCGTCTTTCTTGCCGTTCCCTGCTTGCATCCTATTAATAATTTTACATATATGTAAGTGTATGTTTAATATTTCCCCCACAGGGCGGGGGCCGATGGTTCTGTAAATCTACTAATTTTCGTAAATATTCTGATGATATAATGCTGATAATTATGATGACCTACTATAACTACATATTATAAAGCAAATAACTTTACCAACTATGTAAAACATATAAAAAATAATATTATTGTAGTTACTTTTCGGGCAGACTTCTTCATATTATCAAACTTGTACTTTAATTGTTTAATGGTTCTGTGTCTTGAGCTACTTGCGTTAAATGCCATGTGAATGTGAAGCCATGTTTTTTCTTTTTGAGCTTGAGAGACGGTATCAGTTTTTTTGCAGAGCAATATGGCTTTGTTTTCATCAATTAACCTTTTCAAAAGTTCAAGCTCATTGTTCGAAAAGTTAGATCCTCTTTCTCTAGAACAAAATAGAAATAAGCATAAATCTACCACGTTCATCAAACACTACGTTTTTAAGTTACTATAACATTCACTTACTTTGTTTTAGCATCCATTTTGACGAATTCAACGGGCAGTAAGTACAAATAGTATTGTAAATTAAAGAATTTCCACAAAATGAACACAACACCTCTAACGATTTTTAAATCATGATTTGACATTAGTGACATCCCAGTGGTCCACCGAAACGTCACAAGTCATAACAACCAATGCCAATATGACAGCTAATACAGTGTTGGCAGCTGAAAGAAAAGTTCCCCATCAAAAAATAAGGGAAACATAGTGGAATTGCACTGACAACTCTTTTAACTTTCGTCTAATTTAACCGCCGCGAAAATAATCTTTGGGCAACCGAATACGAAGATAACCGATGTAACTTTTTTTACCAAGGTTAAAATTAACAATAGTTAAGTTTTAACTATTACTTTACTGTATTGTACGAGCAACCGCACCTTAGTTGAAGATATATTTTATTGCTTACGATAAAGTGTGTTTGGCGATCGACTACAGCGGAAGCGTCCTCGGCTAGCCCCCGCGATCGTCAATTCGGTTTTTAACGGGCGTCGATATTTTACTCGCTACGCGGTGTTAGCGTAAATTTGATTTACTCTAGACTCGCTCGCCTTTGTTTTCGCGTTACCAAGAAATAATATATTATGTATAATTAGAAGAGAATAATGGTGGATTAATTTAAGACCACAGTTATATTTTAAGAGTAAAATTCATACATTTCGCATCATTCTCTCTCGCGCATTTTAATGTTTTCAATGATTGTAAAAATCTCAGATACTTTTGATAAAATGTGATCAACTAGGTATTATTATCCTTGCCAATAAAATTACGGATATTTTATTTCGATATACTTTTATTATTAATATACCTCTTGATAGAGAAAAATGGCGAAATCTACTTATTCTCTATCAAAAACTACTCATACTGTACACTTTACTTGAAAGTGTGCAGTTTAAGAAATTAGCCAAAATATCGACTAATTTGTAAGTAACTCACGTCCACTAATAATAATCTAATTTCTTAAACTGGACACCAAAGTAAAGATTAATATATATATAGCTGCTGGGGCTGATTCACTGACTGACTCATTGATCACCTCTCCTGTAAAATTTTGTATGAAAAAATTTTTTTTCACTGATGGTTTCATATAGAGGAAAAAAATTCATTCGGAGGAAAAATACGGAGAGAGCTGATGATTGAGGATTTCGGAGACGGGTGAAGAGCACGGCCAGAGTATCGAAGATAGGTGGGGGTGCTCGAACAAATGTCACTCGAAACCTCATCCAATTCGGAGTGAGCTGAAAATAAATTCAAAATGGCGGAAAAAAGATGGCCGCCATACAAATTTCGTCGGTGTCTATCTCGGGGAGTATAAAAGATGGAAGAGTGGTTTCTTGGCAAAAGATGATCAGGACACAAAGGTCTATTTGATGAATAGAAAAAAAAATCCAAGATGGCGGAATTTTTTTTCTTCATACAAAATATATGGCGAATATTGAAGAGTTTGAAGTATCCTTTTTAAAATATTTTTTATAGAAGAATTCTCATTCTAACAAATGATTTGGAGAAAAAATATGGAAAGAGCTGATGATCGAGGGTTTGGAAGACGGGTAAAAAGCACGGCAAGGGTATCGAAGATAGGTGGGGGGTGTTCGAACAAAAGTCACTCAAAACCTCATCCAATTGCCAGTGAGCTGAAAAAAAATTCCAAAATGGCGAATTCAAGATGGCGGCCATACAATTTTCGTCGGTGTCTATCTCGGAGAGTATACAAGATGGAAGAGTGGTTTCTTGAAAAAAGATGATCAAGACCCGAAGGTCTACTTGATGAACAGAAATAATCAAGATGGCGGATTTTTTTTCCATACAAAGTATATGGCGAATATTGAAGAGGAAAATGGAAACTATGCAAGACTTTGATACGATTTCTTTTCAAAATTTTATTTTATAAAAGAATACTCATTCTGACAAATTACGAGATACTATGATGATTGAGGGTTTGGAAGGTGGGTGAGGAGCACAGCCAGGTTATTAAAGATAGGCGGGGGCTGCTAAAAGAAAAAATACTCGAAACCACATCCAATTGGCAGTGAGCTGAAAAAAAACCAAGATGGCGGAATCAAGATGGCGGCTATACAAATTTCATAGGCGTCCATCTCGGAGAGTATAAAAGATAAAAGAGTGGTGTTTAGGTAAAAAATGATGGAATGAAGACCTGAAACTCTAACTGATGAACAGAAAAACCGCGGTCCACTTTAGTGGGCCGCGCACCCACGCGCCCTACTAGTTTTTATATAAACCTGTGAAGATGATACTGCCATTGACTATTATATGTATATTCTGTGCCATTGGCGCAATTAGAATGCCATAAGCCTACTTTGTCCTATTGCTAAAACAAAATTAAATTTTAATTTCGCGGGCAGAGCCGTGTATTTCACCTTAAGCAATATCCGAATTGGGTCCGAGTTTTTTATAAACGGATTCGGATTGGATGTAGTGTGCAACCGCCCATAGGTTCTGCCTTTTTACTTACCACGACACAATAATATGGTAGCTCACAACCAAATTAGGTGTCATGTTGGATTAGCAATCAGTCGCTATAGAACTCTCTAGATGGAGCGCCCGTATAAGGCTACCTCCTGCAGTTTCGCGTTCCGGTACGATATTGTATTGAAGCCGAACCGATACGACCGACGCGTTTGCAGTAATGTTAAGGCCGATCCACACCTGCGCACGCGCACGATTAATGCGGTTCACGTGCATCTTATTCGATGCCTTAACATGGGTAGCCTAAGTATGTCACGCTCTCTTTAAACATTTCTGTGGTGGTGTCGTGTGGTGCGGGTTGTTACGTTCCCTCAAATATGGTTGAGCGAAGCAATGCCTGGTTCAAGCGTCATGCTCGTGAACGGGTTCCACCGGCGGGAATGGGGCTACTTTCTGTCTGCCCGTCTTAACATGACGTGTTGAATTATAATTAGGTATGCTATAGGTATGCTTTTGTGGGACTCATTGTGGAAACACCGCATACATAGCATAGTATCTATTGAATTGTAAACCTGTTTTGAAAAGAGCAACCGCCGAGTTTCTTGCTGGTTCTTCTCAGCAGGAAGGGCATTCCGAACAAGTGGTAGACTCATCGACGATTCAAAAGCACTTGTAAAAAGTTTATTTGAATAAATAACATTTCTATTCTATTCTATTCTATTCTATTCTATTCTATTCTATTCTATTCTATTCTTAGGAACATAGAATGGACACCTTTGGACATGTCCACGAGCCGTTACCGAATGATTCGCGTCCAAGAGACAGTCAAAACATTCGTTCGCGAACAGGAATACATCGTGTACTTACCTGTGCTACCTTAGATGGGCGTTCGTGGAAAGTGATCAATCACTAACGCAGGCGAAAATGCTCAGTCTACAGCACCGATGCAACGTCGTCTGTCTATCGGTCTTCTAATGTTTAATGTTTATTTATTTATTGCAAAAATAAACGTAAATATGGTGTTACAATATTAAAGAAATAGTGTATTGCCATTTATGGCGTGCAATAATAGGTGAAGATATTAGACATTTAAAAAGATACTAGCGGTCGCCCGCGACTTCGTCCGCGCAGAATTACTGATTTTCTATGAGATTATAAAAAGATAAATTTTGCCGATTTTCATATGTCTAACTTCAAAAACATAGGACTTTCATATAACCTTCGAAACCCCATTTCACCCTTTAGGGGGGGATTTTCTCAAAACCGTTTCTTAGCTGACACCTACCCCCCAGAAAGAACCTACATTCCAATTTTATAGTTACTGAAATTTCGTGATGAATGAGTGACCTTTCGCTTTTTATATATTATATAGATTAGCAGACATTTAAATTACAACATAATTGTGAGACAATGCATAATTAACTACGCAGTACAATACCATCTATCATTCTAGCGGATATACTTTGGAGAGTGCGCTCAGGAATTTCACAACCTTGTGCCTCCTTCACCGTTCTACCACAGAACTGCGAGATGTCTTGAGCGTTGGCATCCTTATGTAGTAGAAATCCAACCTAGTCGCAGGAAACGCTTTAGCTCAAAGTTCTGAAACTAACCGTCAAAGTGTGCAACGCCCTTCAAGCATCCGTGTTTCCTGCCACCTATAATCGTTTGTTCCCAATGAGTCACACTGTGACTCGTTGGGAAAACTTTGCAAAATAATTCCCAACTAGTCACACTGTAACACGTTGGGAGAACCACCAGACCACCAAAGAATCACCAGACTATGGAAATCTATAATAGAATAGAAATGTTTTTTATTCAAATAAACTTTTTTACAAGGGCTTTTGAATCGTCGATGAGTCTACCACTGGTTCGGAATGCCGTTCCTGCCGAGAAGAACCAGCAAGAAACTCGGCAGTTGCTGTTTTCAAAATAAGTTTACAATTATTTAAATATATTAATTATATTATTTAAATATAAATATTATTTAAATATCTATTTATAATAATCTATTTATTAAATATGAAATACATACATAGTCTCGAAAAACATTACCCATCTTCGGCGGTCGGGTAAAAAGTCGATGTGCAAACGCGTCGTGAACGGTGACACGGTTAAGCTATTGATGGAATTGCAAAATTATTGTTACTGTATGAAAGAATATTTAGTCAGTGACTATATGTAGCGTTATTGTGATACTATTTATAGCGGATCACAGTATTCATCATAATGCAGCGGCCTGTGACACACAAACATGCAAGATTAATTCGTTTGTTGTAGCGCGTGACGGCCCATATTCGGTCTCACTCAAATCCTAAGTATAACCACATTACACATAATACATAGTATAGGTACAGAAAAAAAGCAGTGATAGCCTAGTGGTTAGGACTGCGGGCTCCTATTCGGGGGGTCGCGTCGCAGATTCGATCCCGGGCACGCACCTCCGACTTTTCGGAGTCAAGTGAATTTAAGATGGGTTGATTTTTTTATTATTATTCAATGACAAGATAGTCCTTGACTGCGATCTCACCTGATGGTAAATGACGATGCAGTCTAAGATGGTAGCGGGCTAACTTGGAAGTAGTATGGCAGTGAACATTCAACCCCATACCCTTAATTGGTTTCTATACGCCATCGTGCCGGAACGCTAAATCGCTTGGCGGCACGTCTTTGACAGTAGGATGGTAACTAGCCACGAACAAAGCCTCCCACCAGACCAGACCAGAGACAATTCAGAAATTATAAATTCCCAAATTGACCCCGCCGGGAATCGAACCCGAGACCTCCCAGTTATAAGACAACAGCGCTCACCACTGAGCCAGGGGGGTCGTCAAAGCGTTTAGCGCTCATTGAATTCCTCCTGTCATATCAAGCACGTATAAAAGCACAAAGTATATTTTAGTGGAACTGATTTATGACAATTATAATCGATCAGTAACTAAATTACCATCGAATGGCCGGCCTCGGCACGGATCGCGTTGTGACCGTTACGGCCGACATGGATATGATATTTTAACTGTTTTATTGACCGACTTCAAAAAAGGAAGAGGTTCTCAATTCGTTGGAATATTTTTTAAGCTATTGCATAGCTTTTATCGTGGGCTTTGAACTAGGACAAACAGTTTGAGCGCGGCGACCGAATCAAGAAATTCCGTAACGAAAATAAACCTACAAAACACCGTCGTTCAGTAAGCGTTCAACATTTTAGAGGTTCACAAGTAGCTCCGTTTGACGCAGTGGGCGAGCGGCCGCTTTCTTTACCGTATGGTGTATGAACTGTATGATGTCGCAGGTTGTTCGAATCTCACTCGCGAAGTAGTGACAGTGCGCTTTTCTTGTTTGTTTGTTTTTTAATTATTCTTTTGCATAATTTTTATTATGCAAAAAAAAATATTGCATAATAAATATTATAATTTTGTATAAGTTGATAAAAAAATGCTATGCAATAGCTTTACCGCGGCAGTCCCCGAGTGCCAAATATTTTTTTTTGTTTTCTTGTTGTTCCTGGTCGGTGGTTACTGGCTACTTGCGTTTTCTGTAGGTCATACCTACGTCATTTATAAAAATGAAAAATTTCACGAGAGTCTCTTTCGAATTTATAAAATTACAAGCTTTTAGTAGAAACTAGAAATTTTACTCTGATGTTAAGAACTCTAAATGTCTATTAGTGATAGTAGTGTGAACTCAAAATGTCTATAGTGAAAAATTAAAGTCTCTTGTCAAAGAAATCTAAAAATCGATAAAAAATAGAACAAAGCATTTTTTGAAGATTTATTACAGTGGAAAAGCGAGAAAAAATCCTACCATGAGTTTTGATAATTGTAAAAATGTTAGTAGATATAAACTTCAATTAAATGATTTGTCTATTATTTTCCTCGTAGGTGACTAGGTGTAGGATAAAGCACTATGTATCACTCGGCAGAAAGTGCGATTCCTAACTCGTGTATATTGATACACTCGGCTACGCCTCGTGTCCAAACGGCACACTCGTAAGTAATCGGTCACTTTCACCCCTCGTAGAACAATGTCCTATTATCCGTTCCTTCGTTACTGCATGATAGAAGTACAAACAAACACACTTTAGCATTTACAATATTAAGTAAGGTTTACAATATTGACGACACTTTATTTAATCAGGTGAGCATGCGTCTTCCGAATGATTCCACCAATCGGAACCCTCCGATTGAATTCCGAAGATTGAAATATCTTCAAGCAGAATATATTCGCGTCAACTTATAAGTAGAACAACCTAATTCTACACTGATGAGAACAACGAATATTTTAAGTGAGTAGGCATTATGTACTGGGGCCTGAAAAAAGGGAAGTTGAGTTTTTTCAGGCTTCTCAAAACCGTGCGCGTTCATTTTTAATTTGACGCATTCAATCATCGGCAATAGCATGATGGTTCAGAGGACTATCACATTTCGCATCCCTCTCTCTCGCACATTCTAAAATTATTTTCAATGATTGTAAAAATCTCTGATACTTTTGACAAAATGTGGTCAATTATTAGAATAAATTTATAAAATAAACACATATCAAAAATTCCGAGGCTGGCGGGACTCGAACCCATATCTCTTAGGAATCGCGCCCGAGTGTGTTGGCTTTACACTACAGCCGCGGTCGAACTACACGTCAGCATCGAAATTTTTAGTGATATGTATCTACTTTTTCAAACATTTTAAGCTACTTTTTCCAAGACCCAATATTAAAATGTAGCTCTTTAGAAACTAGAGATGCCACATTGCTTTTTATTATCAATTATTATCTTCGACAGTTAAATTACGGATATTTAAGACAAGGCTGATGCTCGCCACTTCGTGGATCTAGTTTTTCAAATCCCTCGGGAACTCTTTGATTTTCCGCGATAAAAAGTAGCCTGTCACTCCTCTCACACTCCAGATCCTCAACTATACCCATGCAAAAAATCTGCGTCGATCCGTAGCCCTATTGTGGCATGATTGCAGGACAAACCAACAACCAAACACACTTTCGCATTTATAATATTTGTAGGGATTATGATTTATGGCACTTTATTCCGGCTTATTGCCTTATCTGGTGGTAGAAGGGCAAAGAATCATATTGGCTGTCCAACGCGGAACTGCAGCCAGTATTCTTGGCACCATTCCACGCGGGTATGATTTGTATAGTATTAATTACTAATTAGTCAGATTAAGAAGGCTATTTAAAATCAAAATCAAATGAAAAACAGTTCATTTGTTGAAATAGGTAGAGTGAGTTGGTACAATTTATAGATAAGTGATATCACAATTTCTTGCCTATGTATCATCATCATCAGCAACCCATCAACGTCTCACTACTGAGCACTGCAGCACTACTGGGTCTGCTCTCAGAGAAGGGTTATAGGCCATATGCGAACCATATATATCCACCACGCTGGCCCAATGCGAATTGGTAGACTTCACAGTTCACACACCTTTGAGAACATTATGGAGAACTCTAAGACGTGCAGGTTTCCTCACCATTGAAGCAAGTGCCCGAAAATTCAGAGGTGTCCGGGATCGAACTTACGACCTCCGAATAGGAGACCGCAGTCCTAACCACTAGGCTACCGCTGTGGTTAGGACTCCTGTGTTGTCTAGATGTAAACCATGCCATAATTTTTGATACTTTGTAACTGAAATATATTCAGTTAGATAGACGTAGACGTCGTGGTCTTTTGGGCTAACGTGCACGAAAATTTTGTCTACTAATTTACTCGGGAATCTCTGAGGGATATCACGAGAAAACGGGTAGACAAAATTTCCTCGTGGCGCACATGTTAGTCGTACTGCAGGCCTAGCATCAATGCATCATGCACGTCGAAGAGATATCTCGCGAAGAGAGAGAGAGATATTGTCGATGTAGATATATAATTAGATATTAAACATTTGACTTCAATTAAGGTTGATTTGGAAGATTGGTATAATTTTGAATTTTGAAGAGGAGGGCTACGCTCTTATTTTTTCCAAGGCGGCCGAGAAAGTAAGTCAAAAATGTCATTTTCATCCTTCGAGTATAGAGTTGCCATTTTTCTTCACGACATTTTCGGCTCTGGGTTCTGGGATTTTATGAACCTTTTGCATGGAACTAGTGAGGATGCTTATTTGAAGTCGCAAATTAAATAAATCACTACACTGATTTCTCGTTTATGCTTTGAAACTTTGAAATTCGAGAAAATGACGTCGCCACTCGCCATGTTTTCGTTTTTAGAGTTCGTTGAGAAAAATAGAGAAAATAATTTTGTCTCTACTTTTGACGTAACGAGACGAATCATGGTGTGCAACCATGTTAGTTTCGATAGATATAATATAGAGATAATACGAGAAAAGGGATAGACAAAATTTTCTCGCGCGTGCATGCTAGGCCTGCTGGACACAGTTCTCTTGTCTTGAAGTTTTTTATATTTCCACATGCTTCGCTATCTTTTGCGCCACCTGAATCCAGCGGCTCCCTGCGACTCGTTTGATGTCGTCGGTCCACCTGGTGGGAGGTCTGCCAACACTGCGCTTCCCGGTGCGGGGTCGCCACTCCGAGACTTGAGGCGCGGTGCGGGGAAGCGCGACGCGAGGTAGCGGCCAACTTGTAGTGAACGATTATTATTATAGAACAGAAATATTTTTTATTCAAATAAACTTATAAATGCTTTTGAATAGTCGATGAAACTACCACCGGTTCGGAATGCCGTTCCTGCCGAGAAGAATCAGCAAGAAACTCGGCGGTGGCTCTTTTCAAAATAGTTTACAATAGGTACTATGCTATATATGCAGTGATTTCACAATGAGGGGAAGTTCTAAAACTGCATACGTACTTATACCCTGTCCAACCGTTTGAGCTGTCGAAAAGAAAATAAACGTTTGGACATGGTATATAATTCAATTAGGTACGTTAAGACGGGCAGACAGAAAGTAGCCCAATTCCCGCCGGTGGCACCCGTTCACGAGCATGATGCATGACTCATCCGTTGCTTCGCTCAACCATATTTGAGGGAACGTAGTATAATATTATTATTTACGTAGAGGTCACAACCTCAAGAGTATATTGTTTACGCAAAACGCATAAACGTGTGTCGAGTAAGCGACCCCTGACGCGGGTTACTATGATACTATCCGTTGGTAATAAATTAACCAGCCGATAACCCGTGGGGTTACTACGTCTATCGCTCGTGTCTGCATCGAGGCTTATCAGTATTATAATTATATTATTGTTTGTTTATACATTATTAATTAGGTTTTAATTAAGTATTTACATGTTTAGCAGTTTGTTTTACATCCTCACTAATATTATGCGAGTGTGTTAGATTGTTGGTTTGTCCTTCAATCACGCTGCAAAAGAGCACGAATCGACTTTATTTCTTTCCCCCGACGGAAAAAGAGGGGCATTATAAGCTTGACGTATGTATCTGTTTATCTGTTCCCTCGTAGCTCCTTAATAAATGGACAGATTTTGATGCGCTTTTTATGTTTGATAGTTAACGTGACCGAGATGGATCTTAGCTATAATTAATGAAGATCTGCTCAGGCCTTTGAAGATCATCAGCTCATTTCCTATTTGATTAAAGGGTCTTACAAACTTACACTAATTTGGGTGTACTGTTACTTCGGATTATTTCCAAGGCATGGTAACCTTAGCTGATGCTGCATCATCAAGTAGTCTGCGGGATATCCAACTCCTCAGCAACTTACAGCAGATATAGTGTTTTTGGGCTCATTAGAATGGTCTCAATGAGTAGGTGTTAGATAGATGATGGTCGAGGATCGAGGAGGATCTGATGATGGAGCAGAAAACTGGGTAACACGATATCAGGTATATCGTACATAGTCCGGCCATAGATTCACATGTGGGGGGTGTTTTTAATTTTCAATTTACACTTGTTACATGGGTTGTTGAGGACTGTCCTATCTCGTCCTGATCGTAGAACAACGACGGATCTGCATTTAACTAACTTTACAGTACAACCATTTGAAATAATTTAAATAAATTTAAATTTAAAAATAAAAAAAAATGTAATTTTTTATTTAGAAAGTTACGTCAAAAAAAACGTCGGAAATTGTTTCAAATGGCTGTACTGTAAAGTTAGTATAAATGCAGATCCCTCCTTGTTCTACAATCATGACGATCTATCATCTATCTGTCAATGAATATAAAAGCTATATTTAATTTACAAATAAAAAATATTATAGTTTAAAATTAATTTGTATTGTTAATTAGTTCATTGACAGGTCAAGAGGGAGGTTAGTGTATTTGTGCCGAAATAGCAGTGATAAAGCCGGATGACTCAGTAAATTCGTAACGTGATCCGAACAAAACATGACCCCTACGATAAGGGGGTAATACTAATTTGACTTTACTTTGACGTAGTACGAATTTGAACTGCCTTTTTTGAGCGTTTATATTTAACTAGCTGATGCCTGCGACTTCGTTTGCGTCGATTTAGTTTTTAAAATCTCGCACGAACTCTGATTATCCGGGATATAAAGCCTATGGTCACTCTCCAGCTCCTCAACTATACCCATATGCAAAAAAGTGTGTGTGTCAGCTCCGACGCACGACTGGAGTTTACTCCTTAAGTACGATTGTCTAAACATCGCGAAATGCATTCGCGGCGCTCGCTGCGTCTCGGCGCCGCTCGGACTCGATCGGTACGCGCTCGGCTTCCCTCGGAAAGCTCTTTCGCATTCGGACCATAGAAAAACCAACCTTATTTACTCAACGTTAGGGTAGAAATTTGCATCGTTGTGAAAAACGTAACGAGGTCATTCATAAGTAGATTTTACTCCTCGAATTTTTCTCATACCGGGCGCCTTATATATGAAAATCGATTCTTAAGGATTAAACTCCAATAAACTCCAAAAATCACGTCGATTTGCATAGCTCTGTTGCAGCGTGATTGAAGGACAAACAACATACCAACCAACACACTTTCGCATTTATAATATTAGAATGACTTTTTAGCTATTCAATTATGACGGAGACATTCTTCTTCTTTATCAATCGGAGATATTATAGTGCACAATAGTCTTGAGTCTTAACGTATCACAAGATCTGAGGTTGGCCTATATGAAATATACAATTTTGAATTTTGATATTTTTTTTGACAAGGTATTGATTTTTTTTAAACATTAAAAATGCTATCATTTAAATTACCATGCAAAAAATTACTTCGATCCGTAGCTTTGTTGCAGCGTGATTGAAGGACAAACAAACAAACAAACACACAGTTGCTTAAACAGTAAATTAACAGTTGCTTAAACTGAAAAAGTAGATGCATATCACTAATTTCGATGCTGACATGTAGTTTGACCATAGCCATAGTGTAAGAGGCTAACACACTCGGGCGCGATTCCCAAGAGATGTGGATTTGAATCCCGCTGGCTTCGGAATTTTTGATATATGTTTATAAATTTATTCTTTCAAACAAACACACTTTCGCATTTATAATTTAGTTTTAATTAGTTATAAGACAATATTATATAGTTCTAATTAGTAGGTAAGACAATATTATAATATTAATTATATTGATAGGAGGCAAATCTATTGACAAATTGATTTGGCAAATACATAATTAACAAAATTAGTTGAGGAATCTCTAAATTGGAGGAATTAGGCCCTAAACGGCCACAAAAAGGCCAGCTATTTCACGGCCGATTGTAGAAACACTGAGCTTTTCACACGATATGTTATGGAATGGCATCTCAGACGACTATAGTGCGTCTGATATCTACTTAGACCACTGATGTATATGTATGTACTAGTACTAGATATGCGGTTACGAACACTTACAGTTTTTGCAATTCACGAAGGCGAGTGAGCTTTACTTGTGGTTACTTCGTGTACATGCACATTTCATAAGTGTGCGTGCCTGTCAAAGCCTAGGTGGGAGCGGGCAGGCGCGAG
The DNA here is from genome assembly GCA_029955525.1 of Oeneis ivallda. Classification (NCBI taxonomy): domain Eukaryota; kingdom Metazoa; phylum Arthropoda; class Insecta; order Lepidoptera; family Nymphalidae; genus Oeneis; species Oeneis ivallda. The sequence continues at coordinate 16,163,114 of JARPMR010000028.1, read as the reverse complement.
CATTGCGCTCGCTCACTTATACAGATACGACACACACACAACCATAAGTCAGTCGCCCTCGTGAATTGCAAGAACTATACCATGTTCAACTTAGTTTCACTGAAGTCCGAACAATATAGGTATTGTGGACGTGGCATTGGCGATGTACGGACGAGGGCGCTATTTATGCGATAGTTAAAACTTTCTAGGTAATTAATTTTGAATTGAAAAGCCAAGAATGCCTATATTTAGGTAAGTAACAAAAAAGTAAGTAAGTATATTATAGTGAATAATTATTTCTGGTGGGAGGCTTTCGTTGGCCGTGGCTAGTTACCACTGCGCTAAACTGCGCTATTACAAGGTCATGTCAGCGCTTTATATTTGTGGTGCTGTGCTAACAATAACAGGCAATAATAGTATCGTAGTCTGTTCTTATACAGTTATACTTTATAAAACAATACGTTTTGTTTTTCTTTTTGATAGGTGTCAGGAACGCATTCTCTGAACGGCCGAACTATAGATACGAAATATAAGTTATTTCTTGATTTATTCAAATAATTTTATAAATACGAACGACCGAGCAATATTTTCAAGAAAACAATATGTCTCCCACACCCCGCACACCGTTCACGCCTCTGCGACCCGGCGCGCGGCCGCGTTCTTCAATGACGATTTGCAACCTTATTCACCATGCCGGCTCCCCTCTCTACCTCAGCCCGCGCAATTCAAAACTGTGACAGTTCTTATTCCGAATTGCTGTCTATATTTTTATCCGTCTACCTATGACTTAGGCGTGCTTGCAGAAACTTCAGTCTTAAGAGAGGACAGATTAGACAGATTGCGTATACAGCTTCTGTCAAAATTACAAATTTATTCCTGGGTTAACAAACTCGGCGTCTCTGCAAGTGGGCCTTAGACTTAGATCCATACTTCCATATTAATATTAGAAATGCGAAAGTAACTCTGTTAGCTGTTACGCTTTCACACCTAAATCCCTGAACCGATTTTTATGAATTTTGGTTCAGAGATAGATTGGTACTTGGATTAGGACATAGGCTACCTTTTGTCGCAATAAATCAAACTTGAAACAGGTGAAATAGGGATGATTGTTTACGTCGATTTTACTCCATAACTTCGTCAAACCTGAACAGTAGCCTAAGCACGAATATTTTCACTATCGAATAGTTAACGTAAAGTTAACGCCGACAAGATATTTTGTATGAAAATAGGCGTTGCACCACAGAGTAGGTATATTAAAGTAACAGAGAGGAAGCTTCCTAACAAGGGCGAAGAAGTATACCTATTCTGCTAGGGTTGTCACCTGATGCATGTCAACAATTTAAGGAAAAAATAAAAATATTTTAAAGTTTGTATAATTATGTATAATTTCAGTTAAATCCTGAACTTGAACAACAAATACTTAAATTAACAAAAATATAAAGAAACGATTTTTTTTAATGAACATCAGTATTTTTGCCATAACTTCACAATTAATGTTAATAGATGGCATCGTCATTTACTATCGACTATTATTATTATTACAAGCTTTTATTTAACTTGCAATGTATGTATGTATGTATACATGGGTATATGTATTAAACGTACATACATACATGTACACATACATGTATCAAATCTTACAAGATGAGATAGAACCACTTTTCCGGTTGAGCTGAAATTTTGCGTGTATGTGTAAATCGGATGACCCTGCAATATTATTGGGATATGGAGCTGTTCTGATGATTGAGCTGGAAGATGGCTATAGGAACTCTATAAAAAACTCGCTAACCAAATCAAATTTGGGCTCGTTTGATTCGTCTTGACAAGTACTCTGGCCTGAGATGACCTTCAGGGTCTGATAATGAAGCTGGAAGGTGGTTTTGGCAACTTTAGTAATAAAACTTTATGTACTTTAGTAATATAACTTTATTATTAACAAATTTGGGCTCGTTTGATTAATCTTGAAAAGTACTCTGGTCCTAGATGATATCCAGGTTCTGACTAAACGACGTAACCTCATCGAGTTAGGGCTCGTTTGATTCGTATTGACAAGTTCTTTGGTCCTAAATGATGGTCCATGGGTAATGTAGCCAGCTACGAAAAGCTTGTCTTGTAAAAATATTTTTTTTTAATTTACACTAGTTTTGTATGACAAGTATTAATAATTATGTTATTCAATTATCAAATATCAATAAAACTATTAATAACTTCACGTCGTTATTTTTGCAAAAGTTTATTCGTTACAATTTATAAATAATTGTGTTTGTGTCGATAGATGGCGCTGTGCACAGATAATTAAATTTGAATTGGCGGGCCCTTTGTTAATGTTCCCAAAAATTATAAGTATGGGTCAATTTTTGTCGTTATGTATCGATATAATATGATAAAATATTAATATTAATACAGTAACGCATACTGCACATGTGAGAAAACGGAGTTTGGATTATTATAAAAAAATCTATATTCATTATTAATTACATTTTACTCATTCAATAAAAAACAATTTTAAATTTGCTTTACATAGGCAACAGTTAATAACTAACAATATACTAATCCTGACGATGACATACTTAAAATAATATATAAAATATATCGCAACTACTGTAACAATTTTAATTAAGAAACTGAAACGTGTACATGAAAGGAAATTATTACTAGATTTCTTATCTTGTGTGCAAGAGTTTGGCATTTTTACACTATTACATACATATACACAAATAAATCTAAACTCACAACAAACAAACACTCACTCTTCGTCTATTTATTTCCACTAAACGCACGACCCTCAGCCCTTACGTCCTGACCCTGAGTTACCCTGAGCGGCGCGCCGCGGCGTGTCGGTGAATGAGTCGGTGAGAGCTCACGCACACAGCGTTGCGCTATGTATGGGTGAGCCCACCGCGAGCCGTTTGTATGTAGCTTCCGCAATCCGCTCTGTTCGGTTACTCGTGTGGTTGCACTGTGCGGGCGGTGCAGTCGTTTTCATACTAAATATCTTGTCGTCGTTAACTTTACGTTAACTATTCGATAGTGAAAATATTCGTGCTTAGGCTTACTGATTTTGATAACTCTTTCCTTATTCTAATAAGCAGATAAGTTTTGTCCAATTTTGGTGAAGATGTAATAAATATTAGCGGAAATAGAGGACAGAACTCCTCGCTAGTAGCTCCTGCTATAACTCACGTACAACACGTAACTTATTTCGTACCATATTTTTGCAATTATGGTTCAAATTCACACCATAAAAATCTAGTGAGACTATACTTTTCAGAAAATCTATATTCATAATTTCTCTATCGTGTAGAGATTGATGGAGCGTTTATTTAAACACTGCTACACCTCCAAATTAGCCCCTTGTCATCTTAGACTAAATCATCATCATCATCATCATCATCATCAGCAGCAGCAACCCATCAGCCGCTCACTACTGAGCGCAGGTCTTTTCTCAGAGAAGGGTTATAGGCCGTAGTCCACCACGATGGCCCAATGCGAATTGGCGGACTTCACACACCTTCGAGAACATTATGGAGAACACTCAGGTGTGCAGGTTTCCTCACGATGTTTTCCTTCACCGTTGAAGCATGTGATATTTAATTGTTTAAACACACATATCTCAGAAAAGTCAGAGGTGTGTGCCCGGGATCGAACCTGCGACCCCCCGAATAGAAGACCATAGTCCTAACCACTAGGCTATCACTACTTTTAGACCGCATCGTCACATTACCATAAGTGAGATCGCAGTCAGGGACTATCTTTCCGTCGAATACAAAAGTACCTACTTAGTAAATAATATAAATAATACAAGAAGTATTTTCTTTCCCGTTTCTAATCGATAACAAACCCTGCATATTCTACAGTCTTGCGATACAAGTATTCCCATAAACAAAGATTAGGTTATTTCTTTTAGTTTAAAGGATAACTACACAGTGGGTGATATATCCGTATTTGGTGGTAAACTGGTATAAATTACAAATAAACAAAAAATATGTTTGTGTAAACGTAAGGGTCATCGTGCACTAGGAAGCCATGGCTGTTGAAACCAATTCGACCATTGAAGAAAGAAAGAAAGAAAGATAAAGCATTTATTTAAAAAGTTGTATAGGGTATAAGTACATCACTATACCCTAAGGTAGATTACCCTGGCGCTTCCATCTCCCGAGCATTTATCTAAAAATCCGCATTAACAACAAGCGCCGGGTTAACATAATAATATTAGTTAAGTCATTTGTGGCACAACCCAAAAAGTCGGGCTTCGCTCTTTTAGGGTTCCGTACCAATAGTATATAATAGTATATCGGTGTTTTCGGTATTTGTTGTTTAAATACACTATATAGTATTTAATATACCAAACTTTCTTAATTCTTAACTAGTTTAGTTTTTGAGATAGACACCCTAACAAAATTGGTGTAAAACCGACAACTTTGATGGCCCCCCATTGCTTCATTTTTGTAGCTAAAAAATAATAAAAAATATATTTGGACTCCACTTAATGAGCTCTAGACAATGACACCCCACATGCCAGGGTGAAAAAAAATTTTATTTGACTCCTTTTCCATGTATGGGCCCTTTGTTTTTTAATTTAATTTTATTTTTATTATTTGTTGTTATAGCGGCAATATAAATACACAATATGTGAAAATTTCAACTGTTTATCTATCACGGTTTACGAGATACAGCCCGCTGACAGACGGACGGACGGACGGACGGACGGACGGACAGCGTAGGCTTAGTAATAGGGCTCCATTGGCACCCTTTGGGTATGGAACCCTAAAAAAATCCAAGCAAAAAGCTGTATATCTTATAAAAAAAGTATACAGCGCTGATTTTCAGCCAGAACCCTGAGGTGCGATTGTCTAAAGTTATTCCATTTATCGTAATCGTATTCTATGACAGTAGCGTCAAAGTAAAATAAACCATAACAGCATTGATTTAGAGTTCAATTTCTTGTATGCATTCCTATAAGTTTAGGTATGCACGATACGCTCCATAACGCTCCATGTTAAAATCGGTTGCACTGAATTTGTGACTTGAAGTCAATGTAGTCAAGGATTATTTTACTTTGACGCTAATGTCATCGAATACGAATACGGTCAATGGAATAAATTATAGACAATAATTGGTACCCACATTCGGGTAACGCCACAGAAATAATTAAACACCGATATTTTTAACCGACTTCCAAAAAGGAGGAGGTTCTCAATTCGGCCGGTATCTTTTTTATACGCTTTTTATTAGTTTTTTTTTTCTATGTATGTCCACCGATTTCTCCGGGATTACTGGACCGATTCGCGTGATTTTTTTTTTAATCGACAGAGGATGTTTGCGAAATGGTCCCATAAACATGTTAACCTTCAACTCCTCAAGCCTGATGCTGCAGGGATATTGCTCACCTAAAACTATGGCGATTTAGGAAATTTCGATTACGAATTGATATTGTAGGTAACAAGTATGGACAACATCATGGAGCTCCAGGTCCTAGCTCCTCAATCATAGGATACTACACTTAAAAGCTTAAAATAAAAATTCTTTTCAAAAAACCGACTTCTAACGCCACTACAAAGTATAAAAATAATTTTAGTTTGTCCACGTTTGTTGAAGTCGGGCGGGCCTAAAATACAAACTATGAAACCGACTCGCGATGCTCGCTCGACTTAAAACGAGTCTATCATATTCTGTAGCGTCGCGCATCGGTTTCATAGTTTGTATATAGGCCCGCCCGACTTCAACAAACGTGGACAAACTAAAATTATTTTTATACTTTGTAGTGGCGTTAGAAGTCGGTTTTTTGAAAAGAATTTTTTTTTATAACCGTTTTAAGTGGAGCCTGCAACTCCAGGCGACTAATGCCCGTTTTCGTCAACTTCCCGAACTTACGGGCTACCTAAGCGAAGTCAGGTGACGCTTTCACGAACCTTTAGGGAACACCGAAAGGTAGAAATGACATTGAGTAAGAGATTGTTTGTAGGAGCTATCTACGTAAATAAGCCTTATGCCTGTTTTAGTGTTTTCACCGACCTTTCCTAAATCATACCCTAAATAGAAGTATCTTTAAGTAGGTAGCCCCTAAAGAGTACCTTACCCAATATCATTTCCACCTTTATGTGTTCCCTAAAGGTTCGTGAAAACTTTTGTATCTGTATAATATGGTGTATCTTCTTCTTCTAGTGCCATCTCCTACCGGAGTTTGGCAATCATTAAGGCTAATAGGATCTTGTTCATATCTGGCCTAAACAACGATCTTGAGCTCACATTGGACCGCTGGCGAAGATTCTTAAGCCAGGATCTTCGTCTTCGGCCAGGTCTTCGTGCGCCCTTTCTTTTGCGTTTCATAATGAGCTAGAGTAGATAATATTTCGAGTTTCTCATGAGTTGATTAATTCAGTCAGATTTAGGTTGATGATAACGGACATAAGACTGGCTACCGAAGCCATGCTTGGGTACAATTAAGGACCTAGAGAGTAACATGTGCTACTTTTCCCACGCCCATAACACTCAATTAAAAAAACCACGATTGACTGTGGACTGTCGTCGACTAGGTGTTAGGTCTGGTGTCAAAGCCAGGTGGACTAGTGTGCGGGGGCCCTTACTAGATACTCTAAAATCTAAATCGTTCGTGACTCATCACGATGTTGATTTACTGTACTCTATAATTGTGGTTGTTGTTGTACATTTTTTTGATAAGTACGGAAATTTTTTGAAGTACAGGTACCTAGTTAGGCCGCATGGTTTATTTTGATTTTTGTAAAGGTAGAAATATCAGTTCTGTTAAATCAATCAAAAATCAGAAAAATGTCAGAAATATAAGCACATAGTGCGAAGAGCTGATGGTCATTGGGATCCCAAGGTGCTGGAGTGGCGACCTCGCACCGGGAAGCGCAGTGTTGGCAGACCCCCCACCAGGTGGACCGACGACATCAAACGAGTCGCAGGGGGCCGCTGGATGCAAGCGGCGCAAACCGAAGCCTGTGGAAGTCCATGCAGGAGACCTTTGTTCAGCAGTGGACGTCTATAGGTTGATAAAGAAGAAGAAGAACAAATATCAGTCTCTAAATTATTATTTAGACCTAGTTTTCCTCCTAATTCCTATCCTACTAATTCTAATCCTCCTAATATTATAAATGCGAAAGTTTGTGAATATGGATATTTGTTATTCCTTCACACCACAACGAATGAATCGATTTGGCTGAAATTTGGAATAGAGATAGCTCATACCCAGGATTGACACATAGGCTACATTTTATCCCGGAAAGTTGGGAGTAGTGAATCGGGTGGGTTTTGAACCGCCAACCTTTCGGCTTTTCAGTCCAGCGCTCTAACTTGCTCTATTGAGGCTTGTTTGTAGAACTGAACCAAGGCGAAAGTCGTGGGCATTAGCTAAAATTCAAAATTCAAAATTATTTATTTCACGTAGGCCAACCTGTGGCTCTTATGACACGTCATGACTCTACCGACGGTTCGGAAAGCGGCTTCTGCTGAGAAGAGCCGGCAAGAAACTCAGCAGTTGCTCAGATTTTCAAAATAAGCATTTTACAATATTATTATGTAGCTATTACATTGTAATAAGTTTTTTATCGACCGAGCGAAGCGAAGGTCTTTGAGTCTACTTGAGTGAATTTGCACTTGTCCGTCCGTCCGTCTGTCAGAGCCTTATAACTTCTGAATTACTGAACGTAATAACTTCAATTTTAGATATAATATGTAAACCGATGGCCTCCAGCCGAAAATGTCTTAAAAAGTTATAAAAATCTTTATTTCAGGGGGGCTCTCATAGAAGCGAATGCGAAGAAAAAAAAATTTTTACGTTTCATAGGGTTACAGTACCTCATATTAAAGATAATTTGGAACAGAGTACAAAAGTATTTTTTTTTTTAATTTTTTTCTTAAAATTGACGAAATGGGGGGCTTTCAAAGTGGAGATTATATTTGACCTCACAACGGAATAACCATTGAAAGCTGGGGCTTGAAAGTTTTATAATTTTAGCGTAATATCATGTACTTGAACAACAAATACTAAAATTAGATAAATGTAATAAGGAAACTAAATTATTTAACTTTTAATGAGCAGCAACAACAGAACTTCACAATGATGTCAATAGATGGCGCTCTCATCTCATATAGCAAATGCAGCTATATGTAACATATTATTCAATTAAAATTATTATTTAGTCATTTAGCAAACATCAATAAAACTTCACGTTGCAGTTTGTTTTTAAATGTTTTCTGATCGTGTCGATAGATGACGCTGTGTACAAGTAATTTAATTTGAATGTTCCAAATAACTATACCTAAGTTTGATTGAGGCCTTGAGGATTTCACTATAACAGTTCCCTAACCTTTACGGGCTACATATGTTAAGTTAGTTGACACTTTCTGTCAACTTTGTTATTACGAACCTCTACGGGACAACTAAAGGTGAAAATGACATTGGGATGTTAGGATTGTATTTAGGGGCTACCTACGTAAAGAGACTTGTACAAAGTGAAAACGTTGTGTGTTGGTGTGTGTTGTGAACAAAGTGTTGTGAAAACGGGCATAATAATAATGTCAATTTTGATCGTCATGTATCTATTGAATGAATAAGACGTAATTATGGGAAACCGTTACCGCGAGGTCTCAGTTCGGGGCGAACCACTAGTAATATATTGTGGGCAGCCGGATGCCAACCGATTTAACCCGTGCAACTTTGTTAGATTAGAATAGAATACAATATTTCCACAATGAGGGTAAGTTCTAAAAAAGCGTATGTACTACAATTCAATTCATTTCGAGACGGGCAGTTAGAAAGTAGCCCCATTCCCGTCGGTGGAACCCTTTCAAGACCATGACCCATGACGCTAGTTAAATTCCTTAATAATATTTAATGCAAAAGTGTGTGTGTTGGTCGATTTGTCACTCAATCACGCACCGACGGAGCAACGGTTCGACGTGATTTGTTGCATGAGCATAGAGGACTTGGATAGTGCCATAGGGGGGCTACCTTTTATCCCAGAAAAACAGGGTTCCCGCGGGATCTTTAAAAACCTAATTCCACGCAGACGAAGTCGCGGGCATCAGCTAGTATGGTTTTTCAGATCGTCGCCCGTTTTTTTAAAGGAACTGAACTAAGGCGAAGTCGTGTGCATCAGCCAGCTTTACACTATATCTCAATTAACTAAGGCGACTCAAATAAATGTAACCCTTAAAAAGCAAGCGCGTGGTAATATTTACCCCCGTAGCGGTCATCCTAACCCGCCGGACTGTTTGCTCTCCTAAACAAACATTGGGGGTACTTTTGAACAACGGCGTTTTAATTTGGAGACAGTAAGCTAATGCCATGCAAACACTTACAGTCTCTGTCTGCCATACTGTTGAGTTCATACAAATAGATAAAATTAAAGTGTCTGACTGTGGTTTCGAAAAATTTGCGTCATACTAATATTATAATTGCGAAATAATCTCATTTACGATTATTTAAATGATAACATTATCACACACGTTTTAAAATAAATAATACCTAGTCAAAAAAAAAAAATCATGTGGGCCAACCTGTGGCTTATGTTAGGACTATTGTTCACTATAATATCTCCGATTGATAAAGAAGGAAAATATTTCCGGCATAATTGAATAGCTAAAAAGTTAGTTATTCAATATTTAAAACCATTTTCTCTGTATCATTTTGTATGACAATATGCGGGGTTGACAGTTATTATATTTCTTTGCTTCATCCTTCGATATAGATTTTACAAAGGTAGTCACTCCAGTCGCCAGAGATAAGTCCGCGTATTTTACAGTTATACCCTACCCTAAAAATAAATCACCTTGGCAGCACCGTCTTAAGTTTGCTCATTACTTTTTCGCGCGAGATAAGGACCGCACGCGCTCAGCGCGCCGCACTTAATAATTTAACCAGAAGTGCAGAAGATCGAGTGATATTGTAGGATAGTGTGATTGCAGTATTGTTCATCGGCTGAAATCATCATCATCATCATCATCAAAGGAAAAAGGTACGAGCTCTTTTCTGTTTTCAAACGATCTCTTGTTTGCGCTTACGTACCGCCACATATATAGCCTACTATATTATTGTTTTTGCATTAACATAACAACGGTACACTTTTCGTATCGAGGTTTACTGTGAGTCTTCATCGATTATGAGGTATCAGAGAAAACGTAAATATTCTGAATTAAATATTACGTTACCTACTCTGCAAATACTTGCGGAAGTGTTTTATTATGAAAATTAATAAAAATTAAAACACAACTATAACGATTATTATGGTAACACTATTGTTACAACTTGTCATCAATCACGATTGAATTAACTTAGTACCTACCCACCTTTTCTTCGATTTATCTGAAAACACTAATTGTTACGAAACACGTAAAATTAAAAGAAATGGTAGATGAACAAGCAGAGCAAGTAGCATATTATTAGATATTATAGAAGATTTTAAATATTTGGAAGAAATAATGGCCATTTTCCTCGGTTTGTAAGTCTTGCTCGTAACTTTAACAACTGTGCAAGGTTCGTGTCGACACTACGACGGTTATGAGTTATATTAATTGAAAGAGAGGCATTCAATACCCTCACTTAAATAAGTTAATTAGAACCAGTTGGCATTGGTGTGAACAATGTGAGCTTTGTTTTTTTTTTTTTGCGTCATACGTAAACACCGAAGAAAATCAAGCCGACGCCGAGTCTAGTACAGTTAATCCAGATACTGAATGGTCATTTTGACGAAGGGTTCAAAGTTACTTTATAAAAGGTCGGTCAACTCGAAATTGACTCAAAATTACACTCGGCGCTTGGGAAATCGACGCATGTTTCCCCGAAGTATGGTGAAAATATTCATGCCAACCATATGGCTCTTTATATTAAAAAAGGGGATGCGACAAAGACTACTCGTCCTTAGTATCACGGCCGTTAGTAAAGGAATGGGCCTACTATTAAAAGAGAGTGAAAACAGGGTGCAGGCCATGAAACACCTAAGCAGGAAGATGGCTGCAGGATCCTATGTGATTCAAACTTCGGAATCACTCAAAGCAGCATTAAACTCTTAATGCCTCAACTCAACAAGAAGTGCTATAAGATTCGGAAGGAGACAAAACTTTATTTGGATTGGCTTTATCCGAGAAACTAAAAAACAACAAACAGGGATTGACTGCGAACCAATTGCAATAACATGATTAACTGCGAGCTAATCATCAGTCATATACTAAAGCCATGACTCCACAAACAAATTGGAATTGGCTGCGAGTCAATTTGCGATAATATAACTAGCTGTGAGCCACTCATGAGTCATATTCTAAAGCTGTGACTCCACAAACAAATCAGGATTGACTGCGAGTCAATTACGATAACATAACTAGCTGCGAGCGAGCTACTCATGAGTCAAATCCTAAAGCTGTGACTCCACAAAAAAAAAATCGGGATTGACTGCGAGTCAATTGCGATAACATAACTAGCTGCGAGCTACTTATGGTTCATATCCTAAAGATGTGACTTCCTAACTGCGAGCTACTCATGAGTCAAATCCTACAGCTATGACTCCACAAACAAATCGGGGTTGACTGCGAGTCAATTGCGATAACATAACTAGCTGCGAGCTACTTATGGTTCATATCCTAAAGATGTGACTTCCTAGCTGCGAGCTACTCATGAGTCAAATCCTACAGCTGTGACTCCTCAAACAAGTCGGGATTGACTGCGAGTCAATTGCGATAACATAAATAGCTGCGAGCTACTTATGGTTCATATCCCAAAGATGTGACTTCTTAGCTGCGAGCTACTCACGAGTCAAATCCTAAAGCTGTAACACCACAATAAAAAGGGATTAACTGCGAATCAATTGCGATAACATAACTTGCTGCGAGCTATTCATAAATCACATACTAAAGCTGTGATTCCTTAAACAAATCGGTATTGACTGCGAGTCGATTGCGATTACATAACTAGCTGCGAGCTACTCATGAGCCATATCCTAAAGCTACTAAAGCTGTGACTCCACAAAAGGAAATCGGTAATTGTGATAACCTTACTAGCTGCGAGCTAGTTATGAGCCATATCCTTATGACAATTGTGTAGAAAATGTGAAATCGTGAATATATATGTACATTAGCTACAAATTATTGTCTGCGAGACAATATACGTTATGTTCTTACCTAACTATATACGGGTACTCGACCAGCCCGCAACCAGGAAAACTGGCGAGCGCCTCGTCGGTACTCGTCATGAACTGGGGGGGGGGGGCGTAACACTGTGGCGCAGGATAACAGCTTACCAACTTAATATGTGGGTTGTTATTAATAATAATTTACTACAAATAGGAGCTATTAGTTCCGAGTTTTATCTTCTTGATGCCTAAACCTAATGTTAGGCTGTTCGTCTTATCAGTGACTCCAGGTGTCTTAATCAAGGTCATAAAAGAAGTTATAACCTATTTGAGATACCTAGGCTTTAAGTCCGTTTTTGCTTGAATAACAATACTAAATTTAAAAAATCCGTGCCTTGACAACAAGATCCGGACGCTTTATCTGTCGATGCATTTACGCTATGTGGGGCTTTTATATTTTTCTATGATTTTTGTTTAATTTTAAAGTGTCTGAGGAAAATCATTGATAACGAGGCAAACGGAATCCTAGTTTTTTCAAATTGGTTACCACAAGCGTGGTACTCTCTCCTACAAAACTTGGTAGTTTCGGATACTACTTAATGTTAATCCTCATTAATACTTATTGCAATCTCACTTCACCATTCCTTGCACAAGTAACTTACCCTGGGTGTCGCGAGACTCTCCGGACTCTCTCTCTCCCTTAAAACAAGGCGCCGACCCAGACTCAGCGTCACTAATGTTAACATCATTCTCTGACAGTATTGTAAAACAATATAATACCACACTCAAGTTTCGGTGGCAGTTGTGTAAATTAAATAATAAAAATGTATTTAAACCGTCAAAGACCAGCATTACGTATCTTCTCTTACAGCGTTTGTTACGGAGTTTGAACCCTTATTGAATTGCAATATAATTTATGCTAAGAAACAGCATTGTTTCTGGAGCGAGCGTAAAACGTCTCCTCAAAGGTGTCTATAAGTTAAGATCAACCAAACCCTATTACTCCCGTAATTGTTTGGGTCCCTCAACTTGTTTTAAACTATATTAAAAATTGGTTCCCTTATAGTCATTAGAAAAAATCACTAAGAAACTTTTCAGTATACTAGCAATTTGCACTGCTCATAGACTACAAACTCTTCCATCAATTAAATTGGAAAGCAATATTACTTTCGAAATCGGGGTTTAAATTAGAATAACGGTAAATTAAAAAAAAAAAACATACGCTGCGGCAGATACCAAGCCTATTCTCTCTCTCTCTTCCTACCTTACTTTCAAGAAAATCTGAGCATCTGCCCTGCTACACCCCTCCACACAATATATTTCCAGAACTAAAAATATAAGATCTGAGGGGACAAATAACCTGCTATTTACCTACAAGAAGCCTTACAAAAAGGCCGAACTTCAATCGATCAGCAGGTGGATCAAGTAAACGGTATCAGGGAGCAGCGTTGACACAAGCGCACAGCACCTCACGCTCAGGCGAGCGTTGAGGAAATTAGAAAAACGGCAGGCTGGACTAACACATCGAACTCATTCTTTCGCTGCTTAGATGTTAGATCCATGGCGGATGAGGGAGATTATGCCAGACCCTGCCAAGACAGGTCTTAATAATAATTGCGTTAACATATCTAATAGTGAATCAATTTATGAATTATACCTAATCATAAAAATAAATATATTCTAATTTATAGTATTAAATAATATTATAATAATAATATCATAAATAAATTTTAATATTGTTAAAGTGTATGCAAGCAAATTAATTAGTATTTCCATAAGAGAGTGATTAAAAATACACGATTTACAAAATCTGTATTGCGTACATGTTTATCAAAACTTTTTACTCTAAACAACTACCTTTGTAAAATCTATATCGAAGGATGAAGCAAAGAAATATAATAAGTGATCAAACGAACTTACCTGAAGTGAAGTTCGATCATTATTATATGAGTTGCTTCATCCGAAGATATAATTACCCACCCTCCCTGACTGCCCAAATAAAAAAGTTTTGAACCGTATACATCTCTAAAAATAATGAGCAAACTTAAGACGGTGCTGCCAAGGTGATTTATTTTTAGGGTAGGGTATAACTGTAAAATACGCGGACTTATCTCTGGCGACTGGAGTGACTACCTTTGTAAAATCTATATCTTCGGATGAAGCAACTCATATAATAATGATCGAACTTCACTTCAGGTAAGTTCGTTTGATCACTTATTATCTGTCAACTTTCTAATTTCCATTTGGAAATGTCAAAAAGAGAAAGTTTCTCAAGTATACCAAAAATAGAGAAAGGTTCTCAACTTTAACAAAAATAGAGTAAGGTTCTCAACTATACCAAAAATTGAGACAGGTTCTCAACTATACCCGAAATATAGAAAGGTTCTCAACTATTCCAAAAATAGAGAAAGGTTATCAACTATACCAAAAATAGAGAAAGGTTATCAACTATACCAAAAATAGATAAAGGCTATCATCTATACCAAAAATCCGTTGCTGAGTGATTGAAGGACAAACAAACACACACTTTCGCATTGAAAATATTAGTGAGGATCTTTATCCTACCCCTAGATGCTGTTGGAGGGTTTGGACACATACTAGTTACAACAAACATTAGCAGCTATGTGTAAAATGCGATTTTCCACACTCGAGACGGCGCGGCACGCTCGGGACACGTGCGCGGGTTTTTTTACACCCTCTCGAAATATGTCGATTTTCGACCCCTATTAATGTTTAGTAATTAATTAACGTCAAGCGTGACCGTGATTTGTCAACTCTTGTGGAAAATATTACTATGATGATAGTTGTTATTTGAATAGTTTGCGAATAATGGTTTTTGTTGGTTTTGTCTTTGTTTTTAACCGACTTCAAAAAAGGAGGTTATCAATTCGTCGGAATCTTTTTTTTTCATGTATGTTCACCGATTACTCGAAGACGCCCGAACCGATTTGGAAAATTCTTTTTTTTTTCTACATGTGGAATTTTTCCCTAATTTTTAGGGTTCCGTACCCAAAGGGTACCAACGGGACCCTATTACTAAGCCTACGCTGTCCGTCCGTCCGTCCGTCTGTCAGCGGGCTGTATCTCGTAAACCGTAATAGTTAGATAGACAGATGAAATTTTCACATATTATGTATTTCTATTGCCGCTATAACAACAAATAATAAAAATTAAATTAAATTAAAAAAAATAAATTAAAATGGGTAGGTGGGTAGATGGAAATCTTGTAATTTAATTTTTTTAACGGAACCCTAAAAGAGCGAGGCCCGACTCGCACTTAGCCGATTTTTTATAACTTATTTTTAAGTTATAAAAAATTAGGGAAAGGTTCCACATGTAGGAATTATTTAAAATAAAATTTAAAATGGAAAATTCGGTCTGTCGAGCTGGGATTCGAACCATCGACCTTTGGCTGTTTGGCGACTGTGGAAACCACAAGGCTACGGAGATCTAATATTGTAGTGTGAAAATGTTGAACACAATGCCAAATTAATTAATCGAAAGGAACTTCGTTCCGGCCGGGTTTTTTTATAATAAATTCACAACACCACCTCTAAGTTTTTTTATAATAAATTCACAACACCACCTCTAAGTTTTTTTATAATAAATTCACAACACCACCTCTAAATTTTTTTATAATAAATTCACAACACCACCTCTAAGTTTTTTTATAATAAATTCACAACACCACCTCTAAGTTTTTTTATAATAAATTCACAACACCACCTCTAAGTTTTTTTATAATAAATTCACAACACCACCTCTAAGTTTTTTTATAATAAATTCACAACACCACCTCTAAGTTTTTTTATAATAAATTCACAACACCACCTCTAAGTTTTTTTATAATAAATTCACAACACCACCTCTAAGTTTTTTTATAATAAATTCACAACACCACCTCTAAGTTTTTTTATAATAAATTCACAACACCACCTCTAAGTTTTTTTATAATAAATTCACAACACCACCTCTAAGTTTTTTTATAATAAATTCACAACACCACCTCTAAGTTTTTTTATAATAAATTATTGTTGATATAAGTTTGTCTGTATCAAAGAAGATATTTTTTAATCAACCTGATTCTCCAATTTTATTTATTTTATGTTTTCTAAATTGAATCCATTTACTGACTCGGGCTAACATTGCTTGACGGCGCAATAATTTGTTATACAAGTTGGTCGTCACACCACCCCAGTTTTCGCATTGTATGAAAACTAATATCTCTGCACCCCACACGCCACTTCCATGCTATCCATTCATAACGAGCCCAGTCGGCGTGAATTGAGTGGAGATTTATAGGGTTTATACTATGACCTTACTGACGCGGTGTTGGGTGCTGCGGTTCTTAATTGGGAGGTCTGGAGTTCAATTCCCGGCTAGGGCCGATAGATAGATAAAATGGACAACCGCGAGAATGGTACCAAACAATACGTGCTTTGTTTCTCAATAAATTAAATGGCATTTTATCAGGCATTTTTATCGGTTCTTAATTTATGTAAAATGTAATTTCAAAATAATATGGTAAAACTATTTTATTTATTTTCAAATTGGCCTTCTATTGATGATGGCGTCCGTCAAACGAAACGTACACAGTATGTGGCGCGATGTTTTGACAAATGTCAGATTGCCGTCAAATGTCATTCAAACGTCAAATAGGTATGTCTTGTTGTTGACACTTGATGACGATTGAACAGTGACAATTCGACTAGCACAGAATACATATGGATTTTAAACGTCACAATTTGTCGATTTTCATGGTTTCTTCAATATTTAATATCTCGGGAAACAAAAAAAAAACACCAAAAATTAGAGTAAAAAATTAAGTTCCAATAGGCCAAATTTCGTTGCTCTACACTCTAATTTGTTTCGGTACCAACTCTCTAAAGTTGCGGTTGTCCTTTATTGCACACAAGAAACCGAAACAAAAATTGAAAGAGGTTTTAGATTTTAAAAAAATGTTTTTTTTATACAATTTAGTGTTTCTTTTCGTCCCTTTAGAGATTTCAAAATCCCTTCTTAGTGTACGTCTATATTCTCTGAATTTCAAATACATATATGTACATATGTATATATCTAGATCTTCCGGTGTAGTTTGAGCGTTGTTTGCAAATGTCTTACGTATAGTTGCGAATGTAGGTAATAAAACTGTAACCCGGCTACGGATTTTTTTTTAATTTCGACGACGACGACAATCAATACTGGAAAGCACTGATGATGTCTAAATTGGAGCGCGCTTGCCTATAAAATGCCTATTCACTCTTTATCTTCAAATTCATTGTTACATCCGTCGTATTGATTTTGTTGCTAAAATCATAACCCTTCCTTTTGTCTGTGTAGTTGCATAAAAAAATATCGAAATTCGACATTCGAAAAAATCGACACCATTGGAAATCACGCAAAGCACGG
Organism: Oeneis ivallda; assembly: GCA_029955525.1. Lineage (NCBI taxonomy): Eukaryota > Metazoa > Arthropoda > Insecta > Lepidoptera > Nymphalidae > Oeneis > Oeneis ivallda. Next base: position 16,145,637 of record JARPMR010000028.1, on the reverse strand, counting down.
CACCGTATAATTAGATTAGCCATAGAATACAAGCGGAGCGGGGCTTTGATATCTGTAACTTTGTGCTTGTATTTACCGCGCCGAGCGCCTCTTAAAGGGCTCGTTTCTGTACACGCGCTTCTATAAGGGCTTGTTCTTGGACACTGCGTCGCGTCGCGCGGGCAGTCACCGCGTACTACGCCAGAACGCTTCTGCATGAACGCTCTCATACTTGGCCATATGTTTGAGTTTACCGCTTGACGCGACGCACCACGCGCTGCGCAACGTGCCACGTATCCAGAATCGATCCCTAAGTATAATTACTTAAAGTACCCCCATTTTTATTAGTTTACAAGCCGCGATTTCGTCTGCGTTAAATAAGGTTTTTAACCCCGCGTGAACTCTTTTCTGGGATAAATATTAGCCTAGTCACTCTCCAGTAGGGCTAAAATGTGCGCCACGAGAAAATTTTGTCTAGCCGATTTCTCGTGATATCCCTTAGAGATTCACGAGTAAATGAGTAGAAAAAATTATCTCGTAGCGCGCATCTTAGTACTACAGATTCGGAACTATACCCAAGAGAATCACGTCGAACCGTTACTCCGTTACTGCGTGATTGAAGGACAAACCAACAAACAAACAAGTAGAAAGTAGTTATCTAAAATTGACTAAAACAATTGTACAATATTAACATAATTTAAAGCCACAAGGCCAAAAAACTCGACTCGACTCAAAAACTCGACTGTTCTCAAAAAATCGACTGTTATTCGACTCTAGTAGGAATATAATTGAGTTTTGAACTTTGTTCTTCTCTTCTTCAAGTGCCGACTCCTATCGGAGGTTGGCAATCATGACGGCTATCTGCACCTTGGACGCTGCTGCTCGGAACAAGGATCGGGTACTTTTGCCATACCATTGGCGTAGGTTTCTAAGCCACGATGTTCTTCTGCGACCCGGTGGTCTTCAGCCAGCTATTTTCCCTTGTATAATGAGCTGCAGGAGGTCGTATTTGTTATTTCTGAGGATATGGCCAAAATACTCAAGCTAGAACTTTGTTATACTTATTAATTGTAGCTACTGCCACTCTCCGTCTCTTTATCGCTTCTCGCAGAAACGCGTAAGCGACGCGCTTTGCACGACGCGTAGAATGTTCTTAATATTAGTTAGCAATGAAAACGTGTTGTATGGAAAACTACAACGTCTAAAACGTTTCTTCAAGAAGTTTTTCTGGGATTTGAGTACCTCTTATGTCAGCTAAAGTTAAATGAATATTTAAATTATATTTACTCTCCTGTTAACTTTTTACTTTTCAGCAGTAAAAATATCTTAATACGTAGTTACTTAATAAGTTATATTTAGATTTCTTTAATAACATAATATTATTAAGTGTTAGGTCCTTATAATATTTTGTGTCGGTACCATTGGACAACACTTAAATTGCAGTACCGTATAATTTAGATTACTTATATTGCGATACAAAACGGGGGGAATCCGAGCAGCTTTGTACTGTAAGGACAAGGACTAGAGTAAATAACCTAACAGAGGCTGCTCTACAGACCCGGCAAAATACCTACTAGTAACTACTAGAAGGGTTTTCACAGGAGCATAAGATAAATGAAGCCAAGTATTTGTTAATCGCTTATTTTTAATAGTATCTTTCAACCCATCCAATCCAATCGCCCATTTCGATTTCAACCCATCGCCGATCTACTACTCAGAATGAGAAGGGATTAGACCATAGTCCACCACGCTGGCCAAAAGCGGATTGGCAGACTTCAAACACAGTTGAGAACATATTTTTTTATTCTACATAAGATAGCCTGCGAATTTGACTACGATCTCATCTGGTGATACGCACGATATAGTCTTAGATGGTAGTAGCTTAAATGTCAATCTCCCGACCCTCAACTGTAACCATGCAAAAAAAATTATGCAGATCCGTTGTTCTGTTGCTCCTAATCGTAATCGTAAATCGTAAGGTACGTTGACGGCGTTATCACTTAGAAGCAAGCTCTGCCAAGTGCCAGGCAACCACGTTGTAAAAGTCTACGCAAGTTTACTTGAAAAATTCAATAACACCAACTAAATTCTACACACGATGATGTGTTTGTAAGCAACCTATCAACGGCTCACTATTGCGCGCAGGTATCCTCTCAGAGAAGCGTTATAGGCCATAGTCCACCACGCTGGCCCAATGCGAATTGGCAGACTTCACATACCTTTGAGAACATTATGGAGAACTCTCAGGTGTGCAGGTTTCCTTCACCGTTGAAGCATGTGATATTTAATTGCTTAAACGCACTTAACTCCGAAAAGTCAGAGGTACGTGCCCGGGATCGAAACTGCGACCCCCCGAATAGGAAACCGCAGTCCTAACCACAGGGCTATCACTGCTTTATGCACGATGATTTATAGTTACGCAATTGCTTTTGTGTCGATTAAGTCTGGACCAGTGGAAACCGCACAGGGCACGGCAGCGTGTAATTCGGTTTAGTTTATAACTGGAGTATGCAGCAGGGGGGAGCTAAAGCTCTCTGTAGTCGCGTTGACAAGTCGCGAATTATACGCGATATTGTTGCGATAGCACTAGACGTTTATATTTTATTATTATATTTTATGATATGCAAGTAAAGTGCGTTTAAGCAACTTATTTAGTTGCATAAAGATACTTTAAAGATGAAAGAAAACATTTTGAGGAAATCTGGGAACCAAAAGTTATTCCATTGATGGATGGATTATTTTACTTTGACGCTAATGTCATCGAATACGATTACGATCAATGGAATAACTTTAGACACTCGCACCTCTGCACGCATGAGAGTTCTCCACAATGTTTTCAAAGGTGCGTGAAGCTTGCCAATTTGCATTGGGACACCTATATTAGTTCGTGTCGATGTAGGTCGGGACCAGTGGAAACCGCACAGCGCATAGTAGCGTGTAATTTGGCTTAGCTTATAAGTGGAGTAGGCATGAGGGGGAAGCTAATGCCGTAGTCGCGTTGAAAAGTCGCGAATTATACGCGATACATAATGTTGCGATAGCACTTAAGACGTCTATTAGACGGAAGGGCTGTGATTTTATTAACCTCCGACAAAATTAAAAATTTAAAACACTCCCGACATGTGAATCTATGGCCGGACTATGTATGATTCTGGTTGCAGCATCAAGTCGAAGTTATCAATTAATTGTCATTTAACGATTATACTGGCACGCGTGAAGCACTTAATCGAGTAATCATACGCCAAAAATGCCTTACATCATTTTGAAAAAGAGCTGATACTCTTACACTGCTGGACCGATATTAACCAAACATAGCTCACAGACACACAGACAGACACACACACAAACACACAGACACCCCTCTTTTTGCGTCGGGGGTTAAAAATAGGGGGCGTGTTATAAGTTTGACGTGTGCAACTGTGTGTTCCCTCGTAGCAGGCCCATCTATGGACCGATTTTGATGCGGTTTGTTCTGTTTGAAAGCTAACGTAACGGAGGTGGATCTTAGCTATAATAAATGAAGATCTGCTGAGGCGTTTGAAGATCATCAGATAATTTCCTACTTGATTAAAGGGTCTCACAAGCTTTCACTGGTGCGATTGATTGGTTTGGTGTACTGTTACTTCGGATTATTTCCAAGGCATGGTAACTTTGCCATTCAAAGAAATTAAATGCATTTTGTTTGTTTTGCATGCATTACAAAATATGCAACTTACACTACGTGTAATACCTAACCTAGAAAAAATTCCTTAACTTATGAACCCTACTTAGCCCTGATAGTTTTCCTATAAATTACATTATATACACTACTGCTGTGCAACCATTTAGCTGGCAGAGGGGGGGGGGGGGGGACGACGACTTGACTCTAATTAAATTTAGCACTTTAAAATTTTTGTTTTTTCATATTTTACAAACGGATCCCTGAATCGAAAACCCACCCACAATGTTTTTGAAAGACCGACACTATGGGATAGACGAGAAAAACTGAGACCATAGGGGAGGTAGGTACCTAAAAAATATATATATTTTTCACAATTTTATTTCACCACTTTGTTGGCGTGATTAATATTTATACCCTTGTCAAATTACAGATTTCTAGTACCAATAGTCTCTGAGCTAAACCGCTTACGGACCGAGACAGACAGACAGACAGACAGACAGACAGACCGACGGACATGGCGAAACTATAAGGGTTCCTTGTTTACTACGGAATCCTAAAAAGCGAGTTGTTTTCTTTGGCCCTTTGAAACACACTCACTTGATAGTCACTCAAGTGAAATAACGAAGTGGATTTGTTTCACAACAATTAGCCAGTTCACTTCGTCGATTGTCTTACTCCGTAATGCCCATTTTGAGGGGGAACGCGCCATTGTTTAACGGGGACACAATGTGGCGAAATAATGTTGATAATATTACTTAATTACTTAGTAGTACCCGGTATCAATTTTCGAACGAGCGGAGTCCCCCGATTGTCTAAAAGTTGCCGATCAAAATCTTATTCATTTCATGGCATTGGCGTCAAAGTAAAAAAAACCATAACAGCATCAAATTAGAGCTCAATTTTGTGTATGCATTCTCATACGTATAGGTATGTACATTACCGTATCGTATCGTACGATGCGCTCCATAACGCTCCATGTTAGAATTGGTTGTACTTTTATGACTTCATATCAATACAGTCAAGGAATATTTTACTTTGACGCTAATGCCATGAAATGAATAAGATTTTGATCGGCAATTTTTATAATCGCACCTCTGAGTCTAGATGGGCGAATTGCACTTGTCCTGTCTGAGCTTGCAGGCTTCAGTCTTGCGCCGCCTGCATCCAGCGGCTCCCTGCGACTCGTTTGATGTCGGTCCACCTAGTGGGGGGTCTGCCAACACTGCGCTTCCCGGTGCGGGGTCATCACAACATCAGTTCCATAAATTCAAAATAATTTAAGCCACGTCGGCCAACCTGTGGCTCTTATAACACGTGAAGACTCTACCACCGGTTCACTATGTCGATACGTAGCTCTGTTGCGACGTGATTGAAGGATAAATAAACCAATGATGAGTTTCGCATTTAATACAAATATTATCTATGTCCACACTAATATTATAAAGAGGGAAGATTTGTTTGTATGTTTGATATAACATCAGCTATCTTTGAGTGAAAATTCCGTAAAAATCGGTCCAGCGTTTTCCGAGATTAGTCGGAACAAACAGACGGACAGACAAACAAGAATTTAAAAATTGATGTTTTGTTTTTAGTACCGAATATACTTTCATATTAATGCATTTAGTAAAAAGCTGTTATTTTGGCATTACAAACAGACACTTCAATTTTATTTATTTGTATAAAATATAGATTAGTAGAACATAGCATTAATCTGGTAGCTTTTTTAGAAAAAGGTATAATTAATTATTATTAGGAAATGGCATAACACGCAAAACAAACGTGAAAAATCATAACCGTAAATTTTTACTGTGATTTTTCCCATTTAGAATCGTTTGAGGATACGCTGAAATTGGCTCGGAAAGTGTACTAAAAATTGGCTGTACTAATTTTGATTGTGCTCTTGCTTGCAGTCACAGAAAAAGCGGGTTACCAGTCGCCATATGGAGGGATGGACAATGGAATGGTGAGTGTTTTATTATTAACTTAAAATAATATGTAACACCTTGTTTACTTACTTAGTATTATTTGCGTTACTTATTTTTGCTTTACTTATTTTAAGGGAAGTTGGAAAAATTTCTGTTTTAGCGATTAGCTTCACCTTGGTTCACTTCATTTTATATTATATTATTTTAATTATTGTTTTGTTGTACAAAAACGCGTGAGTGTCGTGCAACACTCGGTTGGAACGAAGTTCAGAATCAACGCCATCTCTCGCCACATGTTAGAACCATCTCGTAAAAAAACAGACATTAAAGCAAGTTCAGGCTGCCCACAGTAGATGGCGTTAGTAAATTTTGCCACAAATATTTTGTTCGGAATTGCTCTTCTATAGAACTTCGTTCCAAAATTTTAAAAAAGAACAAAGACATGATCTGAAGTCGGAATTCGAACCCCTGAACAGATAGTTTCACTCCTTCAGTGAACGTTGACGTTCCATCAAAGCACTGAAGGAACGTGTGTAATAAACGAAGGGAACAGGCCGTGACGGAAAATTCTTACACATTTTTCGTCTAGCCCCCATCCGCCAAACCGTCCGAAAAGGAACTTCGTTCCAAAAAATCCTATTTACTAAACCACAGCTTGAGGGTGATTCTGTTGTGTATGTACTTAGGCTGAAATCCATAGCATTGTGGTTACTCTACATTTATGGCCTATTTCACCACTTGCTGATATAGTGCCTGATATAGTATATCTAACAGATAAAATATCTGCTGGATAATACTATGTGATATCTTTTTAAGTTTAACTGCTAGATTGACTTATCAGATACCTATGAAACAGAAATTTAAACGCTATCCGTCAGATAAGTTGTGGATAGGCTATCAGACCATTAGCAAGTGGTGAAAGAGTTCCAAAAACTCACAAATGTAGCTAGATGACGTTTTACATCGCGCTAGCGAAATTTTTTTTTAACTAGAAAATATTATTATACTTTATTTTTATTCGACGACAAGATAGCCCTTCACTGCGAACTCACCTGATGGTAAGTGATGTTGCAGTCTATGATGGTAGCGGGCTAACTTGGAAAGGGTGTGGCAGTGTAAATTTTCATAACTCTAATTATTACCCCTACGTAACTATGTAGGTACCCCTCATTAGTACCCCTATGTAAGTATTTAAAAAAATTTAATTAGATACTTATCATCATTTTCATCAGCAATTACTGTCAATCAATACTGAGCACAGGTCGCCTTTGAGAGGTAGTCTAGTCATAGTCTACCACGCTGGCCCAATGAAAATTGGCAGACTTTACACACCTTCGAACAACATCATGGAGAACTCTCAGGCGTGCAGGTTTCTTCACGATGTTTTCATTCACCGTTGTAAACCCGGTCAAATTAGACCAAAAAATAGGGGCGAGGTTACAATAATTTCCACTTGGCTGAAAGTTGGTAGGAAGGATCATTCAAAACACTATTAATTATTATAAATGAAATGTGAAAAGTCCTCATTGATCTGACACCTGGGAAAAAAATTAGGTACTCGGGGTCAAAGGTCTCAAAAACGGTAAGTAAACGGTAACGGTAACGCGATTTCCAGCAAAACGGTAAGTTTTATCATAAAATTAGCCTTGACAAAAATTGTCACACTTTAAAAAAAACGCGTTGAGTACACTACCTCAAAGGTGGCGTGGAAACGTGCATATTATGACGATTACAACTCTTTCAAATTTTTGAATCGTTATATCTCAAAAACGGTGGCTCTTAGGAAAAAATTATTCAGACATTTTTTATAGATAATTATCTGATCTACAATTTTTGTCAGGGCTAATTATATGATAAAACTTACCGTTTCGCTGAAAATCGCGAAAGCCCCGTTTTTGTGATCTTTGACCCCGAGTAAATATTTTTTATTTTAAATAAAATTATAACTGAAAGCTTAAATGAAAGAATGTCTGTTGTATCGATATTCCTCGATATGACAAAAGCCTTCGACTTAGTTTGCCATAAAACATTGATTGAGAAGTTGGAACGATATGGAATTCGGGGGAAAGGGCTTGAATGGCTAACAAGCTATCTGAAACAGCGGAAACAGTGTGTTGAAATTCAACAAACTAATAATACAAACTGCGACAGATTTCTCAGTTCATACAAGTACCAGAATCCATACGGCGTACCACAGGGCAGTGTGCTTGGACCGCTATTATTCTTGATTTATATTAACGACTTACCCGACAACATTGATCAGGAATGTATTTTATTTGCTGATGACACTACAATCACAGTAAGATGCAAAGATAAAAGATTGCTTGAAAATGACATAAATAATGCACTGAAAAAAACAGGTGAATGGTTAAACGCTAACAACCTATCACTCAATATAAGTAAGACTAAATACATTCAATTTCTGACCTACAATAGTTTACCTTCTACTATAAATATTAAATTTAACTCGTTGCCTATAGAAGAAGTGGATACGGTGTCTTTCCTTGGCCTTTTATTGGATAACCATTGCAATTGGAAGGCTCACACTGATAAATTATGTAGTAAATTAGACCGATTTACCTATGTCCTGAAGAGACTCGCTCAAACATCTAACATGAAAACAGCTTTACTCGCATACCATGGTCATGTGTCATCATTACTACAGTATGGTTTGATCCTGTGGGGTAATTCGGTCGATGCCAATAAGGTATTTATTAGACAAAAAGCATGTATTCGAGCTATGACTGGTGCGCATTTCTTGGATAGCTGTAAACCCTTATTCAAGAAACTCAATATTCTCTCTTTACCGAGTTTATACATCTACCGAATGCTTTTATTTGTAAAAAAATATCAAACTATCTTTCCCGACCTTACCAAATACGAGAATAACCGAAGAACCCACCGAAAAGACAAAATGTGCTTACCTCGAATAAAACTTAAATTGTTCTCTAACAGTGCGTATTGCATGGCAATTAAATTATTTAATAAATTGCCTGATAGCTTAAAAGGAAAGCCTATGGCCGTATTTAGAAATAAAATTTATAAATTATTACTAAATAAAAATTATTACCATATTAATGATTATTTAACAGACCACAGCATCTCTAATTAATAATTCGTACCTAAACTATAATTGCACTACTATTGTATAATGTATTGAACATGGATAATGTTAAGTACAGTGTCCATATGTAGATTATTATTTTTATTGATTATTTTTGACAATTTAATGGACATAAATACATTCAAAATTATGGAATAACATTTAAAATTATGTATTAGTTTTTAATATTGACATTTTGTGTATACTTAAATTGACATTATAAATATTCACACACCAGTACTGGTTAAATGTATAAGGCTCGATTTCCTGTTTATAATCATGTTGTACCTGCATTTTTGTGAATAAAATTTCATTCATTCATTCATTCATTTTTCAGGAATCGGATCGATGAGGACTTTTCGCACTTCATTTATAATAGTGTTTTGAACAATCCTACCAATTTTCAGCCAAGTGTGAATTATTGTACTGGGCCCATAGTTCACAATACATATTATGACGATTACAACTCTTTCAAATTTTTGAATCGTTATATCTCAAAAACGGTGGCTATGAGGAAAAAATTATTGAGACATTTTGACGTGACAACGTCTTATAAATTGGTTTGCCGGGTGACACTTCAAGAAACTGCGTTACGCTCCGCTCACGTTATGCGCTCACAATGAGAGCGAGTGAGAGGCATGGTTAGCCCGCCTAAGAGCGAGAGAGACAGACATAAAAAGTGAAAGGCACGCGTCCCTTCCACTCGAGCACAGTTAGCCCGCCTAAGAGCGAGAGAGACAGAGCGAGAGAGAGAGTGAGAGAGATAGGCATACACACCGGTTCATGTCTTGCGCTTCTATTTCGGTTGTCACGTAAAACTTTCGCCCGTATACCGACTTTACAGGCAACCAATTTTTTTTTTTTATAGATAATCATCTGATCTATCATTTTTGTCAAGGCTAATTTTATGATAAAACTTACCGTTTTGGTGAAAATCGCGAAAAACTCGTTTTTGTGACCTTTGACACCGAGTAATTTTTTGTCCAGGTGTCGGATCGATGAGGACTTTTCACATTTAATTTTTTATTATAATAGTGTTTTGAACAATCCTACCAATTTTCAGCCAAGTGGAAATTATTGTAACCTTGGATTGGATGTCCAAATTGACCGGGCTAGTATGTGATTTTGAGTTGCTTAAATGCACATAACTCAGAGGTGCTTGGCCGTGATCGGACCTGCGACCCCCCGAATAGGAGACCACAGTCCTAACCACTAGGCTATCACTGCTTTAAATGGGACTAATAAAATTGATGTGGGCCAAGTCAGAGATAATAGCTAGTATTCTATCCCTTTATCTTCGTGGTATATTATTTCAACCTTTCTGATACAAACATCATTTTTTCCGGCCGATTCGTGATTTATGTATGGGTTTCTTTTTGCTTGTACGCGAAAAATCTGGAAATGTAAACCTTTTCTCAAGGCCTGCTTCACATTATAAGAACATCTCTAGACATGTAAGCAAACATATTTTTAGAGTTCCGTACCCAAAGGGTGCCAACGGGACCCTTTTACTAAGCCTCCACTGTCCGTCTGTCCGTCTGTCAGCGGGTTGTATCTCGTAAACCGTAATAGGTAGACAGTTGAAATTTTCACAGTGTGTGTATTTCTATTGCCGCTATAACAAATAATTGACCGAGCGAAGCGAGGTCTCTGAGTCTACTAGAGTGAATTTGCACTTGTCCGTCCGTCCGTCCGTCCGTCCGTCCGTCCGTCCGTCCGTCCGTCCGTCCGTCCGTCTGTCAGAGCCTTATAACTTTTGAATTACTGAACGTAATTACTTCGAATTTAGATATAATATGTAAACTGATGGCCTTCAGCCGAATATTGGATAAAAAATTATAAAAACCTTTATTTCAGGGGGGCACTCATAGAAGTGAATGCGAAGTAAAAAAAATTTTATCGCGTTACATAAAATTGTTACATATCGTTTTAAAGATAATTTTGAACCGAGTACAAAAATATTTTTTTTTAATTTTTCCCTTAAAATTGACGAAATGGGGGGCTTTTAAAGTGGCGATTTTATACGCTCGCTTGAAGACGCTCTCTAAGAAAATCCGCTATGTATTTTCAAGCGGATTTTATTTTTTTAGGTCACTTATATCCTGTACTTGAACAACAAATACTAAAATTATATAAATATTATAAAGAAACGAGATTATTTAATTTTTAATGGGCATCAGTAATTCATATAGCATCAACATAGCTTCACAATAATGCTAATAGATGGCGCAGTCAGTAACTATCCCATGGAACTACGAGTTACGACTACGACCTATCCCAAAAACAGTTTTGCGTCGACCATTATTATTTAGTTACATAATATAATACAATAATTGTATTGTAATTTTTTTTGTACCATATTATTCAATTAAAATTATTTTTTAGTTAAATATTAGTTAAATATTGTATATTTTCTATTCGCGTCGATAGATGACGATTTGTACAGATGCCCGTAACCCGGTTTCACTCGTTAGTACCTACATAATAATTCAATGTTTTCAATAACGTTCCCTAACCTTTACGGGCTACCTATGATAAGTTAGGTGATGTTTTCTGTCAACTTATTTATCACGATCCTGTACGGGACACCTAAAAGGACATTGGGACGGATGTTAGGACTTAGGATTGTATTTAGGAGCTACCTACGTTAAGAGACTCCTACTTAGGGGATGATTTAGGTATGTTTGGTGAAAACGGGCATAATAATAATAATGTCAGTTTTGGTTATCATGTATCGATTGAATGAATAATCATGGGATACCGTTACCGCGAGGTCTCAGTTCGGGGCGAACCACTAGTAATATTAAAACAAAATTGAAAAATAGAGGGGGCCCCGAAAAAGGAGTCGAAATAAAATTTTATTTTTTTACTCGGGTGTCATTGTCTAAAGCTCATTGAGTTCAAATGTATTTTTATTATTTTTTAGCTTCAAAAATGAAGAAATGGGTGGCCATCAAAGTTGTGACAAAACCAACGAGCATTTTCCCCAGCTAATTTAGTACTATATCTAAGAACTAACATATCTAAATATGTATCTAGTTTTAAAAAAGTGATTTGTTCATAATTCATAATATGTACGGAATTCTAAAAGAGCGAGGCCCAACTCGCAGTTGGCCGATTTTTTTCATCGTTCATCTCAAACCACTAGTGAGCGCAGGTCTCCTCTCAGAGAAGGGTCTATAGGCCATAGTCCACCACGCTGGCACAATGCGAATTGGCGGACTTTACACACCTTCGAGAACATTACGGAGAACTCTCAGGCGCGCAGATTTCGTCGCGATGTTTTCCTTCACCATTAGTTAAAGCAATTGATATTTATTTCCTTTAACTTCGAAGTCAGAGGTGGGATTGAATCCCGGACCCCAGAAAAGGATGACAACGTATTAACCACTGTGCTATAAACGCTTATAGCAAACATATACCTATATAGGAACTTAGAAATTACCCCGGAATGTTTATCTAATACCAGCTGATGCCCGCGACTTCGTCCGCGTGGATTCAGTTTTTAAAATCCCGAGGGTACTCTTTGATTTTCCGGGATGCTTTACACTCTACAGGTTCTCAACTATACCTATCCAAAAAATCACGTCAATCCGTAGGTTTTTTTGCAGCGTGATTGACGGACAAACCAACAAAGACAAAATTACGTTTAGCTGTCATTTACGTTTTATTATTTCACTGTCATTTGCGTTTTGTTATTCCATGTCAGATGCGTTTTTGTTATACCACGTTTTATAGTGACTTGACGGATACGCGGTCGAACGGGATAAAAAGTATCCTATGTCCGTCTCCTGGTTCTAAGCTACCTCTCCACCAATTTTCAGCCAAATCGGTTCATCCGTTCTTGAGTTATAAATAGTGTAACTAACACCACTTTCTTTATAGATATATAAAATTCTCGTGTCGCGATGTTTGTTACCAAACTCCTTCGAAACGGCTGGACCGATTTTTATGAAATTTTGTGTACATGTTACGGTAAATGTGATAAATGTGATAATTATTAATAATTTTCGGTAATTATTAATAATTACCTCACCATTTCGTAAATTTGATAAATACTATGAATTTCATCACTTTTATCGGTTATTATTAATAATTCACTGTTGTCTTTGGTAAAACTGATAAAACAAACGAGAAACAGTCTGAGAACCCGTCTAAACCCCACCAGACTCCTTTCTCCAGCCACCTTTAACCTCACCAACAGTAAGGATTTTCGAGTGCAAGTATTCCTACTTTGTCATAAAAAAATAACAACGAATGCTCTGATGAACCTAACTAACAGTAAGGATTTCCGGGTAAAAGCATTTCTGGGTGGTTATAAAAGTGGCCAACCGAGCCAACAGTAAGGATTTCCAGATGCAAGTATATACGGGTGGTCCTAATGGTGCCGCAGAAAGGCAATATTTTGATTCTTCGTACCTAGACCTATTAGAAAATACCAGCGATATTTCAGATAGGGACCGAGCCACTAAGCATAACGTACATCATGGAGCTCTAGGTTATAGCTCCTCAATCATGATGCTGCAGAATACTGCCCACCCAAACTGCGGGGATTTAGGAATTGTCGATTACGAATTGATATTGCAGCCACTAAGCATAGACTACATCATGCAGCTTTAGGTTATAGCTCCTCAATCATGATGCTGCAGGGTACTGCCCACCCAAACTGCGGGGATTTAGGAATTGTCGATTACGAATTGATATTGTAGCCACTAAGCATAGACTACATCATGGAGCTCTAGGTTATCACAAATCCACAAGTTTTATTCACGGAAACAACACCACTTTGCACACGTGCTTTCAAAACAAATGAATGGGAACAAATGACGCGTTATTGCCTTGCTTTACCTTTAAGCGAATGTTATTTTTAAAAATTTATTAAATTTACCAAGAGTAAGGTGTAATTATATTAATAATCACCGAAAAAAGTGAATAATTTATTACTTTTACCATCAATCTTGGTAATTATTAATAATGATCGGTAATTATTGATAATTTTTAATTAATCACATTTACCGTAACATACATATCGGGTAGGTCTGAGAATCGGCCAACATCTATTTTTCATACCCCCTAAATGATAAGGGCGACCCACCCCTAAATATTTTTGTTGGAGGTCCGAAGTTCGCTGGGTCAGCTAGTAATCTAATAAAAATCTTATCTAAGGCTGGAATCACATATGTGCGCATCGATTCGCATGTTGTCCATAATAGCCCAACGGTTAAAGGTGCGGACTGAAAACGGAAAGGTCGCAGGTTCGAATCCCACCCGTTGCACTATTGTCGTACCCACTCCTGACACAAGCTTTCCGCTTATTTGGAGGGGAGAGGAGAATATTAGTCAAGTTTAACTTGGTTGATATTCTTTTTAAAAAAAAAAAATAACAATTATAAAAGTGTCATTTTGTATGGACAAAATGCGAATCAATTCGCAGATGTGTTTCCAGTCTAATTCTGCTTTCCCAACCGGTGGTAGAGGCTTGACGTGTCATAAGAGCCACAGGTTGGCCTACGTGAAATAAATAATAATTTTGAATCGAATTTAATTAAAAAGTCCTATTCCCTAGTAGTATTCTCTAGTTAGTTCTGGCGCGAACTTATAAATTTTTTACAAGAAGTTTAGTAATAAAATCGAAAATAAGTCTTCATTGTGTTTGTATAGCCTCAAATCGTTAAAAAATTTAATAAAAATAAAATAAAAAGCAAAATCATTTGCCCCGGGTGAGGATCGAACTCACGACCTTAAGATTATGAGACTTACGCGCTGCCTACTGCGCCACCGAGGCTGTTGTGTGGAATTGCGAAATAGGTCACTACTTACTACATCTATATATACAGTGTGTCCGGACACGAACTAGCGATATTTTAAACACTTATATAACAACTATTTTTAAGTACAAATACACTCTAAACTTGGGCCCAATCCACTTCCCCTCTATGTGGCAGCCATTTTGTTTTTTTGCTGAAATATTCTCTAAGCATGTTCAAAAAAAATCATATCTCTCAAAGTTTTGGTCTTACTGAGATAAAAATGGGCTTATTCGAAGCGCAACAATACTGTCCTACCGTCTACATTACAAAACAAAGTGTTCACATATCCATAACCTTTGAAAAAAATATGAAACCCGAAAAAAATTATCGTAAAATCATGCAAATCAACAAATTATTGTAAATAACTGCAAAAACACCCCCGACAACCCTTTTTATTTTTTTACTAGAGCAAGAGATTTTGAGCTAAGCTATAATACAACATTTAATTTATAAATGTATGTCTAATACTTTCAGAGTTATTGTTGTTGGAACATAGCGCATACGCATGAATGTTATGTGTTTTTAATGATTTCCTGTTTAGGGTTCCGACAAAGGCCTTTTGTGCTTGCGTATGCGCTATGTTCAAACAACAATAACTCTGAAAGTATTAGACATACAGTTATAAATTAAATGTTGTATTATAGCTTAGCTCAAAATCTCTTGATCTAGTAAAAAAATAAAAAGGGTTGTAGGGGGTGTTTTTGCAGTTATTTACAATAATTTGTTGATTTGCATGATTTTACGATAATTTTTTTCGGGTTTCATATTTTTTTCAAAGGTTATGGATATGTGAACACTTTGTTTTGTAATGTAGACGGTAAGACAGTATTGTTGCGCTTCGAATAAGCCCATTTTTATCTCAGTAAGACCAAAACTTTGAGAGCTATGATTTTTTTGTACATGCTTAGAGAATATTTCAGCAAAAAAACAAAATGGCTGCCACATAGAGGGGAAGTGGATTGGGCCCAAGTTTAGAGTGTATTTGTACTTAAAAATAGTTGTTATATAAGTGTTTAAAATATCGCTAGTTCGTGTCCGGACACACTGTATAAAAGAAAGTGGTGTTAGTTACACTATTTATAACTCAAGAACGGATGAACCGATTTGGCTCAAAATTGGTGGAGAGGTAGCTTAGAACCAGGAGACGGACATAGGATACTTTTTATCCCGTTCGACCGCGTTTCCGTCAAGTCAATATAAAACCTGGTATAACAAAAATGCATCTGACATGGAATAAAAAAACGAAAATGACAGTGGAAGAACAAAACGTAAATGACAGCTAAACTTAATTTTGTATTTGGTTAATTATGGTAAAAACAATTATAAAAATTATAGTTTAACGTAATTGATAATATCATCAGTAATATGTTTTCTCTTTGAATCATTATTAACAATGCCGCGAGCAAGACGATCAAATGTTTCCTGCTACAAAGCTACGGATTGACGTGATTTATTGGATAGGTATAGTTGAGAACCTGGAGGGTGACAAAGATTTCCCGCGGGATGTTATGAACTAAATCCACGCAGACGAAGTCGCGGGCATCAGCTAGTTACAAATAAAGAGATAATGTTGCTAATTCTGTTGTACACAAAATTGACAGGTTTAAATCTAGTGCTATTCTTTTCCGACGTCGATGTCTGTCTGTCTGTCTGTGTGTGTGAGTGTCTGTCTATGGCATCGTAGCTCTCAAACGGATGGACCGATTTCGATGCGGTTTTTTTTCATTTGAAAGCCAGTTTCCTTGCGGTGGTTCTTAGCTATGTTTGGTTAATATCGTTCCAGCAGTGGAAGAGTATCATCTCTTTTCCAAAATGACGTAAGGCATTTTTGGCGTATGATTACTCGATTTAATGCTTCACGTGTTCCAATATAATCGTTAGGTAAGGCGCATACATACAACTTTTACATCGACTAAACTGTTTAGTCGAGTTGTGTACTTTTCGTGAATTCCACAAAACTAAACTATAATCAAAAGCAAATCGATAAGGCTTTTTGATTGTTTTGTCGAGCAACTATCGTGTTGATAGTTTGCGCACATTCTATGATCGCAGTACATTCCCATAAACTTATGAAACACAACTAAATAGTTGTTCAACTAAAAGTTGTATGTGCGCGAGGCCTTAAATGACAATTGATAACTTCGACCTGATGCTGCAACCATAATCATACATAGTCCGGCCATAGATTCACATGTCGGGGGTGTTTTAAATTTATAATTTACGCTTGTTATTATTGATTATATAAATAACTCGATAGTTATATTTATGTTCGACACGTTTCATTAACTCGTCACAATAAACCCGACCGCGACAGGTGGACGCTGCTAGCTTGATTGTGACATCCGGACCTAAGGGTCGCGCCGCACTGTGTCAGTGAGTTTTCACTGGCCTATAGTGCGGCCGGTGCCTTAGGGAATGGGTCTCTTAATTCAATGTAATAAGTTATTCTTATTACATGCTTTGAAGAGCTGATGGTCGTTGGGGTCCCAAGGTGCTGGAGTGGTGAGGGAAGCGTAGTGTTGGCAGACCCCCCCCCCCAGTCCCCCCAGTCTATCAGTTGATAAAGAACACTATCTTATGTACAGCTGCCCCCCGATTGTCTAAAAGTTGCCGATCAAGATCGTATTCATTTGATGGCATTAGCGTCAAAGTAAAATAAACCATAACAGCATTGAATTAGAGCTCAATTACGTGTATGCATTCTTAAACGTTTACGTATGTACGATACGCTCCATGTTTATAATCGGTTGTACTGAATTTGTGACTTTCAATCAATACAGTCAAGGAATATTTTACTTTGACGCTAATGCCATCAAATGAATACGATTTTGATCGGCAACTTTTAGTCATTGGCACCTCTGTTACGTTACTTGTTACGTTCTCTCAAATATGGTTGAGCGAAGCAATGGCTGGGTCATGCGTCATGCTCGTGAACGGGTGCCACCGGCGGGAATGGGGCTACTTTATGTCTTGTCTTAACACGTGTTGAATTATAATTAGATATAATTAGGTATGCTTTTGTGGAACTTCCCCTCATTGTGGAAACACTGCATAAAATTCAAAATTCAAAAATTCAAAATCATTTATTTCATGTAGGCCAACCTATGGCGCTTATGACAGGTCATGACTCTACCACCGGTTCGGAAAGCGGATTCTGCTGAGAAGAACCGGCAAGAAACTCAGCAGTTGCTCTTTTCAAAATTACACATTTTACAATATTTTTTGTAGGTAATATGTATTTACATTTTAATAACTTTTTATAATATCTTGTGGGCAGCTGGATGCCATGCCGATTTACCCCATGCAACTTGTTAGAATAGAATATTTCCAACAATACGATGATATAATATTTATAGAACAACTCCAAAAATACATAAGTACAATATTCAATACGTCATGTCAAGACTGGCAGACCAGCAGCCCCGCTTCCGACGGTGGAACCCGTTCACGAGCATGACGCATGATCCAGCCATTGCTTCGCTCAACCATATTTGAGGGAACGTAACAACCCGCACCACACGACACCACCTACAGAAACGTTAAAGAGAGTGTGACATACTCGACTACCCATGTCAAGACATCGAATTTATCTAATCTAATACAGTACTATTACTATTCAAATACTCTTTTCAAGATCCCATGCAACTTTATTATTAAGAAAGTCATTAACTTTGTAATAACCGCGACTCAGTAAGTGAGTTTTTACGCATTCTTTAAATTTGTGCAGTGGCAAATCTAGCAATTCCTTCGGAATCAGATTATATAAGCGTACGCTCAACCCCACAAAGGATTTTTGCACTTTACGCAGGCGACATGATGGTATTTCTAGTTTATGACGATTTCTAATAAGACGATTGTGTGCATCGCCCCTTTGTTTATGCAGATGAATATTTTGTCTCACAAAGACTATATTATTATAAATGTACTGTGAAGCTACTGTAAGTATCCCAATCTCTTTAAACTTTTCACGAAGAGATACGCGCGAACCGAGTTTATAGATAGATCGAACGGCTCTTTTCTGCAATATAAAAATAGTTTCAACATTAGCTGCTCCGCCCCACAATAAGATTCCATAGGACATTACACTATGGAAGTAGGCGAAGTAGAGAAGCCTAGCCGTTTCCACATCGGTAAACTGTCTGATTTTTCTGACAGCATAGGCAGCTGAGCTGAGTTTACCCGCTAATGTCTCAATGTGAGCGTACATAGCATAGTATCTAATATATTGTTAACTTGTTTTAAGAAGAGCAACCGCCGAGCTTCTTGCTGGTTCTTCTCGGCAGGAAGGGCATTTCGAACCAGTGGTGGACTCATCGACGATTTAAAAGCACTTTTAAAAAAGTTTATTTGAATAAAAAACATTTCTATGCTATTCTATTCTGATTGTTGGTAGAATTTTTCCGATTTACTTTTTTTATGTTACAGTTTTTGCAATTCACGAAGGCGAGTGAGCTTTACTCGTGGTTACTTCGTGTACATGCACATTGCATAAGTGCGCGTGCCTGCCAAAGCCTAGGTGGGAGCGGGCAGGCGCGAGCATTGCGCTCGCTCACACTTATACAGATACGACACACCATAGTCCACCATAGTCAACCATACAGATACGACACACCATAGTCCACCATAGTCAACCATAAGTCAGCCGCCCTCGTGAATTGCACGAACTATACTGTGAGACGGACCTTTTGGCATCAGTCAAACATGACAGCCATCTAACCTCTGCACGTCCCCGGCTGCGGGTTGACACGGCAAGTTGCTAGCGGACAGCAGTGGACAACACTATAATGTTCGACGTTGGCACCTGTCGATGCGGTCGCATTCCAACGACGGGCCCGTTCGTATTATGTTAATGTTATCTTGAGCACGTACTCGTATACAGGGTGTAAGGAACACCGCGAAAACTTTGTGAACAGGTTACACTTAAGAGGACTATTACATTCCGCATCCCTCTCTCTCGCACATTCTAATATTTTCAAATATTTTCAATGCCTAAGTATGTCATGCTCTCTTTAAACATTTCTGTGGTGGTGTCGTGTTATTGATTGTCGTGTTGGTGATTCGGGTTGTTACGTTCCCTCAGATATGGTTGAGCGAAGCAATGGCTGTGTCATGACTCATGCGTCATGCTCATGAACGGGTTCCACCGGTAGAAATGGGGCTAATGGGGCTTTCTGTCTGCCCGTCTTAACAATGAGTGTTGAATTATAATTAGATATAATTAGGTATGCTTTTGTGGAACTTCTCCTCACTGTGAAAACACTGCATACATAGCATAGTATTTATTGTATTGTAAACCTTGTTTTGAAAAGAGCTACCGCCGAGGTTAATCATTACTGTCTCATGACTCGCTGGAACGAATTATATCCACGCTTTTTTGTCATTTATATAGTTTTCAATCGTATAATATGCTTTTTTCATGAGCGTAGTTTTAATCGATTTCTTAAACTTGAGTAAAGGCAAGTCTAAGATCGACTGTGAAATTTTATTATAGAACGTCACGCCCATTCCCACAAATGTCTTTCGGACCCTCTTGAGCCGCAGTCGAGGAATGACTAGCCTATTTGGATCTCTACCTTTACACCCTGTATATATCTGGGCACGCGACTCGGTGAAAACATACTAATCGACGGCGTTTTATTACAACTAATTATAAGAAGTACCAGCTGATGCCCGCGACTTCGTCCGCGTGGATTTAGTTTTTAGAATCCCGCGGAAACTCTTTTATTTTCCGAGATGAAAAGTAGCCTATGTCAGTCTCCAGGTCCTCAATGCAATAATAATCTATACTTAATAAAAAAATCTTCTTAAAAAACCGATTTCAAACGCCCGCGCCAGTACAGATTTCGATAAAATTTAAATGGGACCACCTGGGAAGTACCCTTTGAAACAACAAAGAATTTTCCAAATCGGTTCAGGCGTCTTCGAGTAATCGGTAAACATACATAAAACAAAAAGTTTCCGACGAATTGAGAACCTCCTTTTTGAAGTCGGTTTAAAACTCACGTCGATCCGTAGCTCTGTTGAAGCGTGATTAAAGGACGAACCAACAAACATACAC
The DNA here is from genome assembly GCA_029955525.1 of Oeneis ivallda. NCBI lineage: Eukaryota > Metazoa > Arthropoda > Insecta > Lepidoptera > Nymphalidae > Oeneis > Oeneis ivallda. The sequence goes on along the minus strand of JARPMR010000028.1, from coordinate 16,125,101 downwards.
ACTTTCACATTTGTAATAATTTTATTATAAGAAGAATTAATCTGGTGGATTCGGGTTCAAATGGTCGCAATACACAAAACAGGTAGGAAACTGTGCCGAATAGTCGTATTTACGAGACAACCCCTCCCCTCCCCTCCTCGTGCCGCCCCCCTTAAACGGGGAGAGGGTCGTCTTGTCTTTAATTCACGACCTCATTGTACTCTGTGTACTATCGCGGACAAAAGTGCTAATGAAATCCTTGCTAATCTAAATATATAAAAGGAAAAGTTGACTGACTGACTGACTGACTGATCTATGTTATGGTCTTTTACTGACAATATATTTTGTTACTAGCATCCCACTGTAAAAACATTCTGGAAATAAATAATTATTAGTTATTTATTTTTATTTATTTCAACGCACAGCTCAAACCTCTGGACGGATAAAGCAGAAAGGCATTCAGATAACTATTATGACGTACGCGTCCGCTAAGAAAGGGTTTTTGAAAATCGATCTTAACGTGAGCAAAGCCGCGGGCAAATTCTAGTAATATTAGATATATGTGTGAAAGTGTTATGAAAGTTTGATTCAGGCGGCGCAAGACTGAAGCCTGTGGAAGTACATGCAAGAGACCTTTGTCAAGCAGTGGACGTCTATCGGTTGACAAAGAAGAAGATGAGTGTTATTGTTTGTTGGTTTGTCCTTCAATCACGAAGCAACGGATTGGCGTGATTTTTTGCATGGGTATAGTTGAGGACTTGGAGAATGAGAACGACTTCGTTTTTGTTGAGTTAGGTTTTATGAATCCCGCGGGAATCCTCTGTTTTTCAAAAAATCATGTCGATCTATCACTCCATTGCTGCGTGATTAAAGAACAAACCTAGAAAATACGAACATACATTAGCATTGATATTATCTATCTAATGCCTTTAAATGAGCAATTCTTGTATATTTATATATAATCTGAATCTAGGAAATGGCTACAACGATTTTCATGAAATTTAGTATGCAGGGGGTTTCGGGGGGCGATAAATCGATCTAACTAGGTTTCATTTTTAGAAAAGGTCGTTTTATCCGTGTTTTCAGGCAATGAAAACCCCCTTACAATATCATTAGAATTTTTTTATTTTTTTCTAAATATATAATTTCCAAAAAACACGATTTACCAAAAAAGAAACCGAGCAAAGCTCGGTCACCCAGATATTTTATGATTATGAATAATGCATATAAATCATAAGGGCATTCCAAAACAGTGGCGTAGATTCATATTTTTGATGATTCGAAAGCACTTGTAAAAGTTTATTTGAATAAAAAATATTTCTGTTCTATTCTAATCTTCTCTCAGAATAAGGCTATCTATTGGTGAAAACTGGAGGGAAAATCCCTACAGTGCTGTTTTTGAGATTAGCGCGCATACAGACAAACTCGGAGGAGTGTATGTAGGGATTTTGTGATTAAAACACCGCATACACAATTAGACGGAACTCCCCTAGAAAGTGGATTATAATCGTCATTCATTATATCGGTAGGTAAATTACGATTGTAATTATGTATCGCCCCAGTTTGGGGCATGGGTAATTGCGGGTTGAGGGCACTTTAATAGGTATTCGGTATTTTGGGTAAAGAGTTGTGTTATACATTTATAGTGATTTAATTGATGAACTACAAAGGAAGCTCTAATTAAAAAGAATACCAAGATTTTAAAATGAAAAAATAAACGTTACTCTTTCGTAGCGGTGATTGCCTACTTAAAAAAAATTGAAAATTAAATTATTATTTACTATATGATGCGACTTCGTCCGCGTGGATTAAGGTTTTTGATTCCCGCGGGAACTCTGTAATTTTCTGGGATAAAAAGTAGCCTATTTTAATCCTGGGTATGACCTATCTCCATTCCAAAATTCAGCCAAATCGGGTCATTCGTTGTGGCGTGAAAGAGTAACAAACATCCATCCATCCATCCATCCATACAAACATTCACATTTATAATATTAGTAGGAAGTAGGCAGTAGGATAGTAGGATTTCATGTAGGCCAACTTATGGCTCTTATGACAAGTCAAGACTCTACCACCGGTTTGGACTGCAGATCAGAGGTTTAAGACTTCGGTATCCTCTTTGGGGGTTTCGGGATTCGATGCCAGGCATCTCTCGAATTTTCGGAACTATGTACGTTTTAAGCAATCATTATCACTTGCTTTACCGTGAAGGAAGATATCGTGAGGAAACATGCTTGTCTGAAAGTTCTACATAATGCTCTCAAAGGTGTGAAGTCTACCAATTGGCGATTGGCCAGCATGGTAGACTGACATAAACCCTTCTCATTCGTGACTAGTTGTGAGCCGTTGGGTTGAGAACTGAGATAAACAGAGCACTTAGTCCAGCATCGTCGTAGTTTCAACGCACAATCGTCCAATGCTGGATATAGGGCTATTGCAAGAATCGCCACAGACACAAACTTGTCTTTTGTGTGTGTAGGCAGGAAACAAAAATTATATCCCCAGATTTTATACACTGACAAGAGATAAAATTATCTTCAGCATGGTTTTTATTATGGCAATAATTGCGGGGATAAGTTTTTCTCCCATTTTATCCACTTTTGATATTATATCCACCGCTGTGCCCATGTTTGACGGGTGGATAAAACTAAGCGAGGAGAGAAACATTTTATCCTCTCCCCTGGATATATATGTCTCTTGCCCATGTGAGCCCTGCTGTGGCTTATAAAGACTTGCTAGGAATCTTCCTCGTATGGATGGTCTTTCAATGCTGCGCTTACCTTCAAACACTTTGGGCCTAAAACTTCTTAAGTTCTTAGAGAAATGTGCCATACCCATTGTCAGTTCAGATTCACGACTCGATGAGATATGTCAGAGAATCAGGTTGTCCTTAACGGATCTCCTCATTTCACTTCACTTCACACTACCTTCAAGGTATAACACGGTATATGGTAATATAACGTATGATATACTCAAAAACATATATCATACATCTCGTTTTGATAAGTAAATGGTACAAAAAAATGTAATATCTGATGAAGGTAGCAGGATGGTGGTTGGTACAGAAGTTTGGGTATATCATACAAAGACAGGTTTTAAGTTCCACATATATCGGGATGATTTAAATAATTTACACTTGCCACTTCAGACAGCGAGTGTACACTGCACAGAGACATAACGTCGTCTATAAAACTGGAGACTCGCTCAGGCGACTGGCTCGTACGCGTGCCGTAGTGTGTACACTGTACATATCGTGTACACGTAAATATGTCTCGATGTGTGTACTGTATACTTACATATTATTAAGGTTGATTATACGGGTCTGCCCGCGAAATTCAAATTTAATTTGGTTTTCGCAATTTGTAAACTATACGACAAAGTAGGCTTATGGCATTCTAATTGCGCCAATGAATGGCAGAATCATCTTCACAGGTTTATATACAAATTTTTACTTGAAAGCGTCCAGAGCTTTAAAGTTTTCTGTTACATAGAGAGAGCGCTAGTGAAGTGGTAAACAGCCGCACGCGAGCCAATTACGCCACGGGAGCGATGCACAACTTGTTGAAATCTTAATATATATATTTCTTGTGTGCGTGTGTATGTCACTGAACTCCTGAATTTTGATGAAATTTTTTTTGTGAGTTCAAGGGGATTCGAGGATGGTTTAGATTCACAATTTGGTCCACTGGAAAATAATTACTAATTTTTCATTTATAAGTAGTGGCGGTACGAAGTTCGCTGGGTCAGCTAGGTTATTATTATATAAGATATTTTTTAGGCCATCAAATAAAAGTGTCACTTTTTCCGTCTAGCCCCCTTTCGCAACGCGCGATAATTAACTTCGTTCCAAAAATATCCGTCAAACACCCAACTGAAAGGTGGAATCCCCACGAGATGCGCTATCACCCCGATTATCGAAAAGTGTACAATGTGTTACCTATTTTGGTTAAAGAATTTGACCTTTAGCTTTATTAGCTATTACATGAAAATGACAATCAGTCAGATACTCTCCGCAATGTCAGTTCAAACTTTATCAAAATGGCCTACAATTTAGCCTTACTATAAAAGTTGGAATGGCCATTTTATTGCCTACAATATTGTCAAGAGCCTCGAAAGCTGTACAAATTCGTGAACAATCCTCGAGAAGACGATAAAAAGTGTCCCCTGGGACCCGCGTAAGTGTACTCGAGACGAGGGGACAGTTGACCTGATACATTAACTGTCCCCCCCCGCGACGCGACACTTCCAAAACACTTTGACACTAAACGAAAATAATACCATCGCGTGTGGATATTTCACCTTAATTGAATTCAGCCTGAATCACGTGTTCGAAAAAGCGATTACAATTAGCATGGATAAAGTTTCAAAATTAAACCATAATGTCACTATTACGTTGTTAATCGTGTACAATGTAATTATATTCTCTGACGTCGCAATACGTTTGACTTTGTGAATATGTCGTGGGCATCCAACGGCCACCAATAGCACCATCACCACACGGAATTGCAACTGCAGTTACTTATCACGATTTTACTTAGTTGTATTGCTTACGTTGACCATTTTAACGTCGCTTATCGTGTATACCCTGTGTTATTTAAACAGACTAGTACCTGGATGACCGAGCTTTGCTCGTTATTTTGGTAAATCGTGTTTTTGGAAGTTATATTTAGATGCGACTTACTCACTGATGAAATATGAATGATATTTTTCGATCTTACCGACAACGTAATAATAAGAAAATATGAACTGGTTATTTAAATTAAAAAATCACGAGTGCAATTATGAATTCGACGCATTGATAAAGGGCCCCCAATAATAGTTTTTCTCGCAAAAGAAGGAACTTGGAAAAAAAAATAGGGAAAAAAATAATCATCTGGACTCGAACCGGGTCTTCTGGTTTCGTGACCGCCCGATTTCCCACCTGAGCTATTATAACCTTGTAGATGGCGGCGAAATTTACCTTCGTATTCTAATGATATTGTTGGGGTTTTTCATTGCCTGAAAACACGGATAAAACGACGTTTTCTAAAAACGAAACCTCATCATCATCAGCAACCCATCAACGGCTCACTACTGAGCGCAGGTCTCCTCTCAGAGAAGGGTTACAGGCCATAGTCCACCACGCTGGCCCAATGCGAATTGGTGGACTTCACACACCTTCGAGAACATTATGAAGAACTCTCAGATGTGCAGGTTTCCTCACGATGTTTTCCTTCACCGTTGAAGCAAGTGATAGTTAATTGCTTAAACGCACTTGACTCCGAAAAGTCAGAGGTGAGTACCCGGGATCGAACCTGCGACCCCCCGAATAGGAGACCACAGTCCTAACCACTAGGCTATCACTGCTTCTAAACGAAACCTAGCTAGATCGATTTATCGTCCCGAAACCTCCTGCATAGTAAATTTCATGAAAATCGTTGGAGCCGTTTCCGAGATTCAGATTATACATATATACTTATACAAGAATTGCTCGTTTTAATTAAAAATTAGATTTAAACAGACTATGGTCCTTATTATATTGTAACACAGCTGCTCACTTTGACTTTTAGCGTCGTTTATCGTTGTGGTATACCCAGTGTTATTTATACTGACTATGGTCCCTATTTTATGTATCCTATCTTCCTCACTGTACGTAGTTGACCATGTACCCCACACTCACTGTTCACGTTTGGCGTCAGTACGGCGTCGCGGCGACGTCGTGTGCGGCGGCCAACGGCCACCAGCACCCCGACCGACGGCACGGCCACCACCAACACCACCAACAACACGCGGACGTACCGCCGCAATGGGTGAGACACTGTTGTAGTGGCAGTTAGTGTTGTTCTGTTCAGTAATGTTGTTTTGTATTTGTTTGTGTTATTTTCGTGCCGTATATGTGTTGTTGCCTTTTATTTGTGTTGCGTTGTTTGGGCTGAGATCTATAGATCGTTCTCTGGATTTGCTCAAGACTCAAGGTAGAGTTAATATGAGACACAAATATATCCTGACATAAATCTGTCTCGTTTAAACTCAGTCTTGAGTCTGAGCTGAGTGAGAGTCCCATCTATAGATCTCAGCCTTAGTGTTTGTTTTCACAATGTTTTTTAATTGTGCAATTGTGTCTTATGTTCTAATCGCACAAGGTTTATTTTTAATCGACACGTTTTTTTGTAGTTTTCTGGTTTTTGTGTTGTGTAATCGTAGCTTAGAATAAATATCACTGGGTCATCTTTTTCACTTGAGCGCCTACTAAACACCTTTTAACCCACTTCACAAAAAGGTTATCAATTCGTCGGAATCTTTTTTTTTTATGTATGTCCATTGTCCACCGATTACTCGAAGACGCCTGAACCGATTTGGGAAATTATTTTTTTGTTTGAAAGGGTATACTCCCCAGGTGGTCCCATATAAATTTTATCGAAATCGGTCGAGCGGTTTTTAAAATAACAATAAATTATATACTTTTATAGAGTGTGTGTAATGTAGTAAAGCGGGAGTTTGAGGTCGGTTGTTTAAAAAAATTTTTTTATAGATATTAATTTGTGTTGTGTTGTTTAGTGTTTATTTTTTCATCATGTTTTTTAATTGTGTAATTGTGTCTATTTTCTAATCGCACAAGGTTTATTTGTACTTTTAATCGACACGTTTTTTTGTAGTTTTCTGGTTTTCGTGTTGTGTAATCGTAGTTTAGAATATCACTGGGCCATCTTTTTCACTTGAGCTCATGCCTGCTAATAAAAATTTAAACACTTTTTATACATGGCTTGTACTTAATCATTTTTAATTTATACTTTCGACGTATATGTAGGTAGGTAAGTCATGGGGCGCTTGGTTCGAAGAACTGATGGACGTTAAGGTCCCAAGGTGCTGGAATGGGGATCTCGCACCACCAGAGCGCAGCGTGAGAAAACGTCTGACCTACACTATCGTGCTGGAATGGTAGGGTAGCTACTACCTAGCCACGACAAAATGTGTCCCAGGCCAGACACCATTTCCAATATATACAACGTGTACTGAAAGTCCGAAAAATGACCGCAGGGTACGTGTGTGTACTAATAAAGAATCATCTATAATAATATTGAATAGAAATAAGCACATTTTTCTACCATACAAACTTATTCAATTGATATTAATGCGCTTACTTGTGACAAACCTATGATTAACCGTGAATAAGTTACAAGGAGCGCGGCGCGCGTACAACCCGGTTACTAAAAGATTGGACCTCGCTGGAATGTGACGCCTCTCCCGCTTCCCCGCTCACCTCTCCGCGTTCGTCCTGACGCGTCAGTACAGTTCGCATCTTTGTCACCGATACGTGTCTACTTTCGTCTTTAGCAAAACGTTCAGTTTTTAGAATATCCTTGTTAAGTTTTTTGTTGAATTGTTTTAGTTTGTTTTGTTACAATTGTTACGTTTTGGACTGTTTTTATTAAGTTTTTGTCATACGGACTGTATACCGCTGAGTTCGGTCTTATGATTATTATTCCAATTATCAAAACTAACACAGCATATTGAAATAAAAGATATTTTACGGAAACTGACGCGTATATTTTATTATTTGAGTCGGCCCGTGACCACGTCCTCTGTAAAGAGTGCGAAATGTCGGGATGTATCAAATAATAGAATATACGCTTTAGTTTCCGCAAAATATCTTTTATTTCAATGTGTGATAAGACAATACTAACACAGCATACCTAGAGTTTCCACTAACATTTAATTTTCATAAATATTCTTAATGAATCTTTTTTGCACACTGTACCCATGCGTCGCAGTGACGTCATCGACGCCAGGTCCATTCTTTTAGTAACCGGTAGGTATACCGACGCGTTATGTTTTCTAGGGTTGTGCTAAGATTGTTATTGGTGAAAATTTTCATTGTGGTTTACTCAAAAACTATAAGGGCTTCGAGTCCAATGCTTGTGCTGAAGAGTTCTATATGAAAGGTACAAAGGTAACCTGCAGTGGTTTTTCGGACTTTCAGTACATGTTATATAGTCTCAATAGCCGGTCGGTAAAACGGTGCAGATTGAAAAAGTGAAAACTGAATGGTAGCCGGTTCGATCCCCGCCCCTTGCACTATTGTTTGCACCCGCACCAAAAACTAGCTTTCCGTCTATTTGGCCCTCCAAATAGAAAAACATCTTTACTAGATGATGCCCGCGACTTCGCCCGCGTAGATTAAGGTTGTTTAATTCCCACGGGAAATCTTTAATTTTCCGGGATTAAAAGTAGCCTATGTTTTAATCCTGGGTTTGAACTATCTCCATTCTAAATTTCAGTCAAATCGGTTCATTCGTTGTGGCGTGAAAGAGTAACATCCATACATCCATCCATCCTCACAAACTTTCACATTTATAATAATACTAGCTGATGCCCGCGACTTCGTCCGCATGGATTTAGTTTTTAAAAATCCCGCAGGAACTCTTTCATTATCCGAGATAAAAAGTAGCTCTCCCGGTCTGAGGAACCACTACTACATCCATTACTATACCCATGCAAAAAATCGCATCAATCCGCTGTTCTGTTGCGACGTGATTGAAGGACAAACCAACAAACAAACACACTTTCGCATTTATAATATCAGTTATGGTTTATTATAACACTTTTTATAATTGTCAAATTTTTTACAATACTTAACCAAAGACAAAATTACGTTTAGCTGTCATTTACGTTTTGTTATTCCACTGTCATTTGCGTTTTGTTATTCCATGTCAGATGCGTTTTTGTTATACCACGTTTTATAGTGACTTGAAGGAAACGCGGTCGAACGGAATAAAAAGTATCCTATGTCCGTCTCCTGGTTCTAAGCTACCTCTCCACCAATTTTCAGCCAAATCGGTTCATCCGTTCTTGAGTTATAAATAGTGTAACTAACACCACTTTCTTTTATATATATAAAAGAAAGTGGTGTTAGTTATATATATAAAAGAAAGTTATATATATAAAAGAAAGTGGTGTTAGTTACACTATTTATAACTCAAGAACGGATGAACCGATTTGGCTCAAAATTGGTGGAGAGGTAGCTTAGAACCAGGAGACGGACATAGGATACTTTTTATCCCGTTCGACCGCGTTTCCGTCAAGTCAATATAAAACCTGTTATAACAAAAATGCATCTGACATGGAATAAAAAAACGAAAATGACAGTGGAAGAACAATACGTAAATGACAGCTAAACGTAATTTTGTATTTGGTTAATTATGGTAAAAAATTATGGTAAAAACAATTATAAAAATTATAGTTTAACGTAATTGATAATATCATCAGTAATATGTTTTCTCTTTGAATCATCATTAACAATGCCGCGAGCAAGACGATCAAATGTTTCCTGCTACAAAGCTACGGATTGACGTGATTTATTGGATAGGTATAGTTGAGAGCCTGGAGGGTGACAAAGATTTCCCGCGGGATGTTATGAACTAAATCCACGCAGACGAAGTCGCGGGCATCAGCTAGTATAATATATAATATAAGATTATAGTAGGAAGTAGGATAGTAGGATTTAATAAAAAATGCCCCGGCCAGGAACCGAACCTGGAATCTGCCACTTTATGACCACAGCGCCAAGGAGGTCGTGAAAAATTTGAATTTTTCATACCTACTTAAATAGTACATTAATAATAATATCTAGGTAGATACGTGCGTAACTCTATATAGGTGATACTTAGTTGAGTGCTGCAATTCCATCCAAAGGGCACAGAGATAAGACACGTATCCTGATAATGATGTTATTGTATCGAGTGTAATTAATAGTTTTGTAATTCGAATACGCGCAGTAGTTTTTCAAATACAATTCAACGTTACAAACTTACACGCGATTGCAACTTAATTCGCTGACGAAAACACTTCGTGTCTACTTTCAATACAATCCAGCCCCCGCCCCGTTGCCAAGTTATACTTACGATTGTCTATTCTCTTTCTACGATCGCAAACGCTTGAAGGTTTAGCTAGGGCTAGACTTCGATAAAATTTAATGGGATCACCTTTCAAACAAGAAAAAAAGAAACCAAATCGGTTCAGGCGTCTTCGAGTAATCGGTGAACATAAATAAAAAAAAAAAGATTCTGACGAATTGATAACCTCCTCCTTTTTTGAGTCGGTTAAAAACTGACAGAATGTCCAATTTTTTCCTTGGTTAAACGTCTCTCGACGTTTGCGAAATTCGCGCTAAAGGGTTTTAGGACAGAGTTTAGTTAGACTATAGTCCACCACGCTGGTGCGAGCGAGCTTACGAAGCCTCTTTGTAAGTAAAAAACTTATGACACTGCAGTTACAAAATAAATGAAAGAGAGAAATTGGCGTTAAAATTGCGCATTAAACTGCGTTAAATCCAGAGACGATGCGTTAAATTGCGCGCACCAAATTAAACGGGTTTCTTTACGCTGAATGTTACAGTTTTGTTATTTGCTGTAAGGACGCTGCCACATTTGGCGCTTTAAGCCCCGATTTCACCAACGTCGCGTGACGTTTGTCCACGGAATAAATTCAGCGTTCTGACAGTTTTTGTATTAGATTATTCTGATATTTCCTTAAGTGTAGGTTAACACTTTAATAAAAAAAAAGTGTGTGTGTCAGCTCCGACGCACGACTGGAGTTTACTCATTACAACGTCGTAATGCATTCGCGGCGCTCGCGGCGCCGCTCGGACCCGATCGGTACGCGCTCGGCTTCCCGAAGCGAAAGCTCTTTCGCACGAAAACCAACCTTATTTACTCAACGTTAGGGTAGAAATTTGCATCGTTGTGAAAAACGTAACGAGGTCATTGATAAGTAGATTTTACTCCTCGAATTTTTCTCATACCGGGCGCCTAAAATCGATTCTTAAGGAGTAAACTCCAAAAATAATAATAATGATAAGTTTTTGTATTGAAAATACAGTAAAGATATGAAATTCATACTCGGATAAGACTTATTTTACTTTGGTGAAATCGGCCCTAAGAGAAGCACTTTTTAATCGATGAATTATTTTACCTTTGAATAGCATTATTCAATACTTTTTTTTTTTTAAGAATATGTAGCCAAGCTGAACTTGACTAAGAGTGAGAATATTGATTCTCCTCTTCCCTCCGACTAAATAAGTTAACTGCGTTTAAGAAATTAAATATCACTTGCTTCAACGGTGAAGGAAAACATTGCATCGGGAGAAAACCTGCACACCTTCTTCTTCATAATGTTCTCAAAGGTGTGTGAAGTCCGCCAATTCGCATTTTGCCAGCGTGGTGGACTGTGGTCTGTTAACACTTCTCTGAGAGAAGACCTGCGGTAGTGAGCCGTTGATCGGTGACCGATGATATAAATTAAAAAATCAAAATTACAATTAATATCTTATAACTAACTAATTTCTATGTTCTTTGCTATTTTTACTAAGTTAGGAAAATAATTATGTAATTTTCACCTATGATGAAATATTGACCGCGTGCTCAATTCTTGATGGTGGGGTTGTGCAACGTCTGCGATATACCTAGGGCTGCAAATGCAATATGTTATTCCCTCGTTCGGCAAGTGGAAAACCAACAAGTGAAGGCCACCGTATGTGTCTATGCCCTATCTGATGTATCTCGGAACAGCTGTTGACGCCTCACCATAATTGGAGTGACCCGCTTCAGTTGATAACGTCGGATCTGAGTGAGGAAGTTTCTTTTTTTGGGGTTCCGTACCCAAAGGGTGCTAACGGGACCCAGTTACTAAGCCTCCGCTGTCCGTCCGTCCGTCCGTCTGTTAGCGGGCTGTATCTAAACCGAAATAGTTAAACAGTTGAAATTCACAGAGTGTGTATTTCTATTGCCGCTATAACAACAAATAATAAAAATTAAATTAACATGAAAAAGGAATCGAAATAAAATTTTATTTTTTACCCTGGCATGTGGAGTGTCATTGTCTAGAGCTCATTAATTGGAGTTCAAATATATTTTTTATTATTTTTTAACTTCGTAAATGAAGAAATGGGGGGTCAAAATTGTGACCAAAACAAACGAGCATTTATCCCCCATAGTAATGCTAATTTAGTACTATCTAAGAACTTAGATATCTAAATAGGTATGTATCTAGTTTAAAAAAAAGTGATTTGGTCATATGTACGGAACCCTAAAAGAGCGAGGCCCGACTCGCAATTGGCCGATTTTTTACTTTTCGTTACAAATGTTACATTTAATCATTTCTCAAAATTTATGATTGCAATGCTACGTAAAGTATAAAAAATTATATTAATTTTTGGGCCAGGAACCCTCGCGGGCGTCCCCGGAATACCCTAACAAAGTTTCATCACAATCTGATCAATGCAATGGTTTCGAAACGCATAGAGGACAAACATGTAAACATTGATTTTTTTTAAATACTAGCTAACCCAGCGAACTTCGTACCGCCAACTTATCTATATAAATAAAACAAATAAACTATCCCAATCCAAAAAAACTATCCTATCTTTTAAGTTGGACCAAATTACAGATAGTTACGAAGTTTGATAAAAATCGGTTCGGTTTAGGAGTCCATCGCGGACAAACAACGTGACACGTAATTTATATATATTAAGATAGATTAGATTGTACCTACGCATACGTTAATTGTTAATTAACACGATAATTGTTTTAGTTGGAACTGTCGATTATTCGATCCAGTTGCATGGACCGTGGCGTGGTCACGACGGGACTGCGGCGTTGAGAGACGTCAAGTTGAAGCTGTCATGGGTAGAATCTATCTACCCGCGTTTTTGGTATTTTTGAAGGAGCGGAACTTAATGTCCTTCGGCAAGTGGATAAAAACCAACAAGTGAAGGCCACCGTATGTGTCTATGCCCTATCGGATATATCTCAAAATAGCTGTTGACGCCTCACCGTAATTGTAGTGACCCGCTTCAGTTGATAACGTCGGATCTGAGTGGGGAAGTTTCTTTTTCTTTCTTTACAAATGTTCATCATCATCATCACTAGCAACCCATCATCGGCTCACTACTGAGCGCAGGTCTCCTCTCTGAGAAGGTTTGTAGGCCATAGTCCACCACGCTGGCCCGATGCGAATTGGCGGACTTCACACATCTTCAAGAACATTATGAACCCTCAGATGTGCAGGTTTCCTCACGATGTTTTCCTTCACAGTTGAAGCAAGTGACATTTAATTGCTTAAACGCACTTGACTCCGAAAAGACAGAGATGCGTGCTCGGGATCGTACCTGCGACCCCCCGAATAGGAGACCACAGTCCAAACCACTCTAGGCTATCACTGCTTTACAAATGTTACTTAATCATTTCTAATTTTAAAACGTATTCATAATGACAAGAAAATACTTATTACGAACTCGAGGTTTTCGTAATGTGGTGCTATGGAAAATATGCTCAGAAAAAGTTGGATCCAAGGCAAGAGAAAATTTCAAAATTGTAACCCGATTACGGAAAATTTGATGTTACATCCGTGATATAGATTTTATTTGTTTAAAATGCAGCACATGTCACCCGGACTACAATGACGTATCGATTGACATCTCGTTCATCCAAATCGGCTCAGTAATTTTGGCGCTACGGTGGAAATACATCTATATCTAATGCGGCCGTTCAGAGAATGCGTTATTGACACGTCGCGATTGAACTGACGACGTAACTTTGTAATGGCGTTGCAGTTACGATAAAAATATTATTGCTGGTTGTTTACCGTTTTAACAATTGATGAGCATTAAAACAACATTATTATATCAATAATCAATTAATGTTATAATTTTGTGCCAGTTGTCGTGACTAACTGACAGGTGTCAGGAACGCATTCTCTGAACGGCCGAACTATAAATCATAACCCTTCTATTTAGCTTTGCTATAGGTGGGTAAAAATTTAATTAGTTCCATACGTAGGCCTTCTATGATGGCCTAGTGGTTAGTACTGCGATCTCCTATTCGGGGGTCGCAGGTTCGATCCCGGGCACGCACCTCTGGCTTTTCGAAGTTAAGTGCGTTTAAGAAATGAAAAATATTACAAGCTTCAACGGTGAAGGAAAACATCGTGAGGAAACCTGCACACCTGGCAGTTCTTCATAATGTTCTCAAAGGTGTGTGAAGTCCGCCAATTAGCATTGGCTAGCCATTTGGGTACATTAGTACATAATAATTCAACGGGGCCAGCGTGGTGGACTATGGCCTATAACCGTTCACTGAGAGGAGACCTGCGCTCAGTAGTGAACCGACGATGGGTTGCTGACGATGATTTACTTCTATGAGGACGCAAGGTCTAGATTTATATTAAAAAAGATAAACTTTCGAGATTCGGGAATCATTGATACTCACTCACTGTGAAGTAATAATATGACCCCAATGCGAGGTTTGGACGCGAGAGGGATTCTAACTGGTAAAATAAGGCACCTTATACACGTGGCGACCAAAGGGTCCCATTGAGACGTCGCGTCGCGTCGCCGTCGATACAGCCCTGCTTAGTGTAGCCATTTAACGGCTTTGAGATTGGGATTTGAGAATAGAATAGAATAGAAATGTTTTTCATTCAAATAAACTTTTTTTACAAGTGCTTTTGAATCGTCGATGAGTCTACCACTGGTTCGGAATGCCCTTCCTGGCGAGAAGAACCAGCAAGAAACTCGGCGGTTGCTCTTTTCAAAACAAGTTTACAATATAATAGCACAGAGTAACGAAGGTAAGATCTCTTCCTTATACTGTGATAATAGTTACAAGCTATGTATGCAGTGTTTCCACAATGAGGGGAAGTTCCACAAAAGCATACTTAATTATAATTCAACACAATTAAGACGGGTAGACAGAAAGTAGCCTCATTCCCGCCGGTGGAACCCGTTCACGAGCACGACGCATGACCCAGCCGTTGCTTCGCTCAACCATATTTGAGGGAACGTAACAACCCGCATCACACACCATTTATCACAGAATTTTACCATTTACCACTTTATTTTTAGCTATATTCTTCTTCTATGTCAACCGATAGACGTCCACTGCTGAGCATGGACATCCACAAGCCTAGGTCTTGCGCCGCCTGCTAACGCTAAATCGCTTGTTGGCACGTCTTTGAGGTCACTAGGTTGGTAACTAGCCACGGCCTAAGCCTCCCACCAGATGATAATATTAATTATTTTTTTATAAATATTACTTTCTCTGTTTTATAAATATTTTTGTAGCGTGTAAACACCCTTACCTGTCCACCGAACCACCCTCGCTCGTGCGAGTAAGACAAAAAATCGCCAAGCTAGGGTGCGCCGGCGCCCCCTATTTTATGCTTGACAGCCGATTTATAAATAAGTATACCAGTAAAACACAACCGAATCTAAACTTTATCCCCTTAGCTATAAAGTTTAAATTAATTTGCCATGAAACAAAATAAGTATTCATTTTTTTAACAATCGAATCTGATCTGTATGCTCTAGTGATAAAGATAAAAATCCTTTGACGTTAAACACAGTTCGTGTATTGGATTTAAAAAAGTTTATAACTCGTTTTGAGGTATATTTTTATGCAGTTAAAGTTCATAATTGTATGATACATATAATTTATTGTAAGGTCCGTTTATAATGGAGTGGAATTGGGGTGGTGTGCAGTGTACGTAAAATTTTATGAATGCGACAATATTTTTTTTTTGTAATCGAAATTTATTGGTTTTATCTTTAATTTTAGAAGATGACATTAAAGTATTTTGTCAAGTATATTATAGATAGAAAATTTCATATTTACAATACTATAAGCCTAAATTTAATTCTAAAATTAAAACTAAAATAAAAACTAATTAAAATCTAAAACCCCATCCAAGCCACCGCAGTGTGGCATAGTACCCAAGATGCTGGCAGCATTACCTCTTTGGATGGCCAGGCTAATCCTTTGGCCAAGGTAGCTGCCAGCTCTTGGATCCCCGGTAGACTCGATCACCTTTTTTGATATCTCTAAAAAAAGTGCGCGAGCCTCCGGGCCCCACGGCCCCAGGGTCTCTACACCAAAAGGCGCAAATATGAAACCACTGTCAAGTTTCTCATATTTGCGCCTCTTAGCCTGTTCGGCGCTAGTAGCCGCTGCACCCGCCACAGAGGAGGTCGCATGGATGTGGGATGCAGCTAGAGTATCTACACAGGTGGCATCCCACACAAGCGACCTCCCTGTCCTCCAAGGAACAAGCGTCATACCATCAGGTCTCCTGCCATCACTACGTGCCAAACCAATAGGTTCTAATACAGCTGGCACGTGAGCAGTAGCAAGAGACCTGCGGATGATGTCGTTGAGGGCATTGTGGCGGGAGAAACGACCAGCGCTCTTCGAACAGGAGAGCCCGTGATGACCGTAAGCGTCGACGTGGTCACCGCAGTGGCAACGGTGAGGCTGGGTTATTTTGGCGCCAAGCCTAAGACCAACAATTAATTCTTTAATTTTTAATTTATTTTACTGTTTTGCGTGGTGAATTGCGATTCCAATTGTTGATAACTGAGAAAATATGGGAATTTTTTTATTTATTGGTAGATGAAATGGCATTACCTACTTAGTACTTACTGTATTAATTTTCTAGACTTGTCCGCGATTTCGTCTTTCCACACGGAATTTTTCGAAACCCAATTTTTTAAAAATCCGGTGATAACTCTATCTTTTTGGGTATTAAAGTATAATCCTTGACTGCGATCTAAGATCACAGTCAAGGACTATCCCCAAACCCCCACAAAAAATATAGATTAAAAAAATCTGATAATGTGTAGAGAATCCTGTTTGCAATAGCAAAAGAATAATAAGAAATAATAGCCTAGTTAAAACATAAAACATAAAAAATAAAAGAAGAAAAATAATATTTTATATTAAATTATTATTGATTAAACCAATTATATAAAAAAAAAAACATAAATAAGTATGTCCCTTTATCCATTGGCTATGCGAGTAGATTCTTAAAGGCGTGAAGATCGTTTCCACACCATACGATAAGATATCGGATAACTTTTTTATTCGATGACAACATAAGCCTCACCTGATGGTAAGAATAGAATGGAATCACTTTTATTCAAATAAAATTTTACAGAGTGCTTTCGAATTGTCAAGTGAATCAACCACTGTTTCGGAATGCCATTCCAACCGAGAAGTACCAACAAGCTATTCGGCTAGAGACTCAGGCTTAGATCTATAGATCGTACTCTGGTCTCTGACTCTGCTCAAGGCTCAAGATAAAGTTAAAATGTTCTGACATAATTCTGTCTCGTTTAAACTCAGTCTTGAGTCTGAGCTGAGTGACAGTGCCCTGTATAGATCTTACTCTAAGTGACTACGCAGTTTAAGATGGTAGGGGGCTAACTTTGAAAGGAGTTTTTTTTATGAATTATAGGCATACGCTTAAACCACTATCACATGTCATGAAGAAAGTGATGATGTGGCCTAAGGTGGAACGCGTTTGTCTAAAAGATGACAATTCACTCTTGCTTTAAAGATACCCAAATTGTATTGCAAAAGTTGCATGGAATAAATCGGCTTGGCATCCAGCTGCCCACAAGATAGTATAAAAAACTTATTACAATGTAATAGCTTCATAATAATATTGTAAAATGATTATTTTGAAAAGAGCGACTGCTGAGTTTCTTGCCGGCTCTACTCAGCATAATCCGCTTTCCGAACCGGTGGTAGAGTCATGACGTGTCATAAGAGCCGCAGGTTGGCCTACGTGAAATAAATATTTTTGAATTTTGAATTTTTGTACGTGTTAGGAAACACAGATCTCGGAAGCTAGCGTTCTAGACCCCGTAACAATATGGCAGTGTAAGTTCAACCTCTATACCTCCGTAATCGATTTCTATAGATACGCCATAAATCGCTTGGCAGCACGTCTTTGACGGTAGGGTGGTAACTAGCCATGGCACTAACTGCTTCGTCAATTATTTAATATAAAAAATTCTTTTGCAAAAAAATCGACTTCTAACTTATTAAAATAAATATTTTAAAAACGCTCGACCGATTTCGATAAAATTTCAATGGGACCACCCTTTGAACCAAAAAACGATTTAATCATTAAAAAAAATTGGCAGTCATTGCCGATAGAAGTGAAAACTATGTACCTAAGTAACTAAGTGCCTGTGCCAGTGCCTGTGCCTGTGCCTGTGCAACAAAACATGACCCTGTTTTTTTACCAGCACTTGAGTCCATCGTACAAGACAAGTTTGTATACTAATAACGCACAGAGGTATATCTATGTACATATATCCACAGTATACATATAGCTCATGGAAAGCGTGACGGTGACGGTGATGATGGTGACGGTGACGATGACACGAGATCCATGATTTTTGTTCACTGGAAAGAGTGCTTAACGCGCCTAAAGAAGTTTTCACTTAAAAAAAATGATTCTGCCGAATTGAGAACCTCCTCCATTTTGAAGTCTGTTAAAAATAGCTAAATAATAAATCTTAACACGACGAGCGTCGTGTTAAGATTGACTCGAAAACGACTAACACCTTGATGCAGTTGTAACTTGTAAGCACTTCTTATAAGTGGGAGGTCTTGGGTTCGATTCCCGGCGCGCGGCGATATTAATTTGGGAATCTGGTCTGGTAGGAGGCTTTAGTCGTGGCTATTTGCCACCCAAGTGATTCAGCGTTCCGGTACGATAGCGATTGGAAACCTATTAAGAGCATGGGTTTAATTAACACTGCCATCAGGTGAGATCGCAGTTCAAAGGAAAAAAAAACAAAAGTTAGATACCGATATCGTATCGCATAATATAATGGTAACATAAGTCCATGCTGACAACAGATAAAGAAAATAAGTACATTAAAATGGTAAATTCAGATCACGTTCTATATAAAATTAAAATACCATTGTTTACTTGCCTCTTTATCCATCACGGACTTGTCAATTACTCTGAAAAGCTCATCTAGTCTAGGAGCCGTCGGATGATTTAGCGGAAGTATGTATTTCTTACAATAATTAAGTGGCGCTCGGGGACTGCCGCGGTAAAGCTATTCCATAGCATTTTTTATCAACTTATGCAATTATAATATTTATGCAATTTTTTTTTTGCATAATAAAAATTATGCAAAAAAATTATTAAAAAACAAACAAACAAGAAAAGCGCACTGTCACTACTTCGCGAGTGAGATTCGAACCTGCGACATCTAAAGAAAGCGGCCGTTTGCCCACTGCGCCAAACAGAGCTAAATGTACCTCTAAAATGTTGAACGCTTACTGAACGATGGTGTTAGGTTTTTTTTCGTTACGGAATTTCTTGATTCGGTCGCCGCGCTCAAACTGTTTGTCCTAGTTCAAAGCCCGCGATAAAAGCTATGCAATAGCTTAAAAAGACTGAAGTTATTTGTTTAATTTGTTTTTCTTATGATAAGTAACACCAAGTCTGAAAGCAGATTAGTACAGTTTGAAAGGTCGGGATTTTTGACAGAAAATAGTGTGGTAGCTAGTGAGCAATATACATACTTGAAGTTTTATTTAGTACTCACTAGCTGATGCCCGCGACTTCGTCCGCATGGATATAGTTTTTAAAATCCCACGGGAACTTTGATTTTCCGGGATAAAAAGAAGCCTATGTCACTCCAGGTCCTCAACTATACCCATGCAAAAAATCACGTCGCTCCGTAGCTCTGTTGCGGCGTGATTGAAGGACAAACCAACAAACAAATTACAACAAAAATTAGTATGATTTATCCCCTGACATAAAGGCATTTATTTATTTTAATTCCAGGTTTTTTGATTTGCGATTTTATTCAATTTCACGAGAAAAGAGAACACTGATTAATGGGAAATTAGTTTTTATAAATTAACCAAACTACAAAGTAAACCTTTGTAGTTTGGTTACTTTTCATCCACTTATCGTACCTAGTTTGCGCGTTTGATGTTTATTTATCTGTATAAAATGAAATTACAAGGTCCACCTTTCTTGCTCTCTTGTAAGCATATTTAAGCAAGATTTACTTTATTTACTTAGGTGTTGGGTCACATTTTCTTGGGTCAACCAAAAGACGGACTACAATTTTTAAATCTGTATGAACACTATGTACAAATCGTCCACCGGCTCCCGCACTACATTCACAATTACCCACACACAACCACACGTGCGACCAACACAAGTGAACACGGCAAGTTCTACCTGACGTTAAGAGCGAGACGCAAATACACGAACTTCGATATGCAAAAAAGGGACGGCAAGCGACAGATGTTCCAAACTTCGAATATGAAAGTATGCGGGTGTTTTTTTTTTAATTTACGAAAGGTAGCTTAGCTTAGGGTTGGCTGTGTGCCGCTTCCTGCTGTAAGTCCGTGGGAATCCGTGGTTTTGTGTAAAAGACAATAATATTTTCACGTTATCTGAGTCTATTTGAAACCTGTTTGTTTTTCGCACCTCTGACAAAAGGAACAGATGTTTTACGATTTGTTTTTATTAATTCTATGTACGTAATTGCTTGCAGAATTTTTGTTGATAAGATTAAATGCCGTTCGCGTTCGTTTCTTGTAATTTTTGTGACACCTTAACTTGTTAAAAAGATTAATGTGTCAATTTTATATAACTCTCTATAGATATGTGTTGACGCCTTCTGCACAGTTGGATTTATTTTTATTTGTTAACTAACTTTTGCCCGCGGCAACGCTCACGTTAAGCCACGTTCGATTTTCCAAACCCCAATTTAGCCCCTCAGGGGTCGAAGTTTCAAAAATCCTTTCTTAGCGGACGCCTACGTCATATAGGCTATCTGCATATGCCTTTCAGCCTGATCCGTCCAGTGGTTTGAGCTGTGCGTTGATAGATCAGTCAGTCAGCTTTTTCTTTTATAATATAGAAAAACTAGACGATGCCCCCCGTTTTTGTCCCCATGGTTTAAGGTTTTTTGATTCCCGCGGGAGCTCAACCCATCATCAACTTTATTCACATTCATTATCATCTCAAACCGTCATCGGACCAATACTCTGCCGGGGTCTCCGCTAAGGGTTACAGGCCATAGTCCACCGCGCTGGCCCAATGCGAATTGGCGGACTTCACACACCTTCGAGAACATTATGTCGAACTCTCAGGTGTGCAGGTTTCCTCGCGATGTTTTCCTTCACAGTTAAAAAAGTGATATTTAATTCCTTAAAAGCGCACAAAACTCCGAAAATTCAGAAATGTCTGAGAGATAACCTGGGTTGAAGATAGCCTGAGAGCGAACCACTAAGGCTAAGATCGTACTCTGACTCTGCTCAAAACTCAAGATAGAGTTAAAATGGGACACAAATATGTGCCGACATAAATCTGTCTCGTTTTAACTCGGTCTTGAGTCTGAGCTGAGTGGGAGTGCCATCTATAGATCTTATCCTTACTTAAGGTTGATTACACGGGCCCGCCCGCGAAATTAAAAAATTTGGTTTTTCGCAACTTGTAAACTAATACGACAAAGTAGGCTTATTACATTCTAACTGCGACGATGGCAGTATCATCTTCACATGTTTATATAAAAATCTTTACTTGAAAGTATCCAGTTTAAGAAATTAGTCAAAATATCGAGTTGGACGTGAGTTACTCACAAATTAGTCGATATTCTGCCATCATCGCAATTAGAATGCTATAAGCCTACTTTGTCGTATTATTTTACAAATTGCGAAAAACCAAATTAAATTTGAATTTTGCGGGCAGATCCGTATTATCCACCTTAAGCTAAGCTAACTAACACAGGAAACTAAGTTAACCTTACAAAATTTATTGAAACAGGAAAATCAAAGACTAAATCCGCTTTAAATGTACATACATACAGCTATAAACATGAATTCGGAAACGGAACCAGCAAAGTTAGATGCGTGCGCGCATCCAATTTTTGATTTTTTGCCCAGAGGGTGCCAACAATCGCTGTACCCGTCCCTTTCCCTCTTGACATCTCGGTATACACCTGTCTCTTTCTCCTCTACTAGTCGAGGGTGTACGGGGGTGTCAAGCGCCAGATGTTTGGAAGATTCTTTTTTTTTTTACTCTTTCGATTCAGTTCTGAACAATGCCGGCATAAGATTGGAAGGGCATATGGCGATGGATGCACAGGTATAAAAGGCTTTTATGTTCCGCGCGATGCTAAATTTATTTGCATCCCCCTGCCTATACTTGGGAACTTGGGACCGTTAAGGTTAATGTAACTTTTGAGAGCCTTGGACACATTGGGCCTGCGAGTTCTGCCAATTTGCCGATTCGGCGAAAGTGTTCAGGGCTACGGGGCATTTAATTGCCGCGTGCGCTGGCGGCTTTTGAGGGTTTTCACTTTTCGTATAATCATCATTATAAAAATTCGCGCCCTATACTCTTATTCTAACTTCTTTTACACCAAAGTTTTATCTGGTGGATAGTAATATTCCCTTCGCATATTTAGATTTGAGTTCATCTACTCATCAATAGATGATCTCTTGTATTGAGATCTTTTTATTTTTTTTATGAATAGCGAGCAAACGAATAGGCGGATCACCTGATGCTAAATGATTACCGCCGCCCATGAACATTTGTAGCACCAGAGGCACTACCAATGCATTGCCGGCTTTTCAGGAATTTGTTGGTCTGCCCCTTGAATAACCCCATGTTGCAATTAAGTGGCCTGGTACAGCAGACGGTTGAAGTGCTCCAGGCACAGGTGGTGAGGTTGAAATTGCATTCGGTGGCGTGCGGTGCGGTTGTAGAAGAGACACGAGATCTGTCTAAGACCTAACTTCTAATCAATGCCGGCAAGCATTGGAACCTTGAACCGACTTGTTCTATTTCGAATCCTGCGTCATCTCTTATACGTTTATGGTACAACATAAGAAACCTGCAAGTGACATCAATAACTGTAGAAATTCATTCGCATGAACCATTGATTTTTACGATAATTGATATAAAATCAATTAGATTCAAAGATCTTGGAGTGATTCACATTGTTCACAGTTTTCACATATTGTCGAACTCGCTGTCACGTAGTCTTTTTGGGAATGGGCTCTTGAATGAAAGGCCTACGTGCCAAAATTAAGAATTGTAACTAAGGAAACTACAACAGAAACCTTCAGGGCCACTCCTCTTCTGCCAAGGTATAGCAGCTTGAGGTAGACGTCAGGATCTCCAGATATCACAGTATTGGACGATGGGATGTGAAGCCACTAGCACTGATTTTTTTTGGACAAGTTTTTTATTTTAATTTAATTTAATCCAAATAATTCCAGTTCAGTTAATTTCCATTCCAAATATCCAGACAGCTACGTATTAAAAGTTAGAACAAAAGTTTTATCCAAGTTGCAACCGCCCAATCGTACGTCAGGTGTCGTTCTCTGACGTTGACTTTTCCCATCTCCTCCTGTCATCAAGACGTTCCGAAACACGCTTAGTAAACATGTTACATCGCCGAACGCATCAGGCCAATGTGTACCGCATCCTTAAGGTTAGGAAAGGTGGGTAGTTTTGAGTTCTGCTTCGTCATGTCTGTTGCATGCTCTATTGTTATTAGTAATCGATACTGTCTTGATAAGAGCTAGCGCAGACAGACTGCTTTTTTCGGAGAACGATTAATATTTGTTTAGCCGAACATTCTTCGAAGTGTATGATTTTACGCCGATCCAATACACACGCATATGCTTTTAATACATGTTCACTCGTTTGAACCCTAGTCCGTTCTCACCAGCGTTCCCTAACTTTTAAGGACTACCTAAGCTAAGTGACGCTTTTTGTCAATTTCGTTTTCACGAAACTTTAGGGAACGCATTAAAAATGGAAATAACATTGGGTTAGGGCATGGACCTACAAAATAATTATTAGGTCCATTTGGGTAAGTGATTGTAAATATTTAGAGGCAACCGTCTCCTACTTAGGGAATGAGTTAGGTATTGTTGGTGAAAATGGACATAAGATCCATTTCACTCTGATTTTATAGTGTTTGGATAGTCTGAACTCTGACGTGAAACAGCGATATTACAGAACTGCCCCCGATTGTCTACAAGTTGCCGATCAAAATCGTATTCATTTGATGGCATTAGCGTCAAAGTAAAATAAACCATAACAGCATTGAATTAGAGCTCAATTTCGTGTATGCATTCTTATACGTTTACGTTTATACGCTCCATAACGCTCCATGTTAAAATCGGTACTGAATTTGTGACTAAATAAATAGGTACAGTCAACAAATATTTTACTTTGACGCTAATGCCATGAAATGAATACGATTTTGATCGGCAACTTGTAGACAATCGGGGGCTGATTTATTCATACCAATTATATTTATGTATGCAATAATAATAATAATTTATTAAAATTAACCCTCTCTTTTCACAGGTAAGTGCCAGTGGATTTTGCGTAGGCTTGGACTGACTAGACTCGATCGAGGTAATAAAGCCCTGGTCAAACACAAGTCGAGACGGCAGCGTATTCAACGCATTAGAGTAATTGAAACAATAAATCGATAAAGCAAATCCCTCAATTCACTAGGATCCACTGAATCCATCAGTGGATCAAATAGCACTCTGCAGTTCACCGTGATCCAATATTGGTCTCAGTGGAGACCTGTAGCAGTGTTCATTTTGATCCCCTAAGACAGTTTATTGCAGATTAATGTACCTTTTTACTTACTTATTGCGGAGGATTAAAAAAAAATAATAAGTGAGGAGTGAGAAAAAGTGAAAGTAGGTCAGCGAAATTAGGTATCATCGCAGGTCGGTAAAATGCCGAGGGGCGTATTGTTATTATTTATGTAGCTTATATTGTCTCACCGCTTGAAATGGCGTTCTACTGTAAACGCCCTCTGGCTCACTAGGCGGGCATGGGACCAAAATGAAATGATATGACTATAAATAAAAAAAAACTTAGAATAACAAAAGGATATAACTGGCGGTCTTATTGCTTAGAAGAAATCTCTGCAAACATTTAAAATACAGTTTATAGTATCACAAAAGTTTACGTTGGCCGCACCGACACATTTACTGGGCAGCAGGCAAGCTGCTCATTTGACACATCGTACACGTCAAGGCAACGTTCTGCCACAGTGACGTCGCCACGCGTCGTGTTTGACCAGAGCTCAACTATAAGTAGCTTAATTATTATTGTATTCCCGACCGGACATTAAGGATGCTGCACGAGGCGCAAAGTGTGCGCATCCGGTGACGATCTTGTGACGAGATGAAGCGGTATCATTAATTCATTATCTAGGTCTTTCATTATAGTGCCTATAGCCCTAACCCTTTATGTTTTGTCGAAAAACACACCGTGCCTACATTAAGTACGTTTCATGGCTGCAAAATAAACTTTTTATTAATAAGCCATATCTTTTTTTTTGAAGCTATTGCATAGCTTTTATCGCGGGCTTTGAGCGCGGCGACCGGATCAAGAAATTCCGTCACGAAAATAAACCTAATTCAACATAATAAAGCGTTCAACATTTTAGAGGTTCACAAGTAGCTCTGTTCGGCGCAGTGGGCGAGCGGCCGCTTTCTTTACCGTATGGTGTATGATGTCGCAGGTTCGAATCTCACTCGCGAAGTAGTGACAGTTCGCTTTTCTTGTTTGTTTGTTTTTTAATTATTTTTTTGCATAATTTTTATTATGCAAAAAAAATATTACATAAATATAATAATTGCATAAGTTGATAAAAAATGCTATGCAATAGTTTTACCGCGGCAGTCCCCGAGTGCCACACGTATTTTTTGTGTCTGGGTGGTGTTTTAAACAGCAACAAATTTCGCAATCGTTTTACTTTGATTTGTAACAAGGTGTACCTAAGTCATCTTTTTGCCTTTTAACTCATTTTTTTCGTACCTATTTATACACTAGATGATGTCCGCGACTGCGTCCGCGTGGATTAAGGTTTTATTCATTTCCGCGGGAACTCAATTTTCCGAGGTAAAATGTATCCTACGTAATTCCGAAACTAAATTGAAGGTCTGTAGTTATTATAGTACTTAGCTATTGACACATTGTGAAAACTGAGAAGAATTTTTTTTAATTTTATAATCAACATCTGAAAACTAACATAAAAAACATACAAAAATTTTAACCTAGTATGTACTAGACATGATCACATCATTCAAGAAAAGATAACGAAAGCTAATTACGAACTAAAAACCTACAAATTGACTTAAAATAATATATCACTAATAAGAAAAAAAAAACTTAAAATATTATACAAGAAAAAGAAAATAATACTTAATTTTATTAGTGGGCCAACTGAAACAGGGGTGCTAAGTTTTTAGGGTTCCGTACCCAAAGGGTACCTACGGGACCCTATTACTAAGCCTACGCTGTCCGTCCGTCCGTCCGTCCGTCCGTCCGTCTGTCAGCGGGCTGTATCTCGTAAACCGTAATAGATAGACAGATGAAATTTTCACATATTATGTATTTCTATTGCCGCTATAACAACAAATAATAAAAATTAAATTAAATTAAAAAAATTAAATTAAAATGGGTAGGTGGGTAGATGGAAATTTTTTAATTTAATTTTTTAACGGAACCCTAAAAGAGCGAGGCCCGACTCGCACTTGTCCGATTTTTAGTAAGTAGTTAGTTTATCACTTTGTTTGTTTTAAGTTCTTTGTTCTATTAGTGCGCTCGCTCCGTCTTGTGACTTGCGCCCGCGCCGGTGTCATTCCTGCGGGCGATAAAGGCGGTTCGATTCCCGGCTCGGAAATAACTCTGCGCAGGTCAACCACCCGCCGGCGAAAATTCACATTCGCGCTTCTCGGGGAGTGGCGGGTATCCCTGTACTTAGTGCTTGTGTTATCGTTGCCGTTATCAGAGGTTAGTTGAAGAAGCATAGATTGCTGAGCTCACCCTTTTTTAACCGACTTCCAAAAAGGAGGAGGTTCTCAATTCGGCCGGTATCTTTTTTTTTTTTTTTTTTTCTATGTATGTCCACCGATTTCTCCGGGATTACTGGACCGATTCGCGTGATTTTTTTTTAATCGACAGAGGATGTTTGCGAAATGGTCCCATAAAAATTTTAACCTTCAACTCCTCAAGCCTGATGCTGCAGGGATATTGCTCACCTGAAATAAAGAGATTTAGGAAATTTCGATTACGAATTGATATTGTAGGTAACAAGTATGGACTACATCATGGAGCTCCAGGTCCTAGCTCCTCAATCATAGGATACTACACTTAAAAGCTTAAAATAAAAATTCTTTTCAAAAAACCGACTTCTAACGCCACTACAAAGTATAAAAATAATTTTAGTTTGTCCACGTTTGTTGAAGTCGGGCGGGCCTAAAATACAAACTATGAAACCGACTCGCGATGCTCGCTCGACTTCTACAAACGAGTCTCTCATATTGTGTAGCGTTTCATAGTTTGTATATAGGCCCGCCCGACTTCAACAAACGTGGACAAATTAAAATTATTTTTATACTTTGTAGTGGCGTTAGAAGTCGGTTTTTTGAAAAGAATTTTTTTTATCTATACTAATATTATAAAGAGGAAAGATTTTTTTGTTTGTTTGTTTGATTGTACCGAATAGGCTCTGTAACTACTGGACCGATTTTAAACATTTTTTCACCAATAGAAAGCTAAGTTATCAGGAAGTAACATAGGCTATAATATTTTATTTTCCAAAAAATTAGAGATCCTTAAGAAAATTGCAATAATGCAACCCAAGGTAGCAAAATTTTGCCTATAAAATGCCATTATTTGGCGTGTGCTGAGAAAACTATTTTTTTTGGTTTGTCCGTCAATCACGCTGCAACAAAGCTACGGATTAACATGACTTTTTGGATAGGTGTAGTTGAGTACCTGGAGGTTGACATAGGCATCCCGGAAAATCGATGAGTTCCCGCGGGATTTTAAAAACCAAATCCACGCGGATGAAGTCGCGGACATCAGCTAACACATTGTTATAATATAAAATTATATATCATATATAATATTAATAATTTTGAATTTTGAATAGGTACCAGCGGCGCATCGTTTAATTTTGATATCCAATTAATTTTAATCGATTTGATAAAAATTTGTTGACCCTTAGGTACAAAAAATCCTCCACCTACAATCAATATTTATCTATTGATAGTGATTCCTGTAAATAAATTATTGACTCGACACCCAGACACGTGCTATGAGCTTCAATATATAACTTGATAACGACAATTTAGCCTGTTATCAATTTTGGTTGAGGATGATGAAATTTATTTGTTACATTTGTAAGTACGGTAAGACTGAGTTTCTACGGCGCGGTTCGCGGCCCGCGCCCGCAGCGGTTGCGGGCCCGCGGCCTCCGTAGAATGCAGATTTGTATGGAAAATGAAGCAGCAATTTCCACGGCGCGGTTTGCGCCCGCGGCGAGCGCAGTAGGTACTAGCGGTACCGCAACCGCTGCGGGCGCGGGCGCAACCGCACCGTGGAAACCCAGTCAGTTATTTACTATTTAGTAATGAAATTTTCCGTTAGGTAGGTACTTTTCTTGTCATCGAGACGTCTACTTGCCATTTAGTGGAAATATTATGTCACTTGATATAGTTTGTTTGGGTGCATAATAATCTATAATAAAAAATTCTTTTATAATCATTTAATATAAATAATTCTTTTTAAAAACCGACTTCAAATGCCCGCGCCACTACGAAGAATATAATTTATTGTTGATATTTTAAAAACGCTCGATTCGATAAAATTTCAATGGGACCACCCTGGGGAGATACCCTTTGAAACGAAAAAAGAATTTTCCAAATCGGTTCAGTTCAGGCGTCTTCGAGTAATCGGTGAACATACATATAAATAAAAAAGATTCCGACTAATTGAGAACCTCCTCCTTTTTTGAAGTCGGTTAAAAAGTGATCCTAGATAGCATTACTAAGAGTTTTAAGTGTTCTTATATTGTACCTATTATGGTATAGGATGTAATAATAATATCTGAAATCATAATGTAAGATTTAAAAGTTGATTTTTTATTAACCGCTCGACCGATTTCGATAAAATTGATCCTTTGAAAAAAAAATGATGATCGAGGATCGAGGAGGAGGATCTGATGATGGAGCAGAAAACTGGGTAACAGGATGTCAGGCATATCGTAAGTACATAGTGCGGCCATAGATTCACATGTCGGGGTGTTTTAAATTCAATTTTCATATTGGTATACATTACTGCATTCCGTTTACTCCCAACTCCATGAATATTCCGTCATAGCTAACCGTGTATAGAGTGTGAATAGGTAAGCGATAATAATAATCGTAAGACGATCGGTGATTATTCTAATGATACTGGTCCTTCCAGCCTCCTCAGATTATGCGGCGAATGGCTGTGTCTAGATCTGGTTTGTAGAATAATTAATGCAGTCAGACAGCAGGGTGCCTAAACTTATTCACTCACTAGCTGATGCACGCGACTTCGTCCGCGTGGATTTGGTTTTTAAAATTCCTCGGGAACTCTTTGATTTTCCAGGATAAAAAGTAGCCTATGTCTTCCTATCAACTATACTTTTGCAAAAAATCACGTCGATCCGTAGCTCTGTTGCGGCGTGATTGAAGGACAAACCAACAAATAAACAAACTTAGTACTTTCGCATTTTTAATGTTAGAATGATTATTGTCGATACTTTTATTTTTTATGTTCTAAGTAAATGATGTTTTTGGCGAAATTCACCTACATAGCGTTGCGAGTCGCGAAACTGAAGGTGAAATGGGCGGGCACATAGTTCGAAGAGCTGATGGTCGCTGGGGTCCCAAGGTGCGACCTTGCGTGCCGTGGAGACCACGCCCCGGGAAGCGCAATGTTGACAGACCCCAAACGAGTCGCAGGGAGCCGCTGGATTCAGGCGGCGTAAGACCGAGACCTGTGGAAGTCCATGCAAGAGACCTCCAGCAGTGGACGTCTATCGGTTGACAAAGAAGAAGAAGAGATATTTTTGACGACCTCCTTGGCGCAGTGGTGAGCACTGTGGTCTTATCAGTTATACGGAGGTCTCGGGTCCGATTCCCGGCTGGATCAATTTGGGAATTTATAATTTCTGCATATTATGATGAAGTATAAGCAAACACCTGCAGCGCCACTACAAAGTATATAATTTATTGTTGATATTTTAGAAACCGCTTGACCGATTTCTATAAAATTTAAATGGGACCACCTGAGCGGTTATATACCCTTTCAAACAAAAAAGGAATTTTCCAAATCGGTTCAGGCGTCTTCGAGTAATCGGTGAACAGACATAAAAAAATTAATAATAAAAAAAGATTTCGACGAATTGAGAACCTCCTCCTATTTTGAAGTCGGTTAAAAACGTTTCTATTTTATTCTATTCTATAATCTAGATACTACTAGTTCAGTGAAAACCTACCTTAAAAGCCGCGCCTTAAAAATCAAGTCATCAACGATAAAACGATTTTGGGGCCCTAAAATAATAATATACAGAATATTGTCCATCTGTCCGGAATACTTGGAGCCGAAATAAGTTAATGTATGCGTCTTGTAACTTGATACAACGTAGAGGTCTGTCCGGCATACGAATGGTCTAATTATACTGGCACTAGTATATAATTATATCAGTTATAGACGAAAAACGATACAGCGGTACTGTTGGTTCTCGAAAGCTCCACAGGCGTGATGTCTTCTTGCCCGGGTCACTCATCGCCCACAATTTTTATGGCTTCACCAAAGATTAGCACGCCTAGCATGCACGTCGAAATGATATCTCGCGAAGAGAGAGAGATATTGTCGATGTAGACTGATTTCTCGTTTACTCTTTTAAACTTCAAAATTCGAGAAAATGACGTCGCTAGTCGCCATGTTAAAGTGTTGGTTTTAGCCTGGCAATACACGTCAGGTTTTGTTTCCGATTGTCTGATCAGACTACCGGATCGTATTTACTCGATACACGTCCGATTCTTGCGTCAGGCTTTTTTTGAGCTCAGTCGTTCCCGAGCTATCATCCCGAGTGCTTGCGTACGGAGCAAAATGGAAGAAAAGAAGATGGACGATGAGTTACTGTTCATTATTGCATATCTTTTAGTGTTGACGCGAAAGAAGAAAAAACGTCGCTATTGGATTCACCCAATTAATTTGACAAGACTTACTGAGAGTCATTTCTATTTAAAACATCCAAAATTACTAAGACACCCCGAAAAGTTTTTTAATTTTGAAAATTATAGTTGTTTGCCATTGTTTACATATTTTTTTCTCGAATTCCATCACCAACTGGAACTATCTATGAATGGAAGTCTATGATTACTTAAATAATAATCAAATGAGAAATTATTCGAATTACGACGATGGGACCACACAGTGTCAGCGCTAGATTTGACTGGCAAATCGGAAGGAGTTACAGGATGTCTATTTCGTCTCACACTAGAAGTATGTAGAGCGCGCCTTCAGACAATCGGACCGACAGTAAAATCGGAAACGCCTCGCGCCCGCTTCTGACTCGGACGTCCGATCCGACTACCGGATCGGACGTGTATTGACCGTTCATACAAAGTAATGGCTCCAATGCCTTCCGGTAGCCGGATCAGACTATCGGATCGGACAATCGGATGAAAAAACCTGACGTGTATTGCCAGGCTAAGAGTTCGTAGAGAAAAATGGAGAAAATAATTTTATCTCTACTTTTGACGTGACGAGACGAATCATGGTGTGCAACCATGTTAGTTTCGATATATATATAGAGATAATACGAGAAAGGGGTAGACAAAATTTCCTCGCGCGTGCATGCTACGCCTGAAGCAGACACATCGTAAGCTTATGAAGACCATTATGGGGATCATACGCCGTAGTGCCTTATTATTGTTATTGACCGAGCGAAGCGAGGTCTCTGAGTTTACTAGAGCGATTTGCACTTGTCCGTCCGTCCGTCCGTCCGTCCGTCCGTCTGTCAGAGCCTTATAACTTTTGAATTACTGAACGTAATTACTTCAAATTTAGATATAATATGTAAACCGATGGCCTCCAGCCGAAAATGGCTTAAAAAGTTATAAAAATCTTTATTTCAGGGGGGCTCTCATAGAAGCGAATGCGAAGAAATTTTTTTTTATTTGTGATTCATAGGTTTTCTGTGTATCATTTTAAAGACAATTTGGAACAGAGTACAACCGTATTTTTTTTTAATTTTTTTCCTAAAATTGACGAAATGGGGGGCTTCCAAAGTGGCGATTTAATACGCTCGCTTGAAGACGCTCTCTGGGAAAATTTTCTATATATTTTCAAGTTGTACTTATTTTCTTACTTCACTTGTATCCTGTACTTGAACAACAAATACTAAAATTATATGAATATTATAAAGAAATGAGATTATTTAATTTTTAATGAGCATCAGTACATTTCACATAGCTTCACGATAATGCTAACAGATGGCGCAGTCATTAACTATTCCATTGAACTAGGAGTTACGACTACGATTTATCCTAAAAACAGTTTTGCGTCGACCATTATTATTTAGGTACATAATATAATAACATATTATTCAATTAAAATTATTCTTTAGTTAAATATCATTTTGTATATTTTCTATTCGCGTCGATAGATGACGATTTGTACAGATGCCCCTAACCCGTTTTCACTCGTTAGTACCTACATAATAATTCAATGTTTTCACTGACGTTCCCTAACCTTTACGGGCTAGCTATGATAAGTTATGTGATGATTACTGTCAACTTCTTTATCACGATCCTGTACGGGACACCTAAAAGGACATTGGGACGGATGTTAGGACTTAGGATTGTGTTTTGGAGCTACCTACGTAAAGAGACTCC
Organism: Oeneis ivallda; assembly: GCA_029955525.1. Classification (NCBI taxonomy): domain Eukaryota; kingdom Metazoa; phylum Arthropoda; class Insecta; order Lepidoptera; family Nymphalidae; genus Oeneis; species Oeneis ivallda. The sequence goes on along the minus strand of JARPMR010000028.1, from coordinate 16,092,558 downwards.
TACATAGGGGATGATTTAGGTATTATTGGTGAAAACGGGCATAATAATCGACCGAGCGAAGCGAAGGTCTTTGAGTCTACTTGAGTGAATTTGCACCTGTCCGTCCGTCCGTCCGTCCGTCCGTCCGTCCGTCTGTCAGAGCCTTATAACTTCTGAATTACTGAACGTAATTACTTCAATTTTAGATATGATATGTAAACCGATGGCCTCCAGCCGGAAATGGCTTAAAAAGTTATAAAAATCTTTATTTCAGGGGGGCTCTCATAGAAGCGAATGCGAAGAAAAAAAAATTTTTTGCGTTTCATAGGGTCACAGTACCTCATTTTAAAGATAATTTGGAACAGAGTACAAAAGTATTTTTTTTTTAATTTTTTTCCTAAAATTGACGAAATGGGGGGCTTTCAAAGTGGAGATTATATTTGACCTCACAACGGAATAACCATTGAAAGCTGGGGCTTGAAAGTTTTATAATTTTAGCGTAATATCATGTACTTGAACAACAAATACTAAAATTAGATAAATGTAATAAGGAAACTAAATTATTTGACTTTTAATGAGCAGCAACAACAGAACTTCACAATGATGTCAATAGATGGCGCTCTCATCTCATATAGCAAATGCAGCTATATGTAACATATTATTCAATTAAAATTATTATTTAGTCATTTAGCAAACATCAATAAAACTTCACGTTGCAGTTTGTTTTTACATGTTTTCTGATCGTGTCGATAGTTGACGCTGTGTACAAGTAATTTAATTTGAATGTTCCAAAAAACTATACCTAAGTTTGATTGAGGCCTTGAGGATTTCACTTTAACAGTTCCCTAACCTTTACGGGCTACCTATGTTAAGTTAGTTGACACTTTCTGTCAACTTTGTTATTACGAACCTCTACGGGACAACTAAAGGTGAAAATGACATTGGGATGTTAGGATTGTATTTAGGGGCTACCTACGTAAAGAGACTTCTACAAAGGGGATGATTTAGGTATGTTTGCTGAAAACGGGCATAATAATAATGTCAATTTTGATCGTCATGTATCTATTGAATGAATAAGTAATTATGGGAAACCGTTACCGCGAGGTCTCAGTTCGGGGCGAACCACTAGTTTTAAAATTTTTAGTTTGTACATAGTTCTTTCTTTCTTCCTCGAACTATAGTCGTCTTCTGCTGTACAAAGGTTTCTTGCAAGCGGTTGCCAGCGACTCGATGTAGGTTGTCTGTCCACCTATCTCTTTTACGTCTGCGTTTCTCTTAAAGTTCTACGATAATGTGATTTGATCTCGCAGGGATACTCCCAGCATAGCTCTCTCCATCGCTCGCTGGGTGACCCTGAGCCTTCTTTTGAGGCCCATAGTCAGCGACCATATCTCGGATCCGTAAGTCATCACTGGCAACACGCACTGCACGACTTTAGTCTTCAGGCACTGAGGGATTTTGGACGAGAAGACATCTCGGAGCTTCCCGAACGCTGCCCAGCCGAGTTGGCTTCGGCGGCGACATACAGAACAAACACTTTCGCATTAATAATATTAGTATGAATGCTACCCTGTGCGTTCAAACGTACCCTGAAACATCGGTGTCAAAGAATCTCACCTTTTTTTTTGACGTGATAACGTCTTATAAATCGATGAACAACGGCTGCATGCACGAAAAAGTGTCACGTTCCGCCTGAGCCTGCGCGTGCAAGCGAGAGCGCGGGACAAGTGATAGAGAGGCACGATCGGCCCAAGCGTTGGCTTGTGACACATTTATTCATCTGTTTTATTTATTCATGTTTCTTTATGATGTTATCACGTAAAATTATCGTCCGTCAACCGACATTAAGGAAAAACATTTTTTTTTTATTAACGAGGGGGAATTCTTCTTAAGATACCCGATATCCTGAGGGAGAATATCGGGTTATGTAGGATTTTTACCTACTGAAACCCCATCGATGGCGATGGCCACCCTCAGCACATATTGGAAGGCTCCGAGATCTCTTCCGAACATATACCGGTGCCTCCCCTACACAAAGAATCTCACCAAGAACTCGATTCACACGAACAACAACTCGATCGAGAACCATCAGTAGGGCATTGTCGTATGCAAATGTTCGGCCAGGTGGTTGCGGCCGCGACTTTGTGCGACCCCGCGGACCTGTATATGTGAGCAACACCGTAAGGGTGCCTGTCCACTGAAGCGGAGCATGGACCAATTAGCCCGCCTAACACGCACGTCGAAGTGATATCTCGCGCGAAGAGAGAGAGATATAGTCGATGTAGATTAATTTCACTTTCGACAAATCCATGTGTGCAACCATGTTAGTGTCGATAGAAATATAGAGATAATACGAGAAAAGGCGTAGACAAAATTTTCTCGCGCGTGCGTGCTAGGCGTGTAGGTCATTGATACATGACGCGATCATTTCTAACCGACTCTCGAAAAAGGAGGTGGTTATCAATTCGACGCGTATTTTTTTTTGTTGATGGTACTCTTTGAGTATCTCCATAACTTGATGAAAAATGATTTCAATTTTTTTTTATTTGAAAGGTCATATCCTAAGGTTGGTCCCATTTAAATTTGGTGAAGATCTGATGAATATCTTCGGTGATGGAGGACGGAACTCTTCAATGAATAAGAACAAAACGCTCGCAATCAGAGAATGTTCTTCGGTGATGGAGGACGGAACTCTTCAATGAGTAAGAATAAATCGCTCGCGATCAGGGAATGTGAAGATTGATCCTATGAGGCTACCACTTAAAATCTTAAAATCCTACTATTATTATAAATGCTTGCCATTATAAAGTTTTGTGAGGATGGATGTATGGATGGATGGATGCATGCATGTTTGTTACTCTTTAACGCCACAACGAATGAACCGATTTGGCTGAAATTTAGAATAGCGATAGCTCATACCCAACATAAACACATAGGCTACTTTTATCCCGGAAAATCACAAACGTCCCGTGGGAATTGAAACCTTAATCCATAAGGACAAAATCGCAGGCATCATCTAGTAGTAATATACAAAAATTCTTTTTAAAAACCGACTTCAAAAGCCACTACAAAATATACAATAATTTAGTTTGTGCAGGTATATTGAAGTTGGGCTAATATTCCCCTTTCCTGTCCATTTAATCGTGTTCTAATTGACGACCATTCGCGAAGTATTCGCCCGCGTAGACAACTCGTAACTATATAGAGTTTACAATATATTATGACAGGAGGTAGTTAGCAGTTTCGAAACAGCCCCCGTAGCCAAGTTACACTTCGTTGTATGTATTCTCTTTCTACGATCGTTGTCACTTGAAGTTTTGGCTAGGGCTGGACTAGATGGCGCTGCAGCTGATCAATGTCAGAAGTGTATTATATTTTGTATTGTTTTTGACGTGATAACGTCTTATAAATCGATGAACACCGGCTGCACGCACGAAGTGTCACGTTCGCCTGAGCCTGAGGGTGCAAGCGAGAGTGTGGAACAAGCGATAGAGAGGCACGATCGGCCCAAGCGTTGGCTTGTGCCGCCCCATGGAACTAGGAATAACATGTGCTGCCCGCCAGTCATCGTCAATGTTTCTTTATGAGGTTATCACGTAGATAAAACTATCGTCCGTAAACCGTCTTTACAGACAACCAATTTTTAGCCTTTAAAACATTTATAATAAAAAATGCCGCGAAATATTATCAATACACTTCTGTCTTTGATCAGCTGCTGCGCCATCTAGTCTAAGCCTGGCAAAAAATTCAAGTGACAAAGATCGTAGAAATAGAATAGATAAAGAGCCTCAATAGCCCAACGGTTAAAGGTCATCATCATCAGCAACCCATCAACGGCTCACTACTGAGCGCAGGTCTCCTCTCAGAGAAGGGTTATAGGCCATAGTCCACCACGCTGGCACAATGCGAATTGGCGGACACGGTTAAAGGTGCGGACTGAAAACTGAAAGGTCGCAGGTTCGAATCCCACCCGTTACACTATTGTCGTACCCACTCCTAACACAAGCTTTCCGCTTATTTGGAGGGGAGAGGAGGGTATTAGTCAACTTCAATTTGACTAATATTCTTTTTAAATAAAAATAAAAAACTTGGCTAGAGGGGCTAACGAGTTTTTGTACGCGCCGCCCGCGCCGTGTTAGTTGTTACCGTGTACTCGTATGGTAATGTGCTCGCCGGGAATCGAAGCGCGGTCCCGGCGGCAGGTGTGCGCTGAGCCAGTTTTCCGCCAGCTCCGCCGGCGGTCCGCGCGACGAGAGGCGGCGGACTGAGGTAGTCCGCACGATAGATAGAATAGAATAGAAATGTTAAGCTATTCTTCTTCTTCTTCTTTATCAACCTATAGACGTCCACTGCTGGACAAAGGTCTCCTGCATGGACTTCCACAGGCTTCGGTTTGCGCCGCTTGCATCCAGCGGCTCCCTGCGACTCGTTTGATGTCGTCGGTCCACCTGGTGGGGGTCTGCCAACACTGCGTTTCCCGGTGCGGGGTCGCCACTCCAGCACCTTGGGTTCCCAACGACCATCAGCTCTTCGAACCATGTACCGGCAGTACAGTTTTTCTTTACATACTGTAGATTAATTTGGCTCATCGCTATATTCTGAAATTTACAAACAGTCAACATTAAGGTTGATTATACGGGTCTGCCCGAGAAATTCAAATTTAATTTGGTTTTTCGCAATTTGTAAACTAATATGACAGTAGGCTTATGGCATTCTAATTGCGACAATGGCAGTATCATCTTCACAGGTTTACATAAAAGTCTTTACTTGAAAGTGTCCAGTTTAAGATATTAATCAGAATATCAACTAAGTGAGTAACTCACGTCCAACTCGATATTCTGACTTAAATTTGAATTTCGCGGGCAGACCTGAACATGGTGTCCACACGTTATCGTACCAGTACGCTAAACCACTTCCAATAAATAAGGGTACAACTCCACACTACTTTGACTACACACCTGAATCCCATAATCAAAAGGGGTATAAACAAAAAGGTCCAGCTTTTTTATGAGCAATCGCGTCGCGTGCTCCCGCGCACTTATTAATCTCATGCAATTACATACCGGGCCCCCTTGTTCGAGGGGACTCAAAGGAGGGCCTTACACAAAGGCCCCCTTCAGTGCTTTAGCCTTTTGTAGCGCTCCGGTCGTTCAACTTGTCATTTGACGATTTTGATGGGATAAAAATCATTATTGAGAGCGGATTTCGGATTAAGGCTGCTCGCACAGCTAACTACACGCACCGAATGCGAAACGCATTATGGTAAACTCGTGTTTCTATGGTCTACTTTCCGAACCGGTGGTAGTCTTGACCTGTCAGTTGTCATAAGGGCCACATGTCGGCCTACATGAAATAAATGATTTGAATATTATTTTTAAATGACGATTACAGGATTGCTATTTTCGTAGGAGAATTGTTTGTTTTTAATGGCATAAATCGTTGTAAATTCTTATTATTTGTTTACATTTCTTTATTAGTTACATTATTATTTATGTAGGCATGTAATAATTTATTTTAAAGGAATAGTAATATACATCCGTAAAAACAGCGTCTATAAAATTTGGAAAATATTTCACAGTAAAATGCCACAATTCAGGTAATGTCCACTATACTCGTAGCATGTTTATCTTTATGGAGAGTTCATTTTAATAAAATATCCAAAACACCCAGTCAGAAATAATGACATCGTCATTCGACAGTATATCAAACCACAACTGTCTCGGCGCCTATTGAGACGTCATTTGAATTTCCTTGGGGTGTTTGACATTAAAGAATTTCTGGTACCTACTGGAGATCGCGGTGCGTTAAACTTAAATGGCGCGTACGGCGTTGTGTGATGTGCGATCACCCTAATGGTAAACCATAGGGAGTAGGGTAGGGAGGTATGGTCAAGTGTTTAGCTTCAATACGAGAGGGTTCCGTGGGATTATGTTACGTCGATTTTGATTGTAATTATATTGTTTGGGTAACTGTTCAAATATGTTATTCTTAACCGTATGCACCGGTTTTGATTTCGATGATGATTAGATAACGGAGCGGCTTTTGTTTACTAGTTCCAAGTTTATTTAACCAATATATAAAGCTTTGGTATTTTTATTTACTTTTTTGTGGTCCATAAAACTTCATTTATTTATTTTTTAACCGACTTCAAAAAAGGAGGAGGTTATCATTTCGTCGGTACCTTTTTTTAATGTATGTTCATTGTTCACCGATTACTCCAAGACGCCTGTGCCGATTTGGGAAATTCGTTTTTTGTTTAAAAAGGTATACTTCCCAGGTGGTCCCATTTAAATTTTATCAAAATCGGTCGAGCGGAAAGAATTTTTTATATTAAATTATTCATTATTCTACCACTCCTTAATCCTTGTAGCTTCATAAGCCGATGCCCACGACTTCTTCCGCATTGAATTAAGTTTTCAATTCGACCTTCTATGAATAGAAACACTAAAAATACTTCCTTAGTGCATCTCTATAAGCATTTATTAAGATGTTTCTTTATCTTTATCTGGTTATAAAACTCTTTCATAACAAAAGTCGATAAAAAAGTAAATTAAAACTATCAAAATTACGGGCCCCTTCATTTCGTCAACACACTCGTACCAACTCTATTTTATAACAAATAAAAAACGACTTACATCCTTTTGGCTCCAGACGATGTACACATAAAGAGTGAACGCAATACGTTTGGCCCGTATCATAAAACGGAAAGTACCCTCAATTTTGAACTTTATTTTTTGAGTGTTAGATTTTAGTTTTGTGTAGGAGTTGCTTTGTTAATCCTTCTTATAAAGTCTTTTGTCCGTCTGTACATTTTAATATGAATACCCATTCGCTTTACTCGACCTGTGGTTGTGTGTGATTTTTACAAAGGTTTTATCGCAAGATTTACTCATTTTTTCGATTCGCTTTTTAATTATTATTATTATAAGCAGTGATAGCCTAGTGGTTACGACTGTGGTCTCCTATTCGGGGGGTCGCAGGTTCGATCCCGGGTTCGCACCTCTGACTTTTCGGAGTTAAGTGCGTTTAAGAAATTAAATATCACATGCTTTAACGGTGAAGGAAAACATCGTGAGGAAACCTGTACACCTGAGAGTTCTTCATAATGTTCTCGAAGGTGTGTGAAGTCCGCCAATTCGCATTGGGCCAGCGTGGTGGACTATGGCCTATAACCCTTCTCTGAGAGGAGACCTGCGCTCAGTAGTGAGCCGATGATGGGTTGATGATGATGATGATGATTATTGGACAAAGTTACTAGCTTTTGCCAGTGACTTAGTCCGTATGGAGGTAGTTTTTTAAAATCCCAAAGGAACCTTTTGTTTTTGTCATAAAATGTTACCTATGTCACTCTACAGGTCTTCAACTCCATACCTATACAAAAATTTCAACGATATCTTCTCGTTGCTGTGTGATTGAAGGACAAACAAACAAGTAAACACTTTCGCATTTATAATACGAGTTACCCGCCCTATACGGGTAGATTGATAGATTATTTATTAGCTCGAGAGTGAGATTCGAACCTGCGACATACGGTAAAGAAAGCGGCCGCTCGCCCACTGCGCCAAATAGAGCTACTTGTGAACCTCTAAAATGTTGAACGCTTACTGAACGACGGTGTTAGGTTTATTTTCGTTACGGAATTTTTGATTCGGTCGCCGCGCTCAAACTGTTTGTCCTAGTTCAAAGCCCGCGATAAAAGCTATGCAATAGCTTAATATTAGAATGTGCGAGAGAGAGGGATGCGAATTGTAATAGTAGTCTTTTAATCACAGATTGATTATAGAGCTAATAATAATGTTTCAATCTATCCGTACAGGGCGGGTAACTCGTGCGCACTTGACCATCTCCATGCACACAGTATATATAGATGTGCGCAGGTGTGACTCGTACGGGGTGTGGGGTGCAGGGCTTATCTACCCCCGCGAGGCGCCGGAATGCCGTTCGTGCGGGGTCGAGACGGTGACCGCGCGTATCGCACTGGCCAGTGGCCAGTGGGGACGCTTTACTTTGACCACTTACAGCATACCTACTGCTTTAAACAAGCTTTTATTTAATGTGCAATGTATGTATATATGTTCCTTACTAATACTACTAGCTGACTCGGCGAACTTCGTACCGCCAACATACCTATATAAATAAAACAAATAACTACTAAAACCATCCTATCTTTCAAGTTGGACCAAATTACAGATAGTTACGAAGTTTGATCAAAATCGGTTAAGTAGCTTAGGAGTCCATCGTGGACACACAACGTGAGTCGTGACACGTAATTTATATACTAATATTATATATTATATAAGAGAGTGACATAGGCTACTTCTTATCCAAGAATTCCCGAGGAATTTAAAAAACTAAAAATCCACGCCGATGAAGTCGCGGGCATCAGCTAGTTGAAAATATTAGAATGTGCGAGAGAGAGGGATGCGGAATGTAATAGAGCTGCTGTCATACTTTTCTTCGACCTACTTGATTGACGCCATTTTGGCGCTGTAAGCAGATACGGGTGTCTCTGGAACTAATATTATAATCGACCGAGCGAAGCGAAGGTCTTTGAGTCTACTTGAGTGAATTTGCACTTGTCCGTCCGTCCGTCCGTCCGTCCGTCCGTCCGTCTGTCAGAGCCTTATAACTTCTGAATTACTGAACGAAATTACTTCAATTTTAGATATAATATGTAAACCGATGGCCTCCAGCCGAAAATGGCTTAAAAAGTTATAAAAATCTTTATTTCAGGGGGGCTCTCATAGAAGCGAATGCGAAGAAAAAAAAAAATTTTGCGTTTCATAGGTTTACAGTACCTCATTTTAAAGATAATTTGGAACAGAGTACAAAAGTATTTTTTTTTAAATTTTTTTCCTAAAATTGACGAAATGGGGGGCTTTCAAAGTGGAGATTATATTTGACCTCAGAACGGAATAACCATTGAAAGCTGGGGCTTGAAAGTTTTACAATTTTAGCGTAATATCATGTACTTGAACAACAAATACTAAAATTAGATAAATGTAATAAGGAAACTAAATTATTTAACTTTTAATGAGCAGCAACAACAGAACTTCACAATGATGTCAATAGATGGCGCTCTCATCTCATATAGCAAATGCAGCTTTATGTAACATACCTATTATTCAATTAAGATTATTATTTAGTCATTTAGCAAACATCAATAAAACTTCACGTTGCAGTTTGTTTTTACATATTTCTGATCGTGTCAATAGTTGACGCTGTGTACAAGTAATTTAATTTGAATGTTCCAAAAAACTATACCTAAGTTTGATTGAGGCCTTGAGGATTTCACTATAACAGTTCCCTAACCTTTACGGGCTACCTATGTTAAGTTAGTTGACACTTTCTGTCAACTTTGTTATTACGAACCTCTACGGGACAACTAAAGGTGAAAATGACATTGGGATGCTAGAATTGTATTTAGGGGCTACCTATGTAAAGAGACTTCTACAAATGGGATGATTTAGGTATGGTTGGTGAAAACGGGCATAATAATAATGTCAATTTTGATCGTCAATTATGGGAAACCGTTACCGCGAGGTCTCAGTTCGGGGCGAACCACTAGTCTATAATAAAAAATTATTTAAAAAAACCGACTCCAAACGCCCGCGCAAAGTATATAATTTATTGTTGATTTTTTTAAAACCGCTCGACCGATTTCGATAAAATTTATATGGGACCACCTGGGAAGTTTGCTCTTTGAAACAAAAAAAGAATTCTACAAATCGGTTCAGGCGTCTTCGAGTAATCGGTGAACATACATAAAAAAAAGATTCCGACGAATTGAAAACCTCCTTTTTTGAAGTTGTTAAAAATATTGCAAATGGCGACCTCTATTAATCTATGATTTCATAAATCACTTCAAGCTGCAGACAGACAAAATTACTTTCGCGTTTACAATATTAGTAATTAGTACGCATAGAACAAGTAAGATAGAGCAATTTAAAAGATGGAAAAGCAAGTTATAGATTCAATAACTTGCTTTTAGTTTCGATACTCGGTCTCATGAGAAAAGGTCACAGATTATACAAAAATGCCATATAAAAGTCATCACTCACTTATCAACTCGACACTCGACTAGTATCGCCTCTTCGCTGAGTCCACTTTTCGACGGGTGGCCCTTGCGGTGATTCATTTGTCCTGCGAGTGAACGCCCAGTAGTCACCGGGTGGACGCCGTAGCATCGTCCTCTAGTCATCATCATCATCATCATCATCAGCAACCCATCAACGGCTCACTACTTAGCACGGGTCTCCTTTCAGAGAAGGGTTATAGGCCATAGCCCCCACGCCGGCCCAATGCGAATTGGCAGACTTCAAACACCTTTGAGCACATTATGGAGAACTCTCAGATGTGCAGGTTTCCTCACGATGTTTTCCTTCACTGTTGAAGCATGTGCTATTTAATTTAATAAAATTTTATTTTTTACCCTGACATGTGGGGTGTTATTGTCCATAGCTCATTAAGCATGTCACGCTCTCTTTAAACATTTATGTGGTCATGTCATGTATTGCGGATTTCCCTCATATATGGTTGAGCGAAGCAATGGCTGGATCATGCGTCATGCTCGTGAACGGGTTCCACCGGCGGGAATGGGGCTACTTTCTGTCTGCCCGTCTTAACATGTGTTGAACTATAATTAGGTATGCTTTTGTGGAACTCATTGTGGAAACACTGCATACATAGCATAGTATCTATTGAATTTTAAACCTGTTTTGAAAAGAACAACCGCTGAGTTTCTTGCTGGTTCTTCTCGGCAGGAAGGGCATTCCGAACCAGTGGTAGACTCATCGACGATTCAAAAGCACTTGTAAAAAGTTTATTTGAATAAAAAACATTTCTATTCTATTCTATGTTTTGAAAAAAGTGATTTGGTCATATGTACGGAACCTTAAAAGAGCGAAGCCCGACTCGCACTTCGCCTTGGTTTTTTTTTTCAGTGTTTTAGTCACCCAGCCTGTGTAGAGTCACAGTATAAGTGGTAGAGTAGTAGCCCTGTCTAGTGGGCGACGCTTTAAGTTTCCAAGCTTCAACGATTGGGCCGAAGCGTGCCCGAGCGCGGCCGGGGCCTGCCGAAGAGAAACATCTGTCGCTCGGCGCGTGCCCCGGTATTATTACCTGCGCCACTCGCCAGGTAGCCGAGTGTCGGCATCGCGTAGATTTGCGCAGGTGGCCCTCCGAATGGTTGCCCGCGTGTATTTACTTACACTGGCGAGTTCGATGGACGGTGCTAAGTGGAAGATATCTTCTTTGATAGATTGATAACTTGGTTGGCCCGATTTCACCAGAAATCCCCTACCTAACTACCTAAATGGCTGGGTCATGCGTTATGCGCGTGAACGGGTTCCACCGGCGGGAATGGGCTACTTTATGTCTGCCCATCTTAAGATAGAAGTTAATCGGTATGCATTTTTGGAACTTCCCTCATTGTTATATTCAAATATGGTTGAGCGAAGCAATGGCTGGGTCATGCGTCATGCTCGTGAACGGGTTCCACCGGCGGGAATGGGGCTACTTTATGTCTGCCCATCTTAAGATAGAAGTTGGTCGGTATGCATTTTTGGAACTTCCCTCATTGTGGAAACACTGCATATATAGCATAGTATTTACTGTATTGTAAATTTGTTTTGAAAAGAGCAACCGCCGAGTTTCTTGCTGGTCCTTCTCGGCAGGAAAGGCATTCCGAACCAGTGGTAGATTCATCGACTATTCAAAAGCACTTGTAAAAGTTTATTTGAATAAAAAATATTTCTATTCTATTCTATTCTATTCTATTCTAAAAATATGAACTGAAAATCCCTTAACATAAACTAGTGGTTCGCCCCGAACTGAGACCTCGCGGTAACTCGAACGGTATCCCATAATAATTATTCATTCAATCGATACATGACGACCAAAACTGACATTATTATTATGCCCGTTTTCACCAACCATACCTATATCATCCCCTAAGTAGAAGTCTCTTTACGTAGGTAGCCCCTAAATACAATCCTAACCGCAAATGATATACCGCAAACCTATGTAACGCTATAAAAAATGTTTTACTTCGCATTCGCTTGTATGAGAGCCCCCTGAAATAAAGATTTTTATAACTTTTTAAGCGATTTTCGGCTGGAGGCCATCAGTTTACTTATTATATCTAAATTTGAATTAATTACATTCAGTAAGTAATTCAGAAGTTATAAGGCTCTGACAGACGGACGGACGGTGGATGTATTAGTGGGAGTATCGAGTTTGACGTGAGCTACTCACAAATTTCTCGGACTGATTTCTTAAACTGGACACTTTCAAGTAAAGATTTTTATATAAGTAAACCTGTGAAGATGATACTGCCATCGGCGCAATTAGGCATAAGCCTACTTTGTCGTATTAGTTTACAAATTGCGAAAAACCAAATTAAATTTGAATTTCGCGGGCAGACCCGTTTACTCTTGCTGAAGAATGAGGTTTTGTGAGTTGGCTAACGGAATAAATATTTACAGCGTTCTCGATTAATTCGAACAAACTAATTTTCATTGTTTCTTTAGAATAGCCCGCTCCGTACAGTGGTTTTATTAGTCAGTCAGTCAGTCACCTTTTCCTTTTATATATTTAGAAAATCCAATATTCCACGTCACGCCACATAACCTGGGATCTGATGGATGTGTAAATAATGCAGCAACCAATTAAATACCTATCCGCTGCCCTTAGTTTAGTATGTATCGCGTTTTACGGGTTATTGGGGCTGGTGAATGTTGAAACAGCCTGTATCGGCCCTGTCATTACTTGGTGGTCTGGTGGTTAGACGTTCGACTGCGGATGGGAAGAAACCGGGTTCATAACCCTGGTCGGCAAAAAATTGGTATTGGGGTTTTTCTGTAAAGAAATTCTCAGTACTAGCTCGGAGTTAGGAAGTTTTTTTTTATTCGATGACAAGTAGTCCTTGACTGCGATCTCACCTGATGGTAAGTGACGATGCAGTCTAAGATGGTAGCGGGCTAACTTGTAAGGGGTATGACAGTGAACATTCAACCCATACCCCTAATCGGTTTCTACACGCCATCGTGCCGGAACGTTAAATCGCTTGGCGGCATACGTTTTTGACGGTAGGGTGGTAGCCACCACTAGCCACGGCCAAAGCCTCCCACCAGACAAAGTACTAAGTAGATGGCCCTTGCGTCGGAAAGCACGAGGAATTAGGAAGTAGTCGGCGTGTCACCCTCGTGCCTCGGAGAGCACGTAAAGCCGTCGGTCCCGCGCCTGATCTCTCTCCGCTCGTGTTGGATTACCGTCCCATCGGACTATGAGAGTGAGTTTAATATCACAGTCATCATCAGCAACCCATCAACGGCTCACTATTGAGCGCAGGTCTCCTCTCAGAGAAGGGTTATAGGCCATAGTCCACCACGCTGGCCCAATGCGAATTGGTGGACTTCACACACCTTTGAGAACATTATGGAGAGCTGTCAGGGGTGCAAACTCTCACGATGTTTTCACGATATTTAATTGCTTAAACGCACGTGAGTCCGAAAGTCAGAGGTACCCGGCATCGAACCTGCGACCCCCCTAATAGGAGACCGCAGTCCAAACCAATACGCTATCACTTCTCTATTTTAGTATCATAATTTATTATTATAGTCATTGAATTATTATGATAGTACGTCTTTATTGTGACTATACAGTCACAGGAAAGTCACGAAATAATACTATTTCGTTTATTTTTTTAGGGTTCCGTACCCAAAGGGTACCAACGGGACCCTACTATTACTAAGCCTACGCTGTCCGTCCGTCCGTCTGTCAGCGGGCTGTATCTCGTAAACCGTAATAGATAGACAGATGAAATTTTCACATATTATGTATTTCTATTGCCGGTATAACAACAAATAATAAAAATTAAATTAAATTAAAAAAATTAAATTAAAATATTTCCATGGGTACATGGAAATATTTTTTTTTAACGGAACCCTAAAAGAGCGATGCCCGACTCGCACTTGGCTGATTTTTTACGTAAGTGCTTGAATTTTAGTAGGTTTTAGGGCCTGTTTCTCTATCAGCAGATAACTGATAAACTTTAACCGACTTATTTTGACTTTCTGACAGATTCTCAAAAAAAAAAACTGTCGTCGCGTCAAAATTACTCGCTCAAATTTTTTTTCAAATATAGTAGGTAAAATATTATGTCCATAATAAAATTAAAAGCATAAGTACATACTAAGTTAAAAGAAAAAATTTACTCCCCATCTAGTGCGATTAATTTAACAACTTTACAAGTAGGTAGTTAAGTAGGTCACAACTTTTCACAACCTTTAACCTATTACATAATATTATTACATGTTTAAAAAGTTTATAATAATAATATAAAAAAGAATCCATAAATAAATATATAAATTATCAAAAAGTTTTCTTTAACTTTTCCAAGAAAAATAAAACCGTTGAATGAATTTCCTAACCTCCCTCACTATCACTAGCAAAATTGCCCTTGAAAATTTATATGAACACATTCATTTTACATCAATATGCAACTTTTCACTCTATTACCTGTTACATAAAGTTCTAATTGCTGCTAAAGTTTAATTCTATAGGGCGCTGAATTTTTAAGGCGTAAGCTCCACTCCCTGTATACAAGTATCTCTGTCGTGGAATGGTGCTGTCTCGCTCGCACGCGATGGGGGAATACGGCAACGTCGCGTCAACGTTTGATAACTTTGATAAAAGTGAATTGTTACGAATTACTTTCCTGGGGTGATAGTGAAACTTAATCGAGTTGTGGCCTAGGGTCCATATCATATCACCATGAACAACCCATTAACGTCTCACTACAGAGGTCTCCTCTCAGAGAAGGGTTACAGGCCATAGTCCACCACGCTGGCCCAATGCAGATTGGCGGACTTCACACACCTTTGAGAACATTATGGAGAACTCTCAAGCGTGAAGGTTTCCTCGCGACGTTTTCCTTCACCGTTGAAGCTTGTGAAATTTAATTTCTTAAAAGCACTGAATGTAGAAAAGCCAGGGGTGCATGCCCGGGATTGAACCTGCGACTCCCCGGATAGGAGACCGCAGTACTAACCACTAGGCTATCACTGATTCTGGGCTGCGCACGCACAGGGTCAATATATGGGGTAAACCAAGAAAAATGTTTTCGTAGACCTCCTTGGCGCAGTGGTGAGCACTGTGGTCTTATAAGTGGGGGGTGTCGGGTTCGATTCCCGGCGTAGACAAATTGGGAATTATGATTCCTGAATAGTCTAGAAGTAGTGATAGCCTAGTGGTAAGTACTGTGCTCTCCCATTCGGTGGATCGCAGGTTCGAGCCCGGGCACACACTTTTTGAATTTTCGGAGTTATATATATGCAGAATATCACATGCTTCAACGGTGAAGGAAAAAGTTAGGAAACCTGCACGCCTGAGAGTTCTCCATAATGTTCTCAAAAACGTGTGCAGTCTACCAATTCGCAATGGGCCAGCGTGGTGGACTATGGCCTATAACAAAGCCTATAACCCTTCTCTGAGAGGAGATCTTCACTCATTAGTGAGACGTTAATGGGTTGCTCAAGATGATACAATACTCACCTAGTCCTGAAATAATCTTCTTCTTCTTCTTTATCAACCGATAGACGTCCATTACTGGACAAAGGTCTCTTGCATGGACTTCCACAGGCCTCGGTCTTGCGTTGCCTGAATCCAGCGGCTCCCTGCGACTCGTTTGATGTCGTCGGTCCTGGACCAAGGTCTCTTGCATGGACTTCCACAGGCCTCGGTCTTGCACCGCCTGAATCCTGCGGCTCCCTGCGATTCGTTTGATGTCGTCGGTCCAATAATAATAGTCAGTTATTATTGTATAACTGTCTGTTACTGTCACGTGAAATGGAGATCGCGCCGTGGACGTTGTTACGCAATAAGACCATTACAATAGTATTTATTGTATTGAAGTCCGCTAAGACAGGCCTCCGCGACATTCCTCGTTGGATAACATCCAATCTTGGAATATATTAATATCTTGGACAATATTTTTTGATACGTACCTGACTTTTGTAGCGTCTTTTGTAACGTCGAAACACGGGTGAGTTTTCTTGTGACTTTGTATCCATACCATCCGCTTTCCGAACCGGTGGTAGATTCGCGAGTTGTCACAAGAGCCACAAGTTGGCGTACATGAAATAAATAATTGAGTTTTCTTGTGACTTTGTATCCATACCATCAGCTTTCCGAACCGGTGGTAGATTCTCGAGTTGTCACAAGAGCCACAAGTTGGCGTACATGAAATAAATGATTGAGTTTTCTTGTGACTTTGTATCCATACCATTAGCTTTCCGAACCGGAGGTAGATTCTCGAGTTGTCACAAGAGCCACAAGTTGGCGTACATGAAATAAATGATTGAGTTTTCTTGTGACTTTGTATCTATACCATTAGCTTTCCGAACCGGAGGTAGATTCTCGAGTTGTCACAAGAGCCACAAGTTGGCGTACATGAAATAAATGATTGAGTTTTCTTGTGACTTTGTATCCATACCATCGGCTTTCCGAACCGGTGGTAGAATCTCTAGTTGTCACAAGAGCTACAAGTTGGCGTACATGAAATAAAATATAATTGAGTTTTCTTGTGACTTAGTATCCATATTCCATACCATCAGCTTTCCGAACCGGTGGTAGATTCTCGAGTTGTCACAAGAGCCACAAGTTGGCGTACATGAAATAAATGATTGAGTTTTCTTGTGACTTTGTATCCATACCATTAGCTTTCCGGACCGGAGGTAGATTCTCGAGTTGTCACAAGAGCCACAAGTTGGCGTACATGAAATAAAATATAATTGAGTTTTCTTGTGACTTAGTATCCATATTCCATACCATCCGCTTTCCGAACCGGTGGTAGATTCGCGAGTTGTCACAAGAGCCACAAGTTGGCGTACATGAAATAAATGATTGAGTTTTCTTGTGACTTTGTATCCATACCATCAGCTTTCCGAACCGGTGGTAGATTCGCGAGTTGTCACAAGAGCCACAAGTTGGCGTACATGAAATAAATGATTGAGTTTTCTTGTGACTTTGTATCCATACCATCAGCTTTCCGAACCGGTGGTAGATTCGCGAGTTGTCACAAGAGCCACAAGTTGGCGTACATGAAATAAATGATTGAGTTTTCTTGTGACTTTGTATCCATACCATCAGCTTTCCGGACCGGAGGTAGATTCGCGAGTTGTCACAAGAGCCACAAGTTGGCGTACATGAAATAAAATATAATTGAGTTTTCTTGTGACTTAGTATCCATATTCCATACCATCCGCTTTCCGAACCGGTGGTAGATTCGCGAGTTGTCACAAGAGCCACAAGTTGGCGTACATGAAATAAATGATTTGAGTTTTCTTGTGACTTTGTATCCATACCATCAGCTTTCCGAACCGGTGGTAGATTCGCGAGTTGTCACAAGAGCCACAAGTTGGCGTACATGAAATAAATGATTGAGTTTTCTTGTGACTTTGTATCCATACCATCAGCTTTCCGAACCGGTGGTAGATTCGCGAGTTGTCACAAGAGCCACAAGTTGGCGTACATGAAATAAATGATTGAGTTTTCTTGTGACTTTGTATCCATACCATCAGCTTTCCGAACCGGTGGTAGATTCGCGAGTTGTCACAAGAGCCACAAGTTGGCGTACATGAAATAAATGATTGAGTTTTCTTGTGACTTTGTATCCATACCATCAGCTTTCCGAACCGGTGGTAGATTCGCGAGTTGTCACAAGAGCCACAAGTTGGCGTACATGAAATAAATGATTGAGTTTTCTTGTGACTTTGTATCCATACCATCAGCTTTCCGAACCGGTGGTAGATTCGCGAGTTGTCACAAGAGCCACAAGTTGGCGTACATGAAATAAATGATTGAGTTTTCTTGTGACTTTGTATCCATACCATCAGCTTTCCGAACCGGTGGTAGATTCGCGAGTTGTCACAAGAGCCACAAGTTGGCGTACATGAAATAAATGATTGAGTTTTCTTGTGACTTTGTATCCATACCATCAGCTTTCCGAACCGGTGGTAGATTCGCGAGTTGTCACAAGAGCCACAAGTTGGCGTACATGAAATAAATGATTGAGTTTTCTTGTGACTTTGTATCCATACCATCAGCTTTCCGAACCGGAGGTAGATTCTCTAGTTGTCACAAGAGCTACAAGTTGGCGTACATGAAATAAATGATTGAGTTTTCTTGTGACTTTGTATCCATACCATCAGCTTTCCGAACCGGAGGTAGATTCTCTAGTTGTCACAAGAGCTACAAGTTGGCGTACATGAAATAAAATATAATTGAGTTGTCTTGTGACTAAGTATCCATATTCCATACCATCAGCTTTCCGAACCGGTTGCAGCGTGGTGGACTATGGCCTATAACCCTTTTTCGAGAGGAGACCTGCGCTCAGTAGTGAGCCGTTGATGGGTAGCTGATGATTTTGAAGTAATTCAATTTCCAATCCATTCAAGCCTCAATAGCCCAACGGTTAAAGGTGCGGACTGAAAACTGAAAAGGTCGCAGGTTCGAATCCCACCCGTTGCACTAATGTCGTACCCACTCCTGGCACAAGCTTTCCGCTTATTTGGAGGGGAGAGGAGAATATTAGTCAAGTTCAACTTCGTTAATATTCTTTAAAAAAAATAAAAAAATAACAAAGCTATCAGCTGCCTCATTCCGCGTCACGGCATTAATTTCGCAAGAGCGCCTAATATGATATCTCGTCTCCTTGACGCGCCCTAAATAGTGCTCTAGTGACTAGCTCGAGTCACGTATGTTTTCATTGCATGTTACAGTTTTTGCAATTCACGAAGGCGGCCGGTGAGCTTTACTCGTGGTTACTTCGTGTACATGCACATTGCATAAGTGTGCGTGCCTGTCAAAGCCTAGGTGGGAGCGGGCAGGCGCGAGCATTGCGCTCGCTCACACTTATACAGATACGACACACACACAACCATAAGTCAGTCGCCCTCGTAAATTGCAAGAACTATACTGTGATTCTGTTACTAATGGGTCAACCCGAACAAGAGATTCATCATCATCACCAATTCATCATCATCATCGCCATCAGCAACGTTGTGAGCGCACTCTGCATTTTTAGGTATAAAGTAAAGAGTACCTGGCGTCGGCCCGTCTGGACGGGCCCGTCTGTGCGTGCGTGCGTGCGTGTGTGTGTGTGTGTGTGTGTGTGTGTGTGTGTGTGTGTGTGTGTGTGTGTGTGTGTGTGTGTGTGTGTGTGTGTGTGTGTGTGTGTGTGTGTGTGTGTGTGTGGCATCGTAGCTCTCAAACCCATGGACCGATTTCAATGCGGTTTTTTTCATTTGTAAGTCAGTTTCCTTGCGGTGGTTCTTAGCTATGTTTGGTTAATATCGGTCCAGCAGTGTAAGAGTATCAGCTCTTTTCCAAAATGATGTAAGGCCTTTTTGGCGAATGATTACTCGATTTAGTGCTTCACGCGTGCCAGTATAATCGTTAAATGACAATTAATTGATAACTCAGACCAGAAGAGCGATTGTGTAACTTTATTTCATGATGAATATTTTTTACGATTTTCATATATCGTTAAAACCAAATAGCGATTGTGTAAGTCCTACCGATGACATCATGATGAAATAAAGACCGATGGAGAACGATCGGAGATTGAACATAAATAGCGCCACCTATTGACGAGTAGCAGTAGTTCTTAGTCTAGTCGCTTCTGCTATTCAACTATAGGTGGCGCTAAAAGCTTCTAATTTTGTATATTTTCTGTGTTATTAATCATTCTTCTAGGGTTATATGTGGTTACAGCCATGTATTTTTTCTTGATAAAAGTAAGTCTGTGTACTTTGTCGCTGTCAAGTGTCAATCAGTGTCAATGTCAGACGGCAGTCTTAAGTCATTAATCTATGAAAAATTATTTTGTTTGTATTCTAAATTCTAATTATATTCAATTATTTATTAGCTTTGTATAATAGGCACGACTAAGGGAATTGAATTGAAGGAATTTTTTTACTCAAATAAACTTTTACAAAGTGCTTTCTAATCGGAAATAGGTAAGTAAAGTAACGTTTCATTTATACTAGATTATGCCCGCGATTTCGTCCGTGCGGATTAGGGTTTTTGATTTCCGAGGGAACTACTTTCTCGAGATAAAATGTAGCCTTTTCCATTCCAAAGTAACATACATCCATCCTCACAAACTTTCGCATTCATAATATTACTAGATGATCCCCGCGGGAAACACTGCTCTTTATAGAAGAAATAAAAATCTTAAATTTTGATTATTTCAGATCAACACGTCGCTACGCGTAGGATAACAACAACAACAACAACAAAAATATTTATTAAACTAGCGGCACGCTATGATGGCCGGTTTGACGTTTGTCCGCTCATGAAGTTCCGTATTAATTGATAACGACTTTGAAGGAAATAATTGTATTACTTTATTGACGATAGTGATGTGCAGAGATTCATAAATTTTATCGAATGTAGTTTTAGGTTTAGGACTCAAAATTTATTTATTAAATTGATTTCTAAAATGTATACAAGTGTAGAAAAATCAGTTTGCACCATTTAAGGGGTGAATGTACTTGTGAATATGAACAATTTTCACTATGTGGACAAACCTCTGAAATCGCAAAAAAATATCAGCTGTTTCATACAAAAGGTAAAATTTTTATTTTTATATGATATATACCACAACTCGGCATTTGGTTTTCTAAATTGAAAATTTTTAAAAATGGAATCTAATACGATCGTCACATAGGATCGCTGGCTAGCACAACTACTACCTCCGGCAAACTCGCGTCAATGCTCAATGCAAAACAAAGCAGTTTCGAATTGACGTTGCTTCGAAAAGTATAAACTGTCAGTGCAATGCGATTGTGATATAGTTTTGACCTGGCTTTGGATTTCAAATATTGATACTGCATTACTGTTGACCCTTGCTCGTTAATTTGGACTCTGTTCAAGCCCTTTGTTGTGGATTTCGTCGATATGACCGAACGTACGCAGAGAACTGTTCTAAATAGTCAGACACGTGAGTTCGTAATACGCCTTCGTAACTATTTCGATCGTGAAGCTCAAAATGGAGGGCCAATTTTACCTATAACGTCAGTGGTTGAACGCGCAGCTGATGCGCTTAATATTGGACAACGAACTGTTAGACGGATAACTAAAAAAAAATATGGCGAGACTGGCACAGAAGAAAATAAACTTCACACACCAAAAAAGAGAAAACGAGCAAAACCAGTCGTAGGCATCGATAGCTTTGATGCCGATGCTATCCGAAGACATGTTTACGGCTACTATTTACAGAAGGAGTATCCAACAAGAACAACAAGAAAAAAGTTGGTGCATTCACTGAAGGAAGCTGGATTATTCTTCGGTGGGGAAAGTTCTTTAACGAAGATTTTGAAGACCATTGGATTTCGATACAAAAAATATAACAAACGCAAAATATTGATGGAAAGATTTGATATAGCGATGGCAAGGTATACTTTTTTACGGCAAGTGAAAGAAATCAAAAATTGGCAAAATGTTGTGTTCTTGGATGAAACATGGCTTAATGCTAACCATACTGTAGGCCGTTCTTGGAACGATGACACAGCAGCATCTACTTCCAAAGTTCCTGTAGGAAAAGGATCGCGACTTATAATTTGTCACGCCGGAACCATCAACGGGTTTGTCGAAGGTTCTCTCATGGCTTTTGCGTCAAAAACCACTGGAGACTATCATGAAGACATGAATGGAGAAAAGTTTACTGAATGGTTTACCTCAATGTTGTGTAGCCTCCCTGAACCATCTATTATAATTATGGACAACGCCCCATACCACTCGATGCAAATTGACAAGCCACCTGCCCAATCCCAAAAGAAAGCTGATATCGTCGCATGGCTTCGTAAAAATGGCGTAGATGCAAACATGAATATGTTAAAAGCGGAATTAGTACGTCTTTTAAAAGAAAACAAACCAACCAAGATCCGATACGTCATTGACGAAATAGCATTAGAACATGGGCACAGAGTTATACGGTTACCGCCTTACCATTGTGAGTATAATGCGATTGAGTTGGTGTGGGCTCAAATTAAGGGATATGCTGCAAGACACAATACAGAACCCCCATTTACCACAAAAAAAATGCTAAAATTATTAGAAGAAGCTTGTGAACATGTGACTAAAGGAGACTGGGAAAAGGTTGTGAATAGAACTGTTAAATTAATAAGGGAAGATTATGAAAGAGATGTGAAAATAGATAATATTATAGAAAACGAACATATAATTATTAATGTAGGTGATGATAGCAGTGACGACAGTGAAAATAGTAGTATGGACGAATCTGATTAATTATGGCCTTTTGTGGCACCTTTTTTGGTATCTTTTGTATTCATATGTTTCTTGTGTGCATATAAAGTATGTATATTCATTTTCATTCAAATATTCAGTTCGTTCAAATAAATTAAATAAACATATACATTTTTGTTTTATTAAACCTATTTAATCAGGTACAAAAACAAAACTTAATTGTTTTTTGTTCGAGAATAAATTGACATTCCACATCACTATTGTAATGTGTCAAACCGGCCATCATAGCGTGCCGCTAGTGTAGTAATAGCTTAGCTAGAATCATGAGATTCTGTATTAAAGCTATCACTTCACATCTCTTTGCTGATAGCTGCTTGAACGTCCAGTGGAAATCGCGCACAAGTGTTGGAGATAATAAGAACGCATCTAATTTTGCATATAGTTAAAGTTTCACCCGCGTTAGTTTACATTCCATGGGAATATCGGAATAAAAGTAACAGCTGTAGGTAACAGCTACCTATGTACCTATCAAGTTTCATCGCAATCAGTCAATAAGCATTTATTTGAATAAGAATTGATACTAGTGATACTAATGTAACCAACTTTTAATTTTACCAGCAATCTAATATTTTAGAACACAAAAGCTAGAGTTAAAGATATATTCCCTCACAGACTTTTTTGTAGGTAATAAGAAGTAAGTACTTTAATGATGTAGTATACATAAAATTTTATCTATCATCAATAGTTTTAGTGCACACCAATAAATAATGAATTTCATGTAAAAATTTTGCTACTTTTTTTTTAATTATAGCAGTTACTTTCTGTACATAGTTCGAAAAGCTGATGGTCGCTGGGGTCCCAAGGTGCTGGAGTGGTATGGCCTTAACGAGCTCTAGATAATGACACCCCACATGCCAGGGTAAAAAAATAAAATTTTATTTAGACTCCTTTTCCATGTATCATCTCCCATACCCCCTATATTTTGTAATTTAATTTAATTTTATTATTCGTTATTATATTGGCAATAGAAATACACAATTTATGTGAAAATTTCAACTGTCTATCTGTTACGGTCTACAAGATACAGCCCGTTGACGGACGGGCGGACGGACAGATGGACAGTGGAACCGGTTTCACTCGTTAGTACCTACATAATAATTCAATGTTTTCACTAACGTTCCCTAACCTTAAGTTAGGTGATTGATGTTTTCTGTCAACTTATTTATCACGATCCTGTACGGGACACCTAAAAGGATATTGGGACGGATCTTAGGACTTAGGATTGTATTTAGGAGCTACCTACGTTAAGAGACTCCTACTTAGGGGATGATTTAGGTATGTTTGGTGAAAACGGGCATAATAATAATGTCAGTTTTGGTTATCATGTATCGATTGAATGAATAATCATGGGATACCGTTACCGCGAGGTCTCAGTTCGGGGCGAACCACTAGTTTAGTACTAGTACTACTGATGCCCGCGACTTAAAAGATAGGATAGTTTTATCTTAATTATAATGACATCAATATTTGTTATTGCAAATTAAAATATGTTAACTACACGACAGTCATATATGTATATACAGTGCGAGATTTAGGTTTCAATTACTTCCTGTACATAGTTCGAAGAGCTAATGGTCGACGACGACGACATCAAACGAGTTGCAGGGAGCCGCTGGATTCAGGCGGCGCAAGACCGAGGCCTGTGGAAGTCTATGCAAGAGACCTTTGACTGGTTCTCCTACGGATCTCCTAATTTCTGAGGAGATTATCTTTGATTGCCATTGATTGTCCACTAGGAACCACCAAGGAAGTAAAAGACATTTAAGACTGCAGCTGTGCTCAATTTAATTAATTTAGTAAGTAAATAAATGTTTATCATAGTCTTATAAAGGCTATTTCAAGATGTGATAAATAAGACTAATTATTTAGTACTAGTACTACTGATGCCCGCGACTTCGTCCGCCTGGATTAAGTTTTATAATTCCCGCGGGAACGCTGTAATTTTCTGGGATAAAAAGTAGCCTACGTGTTCGTCCTGGGTATGAGCCATCTCCATTCCAAATTTCAGCCAAATCGGTTCATTCATTGTAGCGTGAAAGAGTAAAAAACATCCATACATCCTCACACACTTTCACATTTATAATATTAGTAGGAAAATAATATTAGTAGGATGATGGTAAGTAAATACATGTCCCTAATATAGTGTAGCAAGCAGTGATAGCCGAGTGGTTAGGACTGTGGTCTCCTATTCGGGGGGTCGCAGGTTCGATCCCGGGTACGCACCTCTGCGAAGTTATGTGCGTTTAAGCAATTAGGTAAATATCACTTGCTTGTGAAGGAAAACATCGTGAGGAAACCTGCACATATGAGAGTTCTTCATAATGTTCTTGAAGGTGTGTGAAGTCCGCCAATTCGCATTGGGCCAGCGTGGTGGACTATGGCCTATAACCCTTCTCTGAGAGGAGACCTGCGCTCAGTAGTGAGCCGTTGATGGGTTGCTAATGAATATAGTGTAGTGCTCAGCGAGTCGCAAAACTGAAGTGGGCGGGGCAGATTGTTCGAAGAGCTGATGGTCGCTGGGGTCCCAAGGTGCTGGAGTGGCGACCCCGCACCGGGAAGCGCAGTGTTGGCAGACCCCCTACTAGGTGGGCCGACGACATCAAACGAGTCGCATGGAGCCACTAGATTCAGGCGGCGCAAGACCGAAGCCTGTGGAAGTCCATGGAGGAGACCTTTGTCCAGCTGTGGACGTCTATAGGTTGATTAAGAAGAATATAGTGTTGAGATTCATTAAAGAAAAAATTTGCTTTGCTGTTCTAATAATACAAAGAAAACTGTGAATAATAAATTATTATAATTAAATATAGTACTAGCTGATGCCCGCGACTTCGTCTGCGTGGATTTAGTTTTTAAAATCCCTCGGGAAATCCTTGATTTTCCGGGATAAAAAGTAGCCTATGTCACTCTCCAGGCCCTCAACTATACCCATGCAAAAAATCACGTCGATCTGTAGCCCTGTTGCAGCGTGATTGAAGGACAAACCAACAAACAAACACACTTTCGCATTTATAATATTAGTAAGGATGTTAGTAAGTAATAATAATAATATAACAATATAAGCCTTTATTACTGAATAGTTTACATCTTATTTTTACAAATCATTGTGTTGAGGCCAACGGCTTGGCCAACGAAACAAGACCTGGACTGCTAGATTCAGGGGCCCATCAGCTGTAACCCGAGTCCAGGGTCGTTGCCCTAAGGGCCTTTCTCCGCGGTCAGATTTGGTCTCTCCGTAACTTATTAGTAGGGTTGCACTTACCTTCTTCGGAGCAGTCAATCCTTGTATAGGGCTTGAGAGGGTATGATAGAGTGTGTTGTAGTATATTGTGAGTGAGTATATGGTGAAGTTGAGTGTAATGTGGGTTAGTGTGGAAGGTTAGGTGTACTTCTCAGGCCGCTAGTCGCAGCGGGCAGGCAGCCAGCTGATGGCCTGCAGGCTGTAGACGCTGGTCACTAGTTAGACCACTAGAGGTGGTCAAAGGTCACTTTTCACACACTTTTCTGCCGAGCACGTTGCGAGCAAAGTCGGCAGGTTCCAAAAAGTGTTCTTTCGTCACAAAATGTTAGGTCGACACATAAATCGCTCAACTTCGCAACAAAAACGTAAAAGTAAGCTAAATCTAGAAACTTAAAAGCAAAACGGGGCGCGAGGGACCCGGGAATTTTCCGTGAACACGTATAAGCTGTCAAACGGAAAAAGTTGCAAATTCACCACGCCCAAGAACGGCGGGAAGTTAAAAACGTCATCTGTCAACTTCAATTCCGAGCCACAGAGAGATTGCCCGCGCTATGACCATGGAACTAGGAATTATGGCGCGAACAATCCCCCCGCCCGTGGGCGTAAGGATTTACGTCCACTTACTAGTAAATGGGTAAGCGTGATAAGGAGCAAACGGCTCGCTGCAAGACAGAGTCTCCGACCATTACCTCGGCAACCCTGGGAACCCCATCCGACCCGTAGATCAGCTTAAGAATGCGCCCACGGCGCCAGTATAAAGGCAACAAATTAGGTTCCTTAATCAACACTAGGTCACCAACCTTGGGTGGGTCAGATTTGTCAGCCCACTTAACCCGCTGCTGCAAAAGATGCAAATACTCTAGTGACCAACGGTGCCAAAAACTCTGAGTCATCTGTTGCAGCAGCTCAAACCGGGACAAACGTGAGACCTTCACGTCCCTGAAGGGGTATTCGGGTAGAGCGTTAAGGGGCTGACCAATCAGAAAATGACCGGGAGTTAAGACCTCCAGGTCATTTGGGTCAGATGAGAGGGGACAGAGTGGCCGAGAATTGAGTACAGCCTCAATTTTGCAAAACACGGTGGCGAGTTCTTCAAAGGTTAAAACAGTTTCGCCTATAACGCGCCGGAGATGAGTCTTGGCCACCTTAACCACAGCTTCGAATATTCCACCCCAATGAGGGCAAGCTGGGGGGTCAAACTTCCAGGTTACCCCCATCTTGGACAATGCTGTACTTAATCTAATCTTATTGCTAGACAGGAATTCGACAATCTCTTTTAAATATCTATCAGTGCCCTTATAATTGGTGCCGCAATCCGTGCGAATCAGGTCAGGCAATCCTCGACGAGAGACAAATCTACCCAGCGTGGCTACAAAGGCTTCAGTGCTTAAGGCACTCACAAGTTCTAAATGTACCGCCTTGGTAGCGAGACATACAAAAACGCAGAGGTAGGCCTTGAGCGATCTGGCGTTGCGGAGGTTAGAGCTCTTGATGGCAAACGGGCCAGCAAAATCAGTGCCAACCCCAGCAAAGGGTCGAGTGGCTAGAACGCGGTCGGAGGGCAGATCACCCATCATCGGCTGTGAGGTAGTAGCCTTCAAGCGGTAACACGGAATACATTTGAAAATGACGTTCCGGATGGTGCGTCTCCCTGCCAGAATCCAAAACTCGCGCTGTAGAATAGCCGAGAGTGCATTACAACCAGCGTGGGCATTTTTAAGATGGTAGTGTGTCACTAGCAATTTGACAAAGGTGCCGTCCTTAGGTAGCAAAAGGGGGTGGCGAGCACCATAGGGCAGATTGGAATTCTTGAGGCGTCCTCCAACGCGTAGCATTCCGTTATTGTCCAAAAAAGGGCTTAGGCGAGCAAGGGGGCCCTTCAAAACTAAACCTCTCTTTAGAGTGTCAATCACGGATGAAAAATGCTCCACCTGAACCACACGCACCCAGTAGTTCCGGGCGTCTTGGCGTTCAAGAGGGGAAAGCACAGGACTCAAATTTTTATTTTCTGAATTCCGCCCATTATGGATGAAACGTCGAATCCAACCGGTAACCCCAATTAGTTTATCAAGGGAACTGTAACGGTCCAAAAGAAAGTTCAAGTCGGGGATCTGTTTATCCTCAACTACTCCGACTCTTAAGCCCGGCAACACTTCGGGAGCGGAAAACCTATTTTGAGGCCAAGTCGTCTCGGATTGGGATAGCCAACCTGGCTCCCACCAAAGGTGATGGTGGACCAGTGAAGAGGCCTCACAGCCGCGGGAGGCGCAATCGGCCGGGTTCAGTTCTCCGGGTACGTGTCTCCAAATCACCGGTACTGCAGAGCTCTGAATTTGGGAGACCCGATTCGCCACAAAGACCTCTAAGTTGTGAGGCGCGGCTCGTAGCCAGCAAAGGACAATCTCACTGTCCGTCCAAGCATAAACGTCGGTCAGATCGACCGCAGATGCCAAAGAGGAACGGACGTGGTTCAAGAGGCGTACCAGAAGGGCGGCGCCAGACAATTCTAATTTCGGGATAGTTAACCGTGACCGAATAGGGGCCACCTTGCTTTTTGCCAAGACGAGATGCGTCGCGACCTCACCGGCGACATCGACAGTCCTCAAATATACCACGGCGGCGTATCCTCGTTCGGAGGCGTCGCAAAACCCGTGGAGACTGGCATGACACCTTCCTGTTGGTAGGAAGCGTCGAGGCATGGAAATTCGGTTAACTTCAGGAAGTGAAGACACAAGGGAGTTCCACTCCTTCAATAACTTCCCAGAGAGTGGTTCGTCCCAACCGAGTTCAGCAATCCAAAGTTTCTGGAGGAAACATTTAGCTAAAAATATTACGGGAGTGATCCATCCATTGGGATCGAAAGTGCGAGCAACCGTAGACAATACGGAACGCTTAGTCCAGACCTTAGGAGGTGGGTCTAATTTGACCCGGTAGGTGAAAACGTCTTGGACGGGCTGGTATTGTATTCCAAGGACCGTCAGCAAATTGGGATTTTCGGGATTTTCAAAAATATGAGGATCCTGCTGATCCTTTCCCGGAAGATCCTTCAAGACGTGAGGGGAGTTGGACAGCCACTTGCCCAACTCATAACCTCCGGACTTCAGTATTGCAATTAATTCATCGCGAAGAATCAGAGCTTCCTCAACGCTCGAGGCTCCCGTGCAAATATCGTCCATATAGACTGACGATTCCAAGATGGCTGATGCGCGAGGGTAATTCAGTCGCTCCCGGTTAGCTAGTTCTAACAAGGTCCTGATAGCAATATAGGGGCTTGACTTGAGTCCATAGGTCGTGGTGTTCAACTCAAAGACACGCATTGGCTCATTAGGATTTTCGCGCCACAGAATCATTTGGTATCTCCGATCATCGCGATGTACCACCGACTGTCTAAACATCATCTTGATGTCAGCTACGAAAACAATTTGATGCCGGCGGAAATGCGTGAGGATATCGGAGATATCCTTGATCAGCTTAGGACCGGAGTGCAAGCATTGGTTCAATGTCACCCCGTTGGATGTGGCCGCGGAGCCGTCAAAAACCACTCGAATCTTCCCCCCAGGGGTCTTCAAGACGGCATGGTGGGGTAAGAAGTAGTGCTCGTGTGCGCGCCAATCAAAATTGGATGGTGACATATGCCCCAGGCCCTCGTACTCGCGCATAAATTCAACGTACTTGGAGCGGAAGGTGGGGTCGCGCCGCATGCGCCGTTCCATAGACAAGAGCCTCTTTTCCGCCAAGGCCCGCGACTGACCAAGCGGGGGGCGAGAAGCGAGAAAGGGCAATCGAGTTACAAATCGCCCATCAACACGGCGGCCTGTGTTGTTTTGATAAAACAACTCACATTCAAGGTCAAGAGGGTCAACTCGTGCGGCATGCGGCGGCTCCTCAACTTCCCAAAAGCGCTGGACCACGTCCGACAGCGTCAAGCCGGCTGCTTGCAATTGGTCCAGCACCGGTAGGTCCGAAGACCATAGCACGGGTCCAAAAAAGCTAGAACCGAATATAGTGGACATGGCACATAGGCCGTCCTTCTGCAAAACCCTAATTTCCCCTGACAAGACCAGGCCCAACACGTCGGAACCCAGCAAAAGGTCCGTAGGACCGGGTTCAGTCCAGTGGGGGTCAGCTGGGCTTAGGCCTGATGCACAGGACACCGCAGCGTCAGTTATTCGGACCTGCGGTAGGGGACCTAAGATATTGTCAAGGACTGACACCTTGACCAAGACCCTAAAATTGCCCGTAACGGGGCCAAACATTAATTCCGCTTCCCCGGTAGGAGTCGAGGGCTCTATACCCCCGATACCTATCACCCGTCCTGTTCGAGGACTCCAGGGGAGCCCTAGCTCACCCACCAAACGAGAAGAAGCAATACAGCGCTGTGAACCCGAATCCAAAAGGGCGCGAACGATTAAAAATTCACCCTTCGGGTTGAATACCTTCACTGAGACAGTCGGCAAAAGAATGGTCTGACAGACAGACTGCCGGAGATTCAAGGTCTCAGGAGAAGTTGCTGTGGTGGGGGCTAGGGCGGCAACTACCTATTGGTGGTCGTCCTCATCAAACCCGTCCTCTAACCGGGGAATCTCATATTGAGACTCAGGGGGGACCTCCAAAGGTGAGGGGGACAGACCTCCATTTGGGTAAACCCATGCGTCATCTCGTGGCGGCAGCACGGGCCTAGTCATACGGGCTGAGGTCGGTAGGACGTAGTAAGTCTGTCGACCCGCTCGAGGTGGGCGGCGTTCGAGGCGTGGCCACTCATGAAGCGGAGGTGAATGGCGGGTAGGTCGAACCGTAGACGGAGCCGCCACAAATCTCCCATCAGAACGTCGAGGGGGGTTGGCGCCCCCCTCACGGGGGGGTGAAGCCCCCATAGGCGGGGTCGAAAGCCGGACGCGTCGGGATTCATGGCCCTGATCAGGGGACCGACGCAAATAATCCGGGGAGCGATCGGTAAGAGCGCCCCCGCCCGTGCGGGGCGCGCCCTCACTCTCCACCTGGCGGCCAACACCATTCTTGTTGGCGCACAAAATCTCCAGGTGGTTACCCCTACAGATTGGGCATGGCCGTTGCTGTTGGCAGTCCCGTTGCATGTGAGCTCCCAGACAGCTATAGCACCAGTGGCGGTCCCTTGCAATGCCCCTCCGATCCTTAATCCGCTTAGAGAGAAACTGGGGGCAAGAAAGCACCCGGTGGCCTGGACGCCTGCAATAGTTACAGGGGGCGGGTTCAGTGGCAGCAAGTCCAGTGTAAACGGGCCTTGGTCTCCGGTCGGAGGCCCCTTTACCAGGGACGCCCGTGTGACCCTTTTCCTTCCTCAGCTGGGCAGGCCGCTCTGGGGTCCTTGAAGGACCAGCAATACCGGAGTTATCAGCCTGCCGGCACTCTTCCTCAAGGAACTTTAAAAGGTCCGAAAAGGGGGGCAGGTAGCTGGCCCCGTCCCCACCATACCTTTGCTCAAAACGCAGTTTCAACTCGGAAGGTAGGCGGGACAACACAATGTGTAGTAAAAGAAAGGACCACTGGTCCACGGGAAGCTCTAAACGCTTAAGAGCGTTGCAGGCTATAATCAGTGGATTTAAGAGCGATTCTCTTAAATGAGACACCCCATAGACACGTGGCAGCGCTAGAATTTGTGCCACGTGTGTGTCTGCTAACCGGCGCACGTTGGCATACCGCCGAGTCAGTAGTTCCCGCGCGGTGGGATAACTCTCCTCGGAGAGGTCTAGGTGGCTAACTAAACCCAGAGCCTCTCCCTGCAGGGAAGAGAGTAAATAGGCCAGTTTCTGGCAGGGAGACAGGTCCCTTCTCGCGTCCACCAGGCTATCAAAGAGGCTGAGAAAGCCTAGCCACTCGCTCAGGTTGCCAGAAAAGTGGGGCAAGTTTATTGTTGGCAACTTGCCCTGTAACGCAGGCTGTGTGGTGGGTCTAGTGGGAGACTCAAGAATAGAGCTCATTCTCGCCTCCTTCTTGAGCCTCGCGGCCTCCTCCACTAGACCGTCTGTCAGCTCAAAGAACTGTTCGTAGTCCCGCACTGAGGACTCCAGCGATTCCGGAGGTAGGTCCAATGCCATGAGGTCTCGGAAGGCCCCTTCGACGACTGCCTGCCTGGTCCGCACCTGCTCGCACCGCTGGAGCAGTGCAGATGCCCGGTCCTCCCGGCCTACCAAGGCGTTGGCTGTAGCAGCCCAACGCAGCTCTGATTGAATTTGCACGCTCAATTTTTTGTGGGCTGCCATCTTAGGTAGGTACAAAACAACTTAAATAACAGTAGTTAACAACTTAAATAACAGTTATTTTAATAACAGTTAACAAACATAAAATAACAGTTATTTTAATAACAGTTTTTAATAACAGTTAAAAACAAAGTTATTTGTTACAAGTTATGTTTCAACTTCAACCAAACAAATTAATAATCAAACAAGAATTACCCACTTTAAACACAAACAAATTACTACTTAAATGCTATTTATTCTACTTAAATACTATTTATTATTATTTACTTTAAAACAAGAATTATTTATCTTAAATACATCAAACAAACTACTTTGTTACCTAACCACGAGGGGTTTTAGTAAACAAACAAAGTATTTGTTGGTTAAAGTTCCAAGAGATACAAATTAAGCTATCAACAATCTATGTTAAGTCAATCAATAACATAAATTAAGATAAAAGAAAAATTAAGTTTTTAATTACCCGTACTAAGCCACTAGACTCATACTAGGTACTGCAAATTACAAATTGGCTTGGTAAGAACCCTACAATTATCAAATTATATTAATATTAAGTTTATTTATTTACAATCTACATCTAACTGTTGGCCAGTTACGGGCCACAAACAACAATCGGATACTATTAATTATTAATCAACAAAATTAACAAAACAAAACCCTAGAACGGCTAAGTTAAGTCACAGTAATGCCAAATCTGTCCGCGGAATCAATTCAACCGCGCTCTGTCTACCAAATGTTGAGGCCAACGGCTTGGCCAACGAAACAAGACCTGGACTGCTAGATTCAGGGGCCCATCAGCTAAACCTGAGTCCAGTGTCGCTGCCCTAAGGGCCTTTAACCACGCTCTGCTACCAAATGTTGAGGCCAACGGCTTGGCCAACGAAACAAGACCTGGACTGCTAGATTCAGGGGCCCATCAGCTGTAACCCGAGTCCAGGGTCGTTGCCCTAAGGGCCTTTCTCCGCGGTCAGATTTGGTCTCTCCGTAACTTATTAGTAGGGTTGCACTTACCTTCTTCGGAGCAGTCAATCCTTGTATAGGGCTTGAGAGGGTATGATAGAGTGTGTTGTAGTATATTGTGAGTGAGTATATGGTGAAGTTGAGTGTAATGTGGGTTAGTGTGGAAGGTTAGGTGTACTTCTCAGGCCGCTAGTCGCAGCGGGCAGGCAGCCAGCTGATGGCCTGCAGGCTGTAGACGCTGGTCACTAGTTAGACCACTAGAGGTGGTCAAAGGTCACTTTTCACACACTTTTCTGCCGAGCACGTTGCGAGCAAAGTCGGCAGGTTCCAAAAAGTGTTCTTTCGTCACAAAATGTTAGGTCGACACATAAATCGCTCAACTTCGCAACAAAAACGTAAAAGTAAGCTAAATCTAGAAACTTAAAAGCAAAACGGGGCGCGAGGGACCCGGGAATTTTCCGTGAACACGTATAAGCTGTCAAACGGAAAAAGTTGCAAATTCACCACGCCCAAGAACGGCGGGAAGTTAAAAACGTCATCTGTCAACTTCAATTCCGAGCCACAGAGAGATTGCCCGCGCTATGACCATGGAACTAGGAATTATGGCGCGAACACATTGTATAATTTTATTGTATTTAAAATTAAATTAAGTTTGACAATAGTAAATTTGTTTTATTTATTCAGTATGTATATTGCAGTTCTATATTGTTTTGGCATACTAATATAAACCTGAAGAAGCTTAAAGTATGCCAAAACAATATCGAAAGAAGTATGTTAGTAAATGTTCCTATAATTAGTAAAATAAGGCTGCACACATTTTTAATTATTTGGAGAAATAAAAAAGATAAATGTATATCCATAAAGGTTTTTATTTCATATAAATTCCCTATGGTTTGCTTATTTACCTACACTGTAATTTTATTATATGTGTAACTAGCTATTATTAATAAAATATTTATTTACTACTACCGATTATAAAGAAAATTGATACCAGGGTTCCAAACGCGCCCTGGGCCGAGAAGAGCCCACTTCAAAATCAGCTGGGGTATTTTTTCATTACCACCATTTCACAAATCATGTAAAACTAATTAGAAGTTGCAGTCTTAACATGTGTTTAATTATAATTAGGTATGCTTTTGTGGAACTTCCCCTCATTGTGGAAACACTGCATACATAGCATAATATCTATTATATTGTAAACTTGTTTTGAAAAGGGCAACTGCCAAGTTTCTTGATGGTTCTTCTCGGCAGGAAGGGCATTCCAAACCAGTGATATCGATGATTCAAAAGCAAAAGATTTTAGACTTATTTAGTTTCTTAATGACAAAATTATAATGTATTATACAAGTATGTACCACAGTGTCACGTACACAGGTCCATGCAACTGGATCGAAATATTGACATTATATAAAACAAATATACATTATAAAACAAAAATCGTGGTACATAATAATGATTCAAAAGCACTTGTACAAAAGTTTATTTGAATAAAAACATTTCTATTCTTCTCTAGTGCCGCTAGAACCATTCATTCCCAAGCTTTCTTGTTCTTTAAATAAGTTAATTATTTACAAAAACTTTGGACTTGTTGAGAGACATTTCCAATATGTCTTCTGGGAGTTTATCATACAAACGGACACAGCTATCAACGAACAAATTGCTAATTTGAGTCTAGGAGCCGGATTACAACAGGCACCAGGGAAGTCAAAGCTGTCCATGAATCTGTAAAAAATATTTATCATATTAATATTATAAGCCTTGTAAGTGAAGCAGTGATAGTCTAGTGGTTAGTACTGCGGTCTCCTATCCGGTGAGTCACAGGTTCAATCTAATTCTGGGCACGCACCTCTGACTTAAGAAATTAAACATCACAAGCTTCAACGGTGAAGGAAAACATCTTGAGGAAACCTGCACACCTCTTCTTCTTCATAATGTTCTCAAAAGGTTTGTAAAGTCAAGGTTTGTAAGGTTTGTAAGTGAGATATAATTTAATAAGTGAATTGAGTTTTCTTTCATTCAAATTATTTACATTGTATTACCTATACCAATTATTTTTGTTATTTAAATATATTAAGTTTTAGAAATTACTAAATGCACTGTTTTATTTATTTATTTAGACATAGGCATTGTCCAGGGCACTTTAAGTTTATCCAATGGGTACAAAAAATTAAGAGATTAAAGTAGGTAGTGTAAGTAACCTTTAGGTTAAAGTAGTTATGTATTAGTAAGAAAATTAGGACAGAAAATTTACTCTCATCATTTTCTTACCTATGAACTACCTATGATTTCTTTAGTCTGAACATAATATTTTCAAATTAAGGCTTAGCTCGCTTAGTAAAACAAATAAAACTTAGTAAGAAAAGGTTAGAATTATTGTACTTTAGGTCTTGTGTGGTGGTGCATGTGAGTGGTGGTGGCATTGCTTGCTGGGAACTTGGCTTTCTTGCTTGGCTGGGAAGGTGAGCGGTGCTTAGCTTGTAATTGCATGTTTGACCATACAGATTTTTTCTGTTGGCGGATTATAGCAAAATAATTCTAACCTTTTCTTGCTAATCATGAACTTCCGCAAAGTAACGCCTGCTTAGCTATCCAAACAACTAACAAAACTTACCTACTTTTGATTTCAGTAGGTAGATATTCCTGTGGATCTCTTCCTTGGCGGCATGTATGGATTGAGTTCGTCGTTTATTATAGTTTAATTGTCGACGAATTCCCCCATTGGCTTTATTAAATGGATGTAGGTACTTATTATAAACTAAATCACAATAATAAAACACAAATTATACGCAAAAACTAACTATCACTAAAAAAAACCCTACACACAACAATACTATTTTAATAATAAACACATTAAAACACTATTTTTATTAATTATTTTTAAATTTATCAACACTTACATGGCGCAAATACAATGGATTTATACGAATAAGGTAGCCTCGGACTCACCGCAATCATTTGACATTAGCAATGAGATGGCCATGAGCTCATAAATGATAGACAATCGCAATTTTCTGTCAAATGGTACAGAATCATTCACTCATCGTGTGCTCATCGTTAAAAATAACGATAAAATCGGGGGCTTATCGTTAAGAATCGATGAACCGCATAGACAATTCGAATTTGCTGTTTGACAGATTAAAATGTACGTTTTTGTCATCAAATGAATAAGATTTTGATGGAATAAAGTTACACAATCGCTCTTCTGATGCTGCAACCAGAATCATACATAGTCCGGCGAATCTATTCACATGTCGGGGGTGTTTTAAATTTTAAATTTACGCTTGTCCGAAGTAAATCTGTGCCTGTATTATTGTGTATTCTATGGTGTTACTGTGATCTGTGTTAGGTACTAGTGGGTCACCCCGAAAGATTCATCATCATCATCACCATCAGCAAGGTTGTGAGCTTAATTAGAGGAAGTTACTTCGAAACCACAGACAAACACTTCAATTCTATACTTACCTTAGTTTTTACTTAGCCGTATAAGGGTGGAACCACATTTGTGAGGATCGTTTCGGATTTCGCCCATACAAAACTGTCAAATTCCATAGAAACGTGTACGGATCAAATCGGCTTTTCGATGCGTACACGAATGTATGGAAAATGACAGTTTTGTATAGGCAAAATCCCAATCGATCCTCACAAATGTGGTTCCACCCTTAAAGGGTAAACAGATCGCAAAAAAGATTTCGGAGAAACGCGTAACCGACTTACGTAGTCGTGCGCTTACGACATTCGTAAGTTTGGTTCGCCATTTGCAGCACGTTTTGTCAGCGTAGAAGAAGTAAGAACGTCCCATAGCCTTACATTCGCATACGCCGCGTAGGCGCATACGCTGTTCTTAGAGTGTCACTTACGCCCTTCTATGTAAAACCACTTCTTTACCTGTTAAGACAGCTAAGGAAAAATAAATTATAAGTATTTTACTAGGTGATGCCCGCGACTTCGTCCGTGTGGATTAAGGTTTTTTTCCGGTAAAAAGTGTAGCCTATGTGGTAATCCAGGGTATAAGCTATCTCCATTCTTTTCAGGCAAATTAGTTCATTTGTTGGGGCGTTAAAGAGTAATAAACATACATGCAACAAACATACATGGTGGATGTATATCCACCCATACACCCATAGGTACATCATACTAATATTATAAATGCGTAAATGTGTTTGTTAGTTTGTTGGTTTGTCCTTCAATAACACCGCAACAAGAAAATTAGAAAGAAAGAAAGAAAATTCATTTATTCGGACGATGGTATCACAGACAAACTATACACATAGAACTGTACATGATAATATATTTGTCTGTGACACCACCCAGAAAGGGTGTACAGCTCAGCCATATGCCCTGCATTATGCATACATAATGCCGGACGCTGATTTTCAGCTGTGACCCGGGTGACATCACAGCAAACGAAACGACAATAAAGTACTTATACCTAAACTACATGAAAAATAATAACAATGAAATAATAACGGAAGCTGAAGAGTAAGAGAATCAACAAACGTAACGTGTAAATAAATTATACAAATATATTATTAAGAAAAAGAGGATTTATACAATAGATTACGTGCAACTAAATTAAAATAATAAATTAAAATATTATTATATTATATTATACTACAGTTGTACAAATAAAATTTACTAAACTACATATTGAATATCTAACTATATGATTGAAATATCTACAGCGACATTTTCATATTCCGTTTGCTTTAACAGTAAATATTGCTTTAAATTACGCCTAAAAGCATACTTACTTACAACAGAGCTATCGACGTGATTTTTTGCATGGGTATAGTTGAGGACCTGGAGAGTGACATAGGCTTTTTATCCCGGAAAATCAAAGAGTTCCCGAGGGATTTAAAAAAATGGAATCCACGCGGACCAAGTCGCTGGCATCAGCTGGTACATGATACATCCTCACAAACATTCGCATTTATAATCATTAACAACCCAACAACAATTTATTTAATTGCTTAAACGCACTTGACTCCGAAAACTCAGAGTTGCGTACCCGGGATCAAACCTGCGACCCCCCGAATAGGAGACCACAGTCCTAACCACTAGGCTATCACTACTTCGATTTTATTTATAATATTATTTATTGACCGAGCGAAGCGAGGTCTCTGAGTTTACTAGAGCGATTTGCACTTGTCCGTCCGTCCGTCTGTCCGTCCGTCCGTCCGTCTGTCAGAGCCTTATAACTTTTGAATTACTGAACGTAATTACTTCAAATTTAGATATAATAAGTAAACCGATGGCCTCCAGCCGAAAATGGCTTAAAAAGTTATAAAAATCTTTATTTCAGGGGGGCTCTAATAGAAGCGAATGCGAAGTAACATTTTTTTTGCGATTCATAGGGTTTCTCTGTACCATTTTAAAGACAATTTGGAACAGAGTACCAACGTATTTTTTTTTTAATTTTTTTCCTAAAATTGACGAAATGGGGGGCTTTCAAAGTGGCGATTTAATACGCTCGCTTGAAGACGCTCTCGGGGAAAATTGGCTATATATTTTCAAGCTGTACTTATTTTTTTACTTCACTTGTATCCTGTACTTGAACAACAAATACTAAAATGATATGAATATTATAAAGAAACGAGATTATTTAATTTTTAATGAGCATCAGTAAATTTCACATAGCTTCACAATAATGCTAATAGATGGCGCACTCATTAACGGCGGGATCTTCGACATCGACCTATTTTTGATTGAATCGTAAACAATGAAATATTCTTTGTTTTGATCGGTTAAAAATATATGTTGTAGTTTAATGTATGTTCTTAATTCTTTTGTGATTCAAAACTCTATATTTACAACTTCACCCGATCAAAAATAATTTCGAAAACAGTGTAATTTTTATCGTTTTTCAGGTCGTGTTCATAGAATATTAAAGTTAGACTAAAAAAACAAATTTCATAAAATAGGCAAACACTTTTAGAAGATTCTTTTGTGATTACTTTTTCTCTAAAAAATTTGTATTTTTTTAATCACGACGTTTTTACTTTTTATATAACAAAGTGGCTCGTGCGCTTCACTTCAGTAGCCCGCAAAGTATCATCGAGGTAGGACGTATCGCTTTCGCTGGCTCGCTGCGATCCCCGCTGATCAAGCGATCTATTGCATAGATACCTATTATTTTCATTCCGTATTCATTTATCATAGATTAAATCAAATCAGAGGGTTAATATTGTTGTAATTTTTAGTATTTATTAATAAATCTGTAAATATTAGTATTATAGGTTTTAGGTTTAGAGTCTTATTGTATAGATAGTGTTAAACTATAATATAAGAATAATATAATAAAGTAAATATGGGGAATAAAAATGGAAGAAAGAACAAAATATCTTGATTTAAATTACGAAAACTTTCGAAATTGATATCTGGGGTTCCCAGTGCTAATAAAAGAGGAAACCATCATCAAAATAAGAAAAAAAGGCGGCCATTTTCTTTTTCTTTGTTATTGGATCGATTTCTTTCAAAATTAATATCTGGGATTCCCAGCGCTAATAAAAGAGGTATCCATCGTCAAATTAAGAAAAAGTGGCGGCCATTTTTATTTTTGTTATTGGACCAATTTCATTCAGAATTGATATCTGGGGTTCCCAGTGCTAATACAAGAGGTATCCATCGTCAAAATAAGAAAAAGTGGCGGCCATTTTTATTTTTGTTATTGGACCAATTTCATTCAGAATTGATATCTGGGGTTCCCAGTGCTAATAAAAGAGATATCCATCGTCAAAAT
Organism: Oeneis ivallda; assembly: GCA_029955525.1. NCBI lineage: Eukaryota > Metazoa > Arthropoda > Insecta > Lepidoptera > Nymphalidae > Oeneis > Oeneis ivallda. The sequence goes on along the minus strand of JARPMR010000028.1, from coordinate 16,053,077 downwards.
AAGAAAAAGTGGCGGCCATTTTTATTTTTGTTATTGGACCGATTTCTTTCAAAATTGATATCTGGGGTTCCCAGTGCTAATAAAAGAGGAAACCATCATCAAAATAAGAAAAAAAGGCGGCCATTTTCTTTTTCTTTGTTATTGGATCGATTTCTTTCAAAATTGATATCTGGGATTCCCAGCGCTAATAAAAGAGGTATCCATCGTCAAATTAAGAAAAAGTGGCGGCCATTTTTATTTTTGTTATTGGACCGATTTCTTTCAAAATTGATATCTGGGGTTCCCAGTGCTAATAAAAGAGGTATCCATCGTCAAAATAAGAAAAAGTGGCGGCCATTTTTATTTTTGTTATTGGACCAATTTCATTCAGAATTGATATCTGGGGTTCCCAGTAATAATAAAAGAGGTAACCATCATCAAAATAAGAAAAAAAAGCGGCCATTTTCTTTTTCTTTGTTATTAGACCGATTTCTTTCAAAATTGATATCTGGGGTTCCCAGTGCTAATAAAAGAGGTATCCATCGTCAAAATAAGAAAAAGTGGCGGTTAATTTTTTTTTTGTTATTGGAACAATTTCTTTCAAAATTGATATCTGGGGTTCCCAGTGCTAATAAAAGAGATATCCATCGTCAAAATAAGAAAAAGTGGCGGTCATTTTTATGTTTGTTATTGGACCAATTTCTTTCAGAATTGATATCTGGGGTTCCCAGTACTAATAAAAGAGGTAACCATCATCAAAATAAGAAAAAAAAGGCGGACATTTTCTTTTTCTTTGTTATTGGACCAATTTCTTTCAAAATTGATATCTGGGGTTCCCAGTGCTATTAAAAGAGGTAACTATCGTCAAAATAAGAAAAAAAAGGCGGACATTTTCTTTTTCTTTGTTATTGGACCAATTTCTTTCAAAATTGATATCTGGGGTTCCCAGTGCTATTAAAAGAGGTAACCATCGTCAAAATAAGAAAACAGGCGGCCATTTTCTTCTTCTTTGTTATAGTACCGATTTCTTTCAAAATTGATATTCGGGGTTCGTTCCCAGTGCTAATAAAATATAGGTATCCATCGTCTAAATAAAAAGTGGCGGCCATTTTATTTATTTTTGTTATTGGACCGATTTCTTTCAAAATCAATATCAGAGATTCATCATACTCATGAAAGAGGTCGCCGTCGTCAAAATTAGAAAAAGTGTCGGCAATTTTTTTTTATACTATAAACATTTGTCAAATATTAAATAGGTGTTTTTATTATTCTTTGCTATTCCGATAAGGAATTTCATCCCAAATAGGTTGGGGGAAAAACTTTTCCATTTTTTTGTTCGGGCAACGGTTACCACTGTGTCATAACAGGTAAATGTTGCCAAAACTTGCCCAGGGATCTTCAGATATTGATTTTGAAAGAAATCAGTCCCATAACAAGAAAAAATAAAATGGCCGCCACTTTTTCTAGTTTTGACAATGGTTACCACTGTTATGAGCACAGAGATCCTCAGATATCGATTTAGAAAGAAATCGGCCCCATATTAAGAACAAAAATGGCCGCCACTTTTTCTTGGACAATTGTTACCGCTTTTATGAGAACAAGGATCCCCAGATACGGATTTTGAAAGAAATCGGTCCAATAACAAAAAAAAAAGAAAATGGCTGACATTTTGGCAACGGTTACTATTTTATAAGCACAGGGAACCCCAGATATCGAGTTTGAAAAAAATCGGTCCAATAACAAAAAAAATGGCCAAGGAACCTCGTCCCAAACAGATTAAGGAAAAACTATTCTATTTTTCTAATTTTGACATCGGTTACCACTGCTATGAGCACGGGGATCCTCAGATATCAATTTTGAAAGAAATCGGTCCCATAACAAGAAAAAAAATGGCCACCACTTTTTATTATTTTGACGATGGTTAACTTTTTAATAAGCACAGGGAACCCCAGATATAGAGGTAGAAATAAATCGGTCCAATAACAAAAAAATGGCTAAGGAACTTCGTTCCAAATAGGTTGGGGAAAAACTTTTCCATTTTTCCAATTTTGACATCGGTTACCACTGCTATGAGCACAGGGATCCTCAGATATCGATTTTGAATGAAATCGGTCCCATAACAAGAAAAAGAATATGGCCACCAGTTTTTCAAATTTTGACGATGGTTACCGCTTTTATGAGTACAAGGATCCCCAGATATGGATTTTGAAAGAAATCGGTCCGATAACAAAAAAAGAGAAAATGGCCGACATTTTGGCAACGGTTAACTATTTTATGAGTACAGGGAACCCCAGATATCGAGTTTGAAAGAAATCGGTCCAATAAAAAAAATGGCTAAGGAACTTTGTCCAAAATAGGCTGGGGAAAAAATTTCCATTTTTCTTATTTTGACATCGGTTACCATTACTTTGAGCACGGAGATCCTCAGATATCAATTTTGAAAGAAATCGGTCCCATAACAAGAAAAAAAATGGCCACCACTTTTTCTTATTTTGACGATGGTTACCTTTTTTATTAGCACTGGGAATCCCAGATATCAATTTTTAAAGAAATCGGTCCAATGACAAAAAAAGAAAATGGCCGACATTTTGGCAACGGTTATCTATTTTATAAGTACAGGGAACCCCAGATATCGAGTTTGAAAGAAATCGGTCCAATAACAAAAAAATGTCTAAGGAACTTCGTCCCAAATAGGTTAGGGAAAAACTTTTCCATTTTTCTAATTTTGACATTGGTTACCACTGCTATGAGCACGGGGATCCTCAGATATCGATTTTGAAAGAAATCGGTCCTATAACAAGAAAAAAGAATATGGCCACCACTTTTTCTAATTTTGACGATGGTTACCGCTTTTATTAGTACAAGGATCCCCAGATATGGATTTTGAAAGAAATCGGCCCAATAACAAAAAAAAAAACAAAAAAAAATAAGTAGGTAAATGTACCTATGTACGTAATATGCAAAATAACAATCACACTTATATAATATAAATGTATGAATAAAAAATAAAATAAATGTTTCCAAAACTTACAAGTGTCCCTGTACTGTTAGGTACAATAAAGTTATTTAATCTATGATGTAAAATTTGGGGTGAGTGAGTTCATTTGAAAAGCGCCTACGCGCACCTCACCGCGCGGGGACTGAGGTTGCTCTAAATGCCTACTGCGCCCGGAGATCCTGCCCTTAACTATTCCATGGAACTAGGACTACTAGGAGTTACGACTACGATCTATCCCAAAAACAGTTTCGCGTCGAGCATTATTATTTAGGTACATAATATAATAACATATTATTCAATTAAAATTATTCTTTAGTTAAATATCAAAATTCAATAAACTATTAATTGCTGCATTTTGTATAATATTTTCTATTCGCGTCGATAGATGACGATTTGTACAGATGCCCGTAACCCGTTTTCACTCGTTAGTACCTACTTAATAATTCAATGTTTTCACTAACGTTCCCTACCTACCTACTACCTACCTCCACTACCTACCTCAACTACCTATGTCAACTTCTTTATCACGATCCTGTACGGGACACCTAAACGGACATTGGGACGGATGTTAGGACTTAGGATTGTGTTTTGGAGCTACCTACGTAAAGAGACTCCTACATAGGGGATGATTTAGGTATGTTTGGTGAAAACGGGCATAATAATAATGTCAGTTTTGGTCGTCATGTATCGATTGAATGAATAATCATGGGATACTGTTACCGCGAGGTCTCAGTTCGGGGCGAACCACTAGTATATTAGTAGTGATTTTTATATAAACACGGCAGCTAGCAGAAAAACCGCTATACGCTAGGCACTGTCTAATGATATGACGTAAATAAAATAATAATAATTAGTAGATAAACTGATATAATCAACATTCTAAGTAAATTCGCTCCTTTGGTGTTCTAATCGCGAATTCCTCGTGATCAACGTCAGGCGATCAGTTGTGTTCTGTTTGATGCAGTTTTTAGGGTTCCGTACCCAATGGGTGTCAACGGGACCCTATACACCTGGGTACCACTTGCCTAAAAGTTATTCTATTGATCGTATTCGTATTCGATGACATTAGCGTCAAAGTAAAACAATACTTATATTGTATTGAATCTAAGTCACAAATTCAGTACAATCGATTTTAACATCGAGCGTTATGGAGCGTATCGTACATACGTAAACGTATAAGAATATATACGAAATTGAGCTCTAATTTAATGATGTTATGATTTATTTTACTTTGACGCTAATGTCATCGAATACGATTACGATCAATGGAATAACTTGAGACAATCGCACCTCTGAGCTCTATAGCTTAAGCCTTCTGTCAGCGAGCTGTATCTCATGAAACGTAATAGGCAGATACGTGTCTCAGTATATGTATTTCTATTGTATAACAACACATACTTAGTGAAAAAAACAAAAATTTAAAAAAAATTAAAGAGGCTCTCCATACAATAAACTTTTGAGTTCTCCATAAAGTTCTCAAAGGTGTGTGAAGTCCGCCAACTCGCATTGGGCCAGCGTGGTGGACTATGGCCTATAACAATTCTCTGAGAGGAGACCTGCGCTCAGTAGTGAGCCGTTGATGGGTTGCTGATGATGATGATGATGATTATCAGCTATTTCATATCAGCCCTATTATCCCGAAAAACAAAAATTGTAGAGTCGACTTTACACCTCTACACAATTTACATAAATAATACAGATACACAGTTTGTTCTTGAATCATAAATAAATAATCATTAGTAGTAGATGCCCGCGATTTCGTTCGCGTGAATTAAATTTTTAAAATCCCGCGAGAACCCTGTGATTTTCTGGGATAAAAGTATCCTATGTCACTCTACAGGTCCTTAACTATATCCATGCAAAAAATCAAGTCGATCCGTTGCTCTGTTCCAGCGTGATTTTAGGACAAACCAACAAACAGACACACATTCGCATTTATAATTAAGTATCTCATAAAGGAACGCTGAAAAGACCCTGAAAACTTGGTCCAATAGAAAACTACTTCAGGAGACATTATATTATGTTACTAGGATTACTTAGTATACAAGCATAAGTAGTACCTAATTTATCTTTACGAAGTAGGTACATAATCATTTATCATTCTTACAAAAAGTACTTTGAAAAAACGACAAACTTTGATAGCTAATGGCTGTAAAGAATATCGTCAGAGTCCCCTAAGCTCGCTGAAAATTAAAAAAAAAGTTGTTCAGAAACTTTAACCTCATTACTGTTACGTTCGCTCCGGGAAGTGCGGCAACGTCGCGGCGGGGATGCCAGCGTTGAGAAGCTTTTTTTCCCCGATTTTGGGGTAATTTTGAACCATTACATAATATTTATAAATTTTTAAACCATTCTTTGTACCTCTGTTGCACGCCCGGAGAGGCAAAATAGAATAGTAAAAAAAATCTTTAAAAAATCGGCCAAGTGCGAGTCGAGCCTCGCTCTTTTAGGGTTCCGTACATATGACCAAATCATTTTTTTAAAACTAAATACATTTATTATTTAGATATCTTGACAACAATCTTGTAAACAAGATGAAATTAGCCTTAATGATTGCCAACCTTCGGTAGAAGATGGTACTGCAAGAAGAAGAAGAAGATCTTAGTTCTTAGAAAGTACTAAATTAGCATATGGGGAAAAATGCTCGTTTGTTTTGGTCACAACTTACAAACCGCATTTAAAATCGGTGTTTTCAGTATTTGTTGTTTAAATACACTATATTATGATACATAATATACCAAAATTTCAAATTCCTAACTAGATTAGTTTTTGAGATAGACCCCCTAACAAAATTGGTTTAAAACCGACAAATTTGATAGCCTCCCATTTCTTCATTTTTGTAGCTAAAAAATAAAAAAATATATATTTGAACTCCACTTAATGACTTCTAGACAATGACACCCCACATGCCAGGGTAAAAAAATAAAATTTTATTTCGACTCCTTTTCCATGTATGGGAGCCCCCTTTATTTTTTTATTTAATTTAATTTGTATTATTTGTTGTTATAGCGGCAATAGAAATATACAATATGTGAAAATTTAAACTATCTACCTATTACGGTTTACGAGATACAGCCCGCTGACAGACGGACGGACGGACGGACAGCGGAGGCTTAGTAATAGGGTCCCGTTGGCACCTTTTGGGTACGGAAGCCTAAAAACCGACTTTATACGCTCGCGCCACTACAAAGTATAAAATGTATTGTTGATTTTTTAAAAACTGCTTGACCAATTTCGATAAAATTTAAATTATATACAAGAATTCTCCAAATCAGTTCAGGCGTCTTTGAGTAATCGGTGAACATACCTACATAAAAAAACGAGTGTGCTTTAGACCACACGACTGAAGTAAAACTTACGAAACGCAACTGGCTATGAGAGAAAGAGAGAAAGAAAATGTGTGCTCGCAACTCTCTCTCTTGCCCCGACAGTAATATACGAAACGTAGGTAACTCTCTCTCTTTCTATCTTCACTAACTTATATAGCTCTCAACTTCCGTTCGCCTCGCCCGATCACACTTTTCGTAACGCATTCACCAGCTTACTCCCCAAGTCAAGCGTGCGTAAAGAAGTTTTACTTCAAAAAAAATTGGTTGTCTGTAAAGTCGGTTTGCGGGCGCTCTGTCAACGCTTGGGCCGATCGTGCCTTACTATTGCTTGTTCCGCGCTAACGTCATAAAGAAACATTGATGACCGCTAACAGCGCGCACGCGATGACTGGCCGGCCTGGCGCCGGCGGTGAGCGCTCTGCCAACGCTTGGGCCGATCGTGCCTCTCTATCGCTTGTTCTCAGACGCAGGCGGAACGTGACACTTTTTCGTGCGTGCAGTCGGTGTTATCGATTTATAAGACGTTATCAGTTATCACGTTAAAAATTCGACGAATTGAGAATCTCCTTCTTTTTTGAAGTGCGTTGAAAATAAACAAATAAATGGGTCAGAACGTGGAATAGTGCTGGCAACACAGGGCAAAGTGAGCGGCACTCGGCCATGGCTGTTTAGTAGCGAACGACGCTCCGTGCCGCGCGCATTATCGTGTACTTTCGACACGAGTGGAGAAAAAGTTTTTTTATGTAACAAAGTGTTGTGCTTCAGTGTTCGGTGTTTATATTAAACACTCATTGTCTCGCTGTGTTCACGTTAACCGATTGTTTCCGTTCGGAGTGAGGGAAATAAAGCAAAAAAAGGGGGGAAATAGTGTGACTGCGCGACCTTTTTTTTTTTTTTGAGTTTTTATACTCCGTGTGATGTGATTTTGTACGAAGGAGGCACTACGCGGAAAAGTTTATGGTATTTTTTTATGGAGTTTTTCAGAAACTTTTTCGTAATTTGCTTTTGCGAAAATTACTAAGGATTTATAGGACTCTACACATTGTGAAACATTGTTTATGTTTTGCTTGCGTTAAAAAACTTTTTTTTTATCCATTCTGTGTACAGTATGTAGATACAAAGGCAACGCTTCGCGGATAAGTTTGTAGTATTATAAATTATTATAATACTTATATGTACTTATATGAAATTACATATTTTGAAACCTAAAATATTTTTTCCTCATAAAAGCGTTTTTTATAATCTATTCAGTATGTAAGTACAAAGGAAATTCGTAAGTTGCGAACTGACGGTAGAGTTAAGTTATACTTTTACAGGTTTTTGAAACTTTTGTATTTTACTGTGCGAAAGAACTTTTTTCAAATAATTTGAGACTAAAGAAATAATTTGACACTACTAGGGAATACCTAAAAAAATTAGTTTTTTTTTTAATGTTTAATTCCTAAAGTTTTAGATCGTTAAATTTTGATTTTCTAAACTGTTTGAATTCTATATTTTATTGTCTATAATAAAAATGTTTGGTTAAATCGGGTACAGTCAAAATATAAAAAAAACGTGTGAGTGTCGTGTTACACTCGGCATCGGAACGACGTGTCTTATAATAATAAATTAATAATAAAAATAAACAAGATAAAAAATAATAATAATCTGGAGTTAGGATTCGAACCCCCGAACCGATAGTTTCACCCCTTCGTTTATCCGCTACGCCACCAAAGCTATAATGGAACGTGTGTGATAAACGAAGGCAACAAGTGTCGTGACGGAAAATTCTTACAATTTTTTTCGCCTAGCTTCATCCATCCGCCGAAGCTTGCGAAAAGGAAATTCGTTCCAATAAAATTATACAGTCTGTTAATAATTTTTAAGCCAACCTGAACTTGACAGATATTCCCCTCCCCCGAAAGCTTGTTTGTTTATTGTCGGGTACGACAATAGTGCAACAGGTGGGATAGAACCGTGTACTTCTCAGTCCGCACCTTTAACCGTCGGGCTATTGAGGCTTAATATATTTTTTAGAATAGAAATATTTTTTATTCAAATAAACTTTTTACAAGTGCTTTTGAATCGTCACTCGTCAGGCTCTACCACTGGTTCGGAACGCCCTCCCTGCCGAGAAGAACCAGCAAGAAACTCGGCAGTCGCTCTTTTTAAAACAACAATACAGTATATACTATTTTATTGTAAATACTAGCTGACCCAGCGAACTTCGTACCGCCACCACTTATAAATGAAAAATTAGTTGTTTTTTTTTCCAAATTGTGAATCTAAACCATCCTCGAATCCCCTTGAACTCACACAAAAAATTTCATCAAAATCGGTCCAGCCGTCTAGGAGGAGTTCAGTGACTTACACACGCACACAAGAAATATATATATTAAGATATATTATATATGCTGGTTTAATATATGTGTAACGTATATTAAACCAGCAACACGTCTCTCCGCGCGGTAGGTTAAATAAAAGTAAAATAAATATTCAATACGGTATGAATACAACATGGCGATCGCGATATTATCCGGAAGCGAATATTTTATTCAAATATCAAACTTTGATATTCTTTGTTCGTTCTTACAACTTTCGGAAGCGCTTGCATTTTTCCTATAAAAGCCGCCGATTTTATAAAACTGGATTGAATAATTTGGAGTAAACCTTTTTCTTGAAACCTATGGTAATAATGGTCTATCTATAATGGTACGGCTACATTACCTTTTTTTTAAAAAAAAAAGAATATCAACCAAGTTGAACTTGACTAATATTCTCCTCCCCTCCAAATAAGCGGAAAGCTTGTGTCAGGAGTGGGTACGACAATAGTGCAACGGGTGGGATTCGAACCTGCGACCTTTCAGTTATCGGTCCGCACCTTTAACCGTTGGGCTATTGAGGCTTTCGTGCGAACATTCGTGTCTAAACTAGCGGCACGCTATGATGGCCGGTTTGACACATTACAATAGTGATGTGGAATGTCAATTTATTCTCGAACAAAAAACAATTAAGTTTTGTTTTTGTACCTGATTAAATAGGTTTAATAAAACAAATTTACAATACAAGCAGTGATAGCCTAGTGGTTACGCCTGTGGTCTCCTATTCGGGGGGTCGCAGGTTCGATCCCTGGTACGCACCTCTGACTTTTCGAAGTTAAGTGCGTTTAAGAAATTAAATATCACATGCTTTAACGGTGAAGGAAAACATCGTGAGGAAACCTGCACACCTGAGAGTTCTCCATAATGTTCTCGAAGGTGTGTGAAGTCCGCCAATTCGCATTGGGCCAGCGTGGTGGACTATGGCCTATAACCCTTCTCTGAGAGGAGACCTCGCTCAGTAGTGAGCTGATGATGGGTTGATAATGATGATGATGATGATGATGAATAAAACAAAAATGTATATGTTTATTTAATTTATTTGAACGAACTGAATATTTGAATGAAAATGAATATACATACTTTATATGCACACAAGAAACATATGAATACAAAAGATACCAAAAAAGGTGCCACAAAAGGCCATAATTAATCAGATTCGTCCATACTACTATTTTCACTGTCGTCACTGCTATCATCACCTACATTAATAATTATATGTTCGTTTTCTATAATATTATCTATTTTCACATCTCTTTCATAATCTTCCCTTATTAATTTAACAGTTCTATTCACAACCTTTTCCCAGTCTCCTTTAGTCACATGTTCACAAGCTTCTTCTAATAATTTTAGCATTTTTTTTGTGGTAAATGGGGGTTCTGTATTGTGTCTTGCAGCATATCCCTTAATTTGAGCCCACACCAACTCAATCGCATTATACTCACAATGGTAAGGCGGTAACCGTATAACTCTGTGCCCATGTTCTAATGCTATTTCGTCAATGACGTATCGGATCTTGGTTGGTTTGTTTTCTTTTAAAAGACGTACTAATTCCGCTTTTAACATATTCATGTTTGCATCTACGCCATTTTTACGAAGCCATGCGACGATATCAGCTTTCTTTTGGGATTGGGCAGGTGGCTTGTCAATTTGCATCGAGTGGTATGGGGCGTTGTCCATAATTATAATAGATGGTTCAGGGAGGCTACACAACATTGAGGTAAACCATTCAGTAAACTTTTCTCCATTCATGTCTTCATGATAGTCTCCAGTGGTTTTTGACGCAAAAGCCATGAGAGAACCTTCGACAAACCCGTTGATGGTTCCGGCGTGACAAATTATAAGTCGCGATCCTTTTCCTACAGGAACTTTGGAAGTAGATGCTGCTGTGTCATCGTTCCAAGAACGGCCTACAGTATGGTTAGCATTAAGCCATGTTTCATCCAAGAACACAACATTTTGCCAATTTTTGATTTCTTTCACTTGCCGTAAAAAAGTATACCTTGCCATCGCTATATCAAATCTTTCCATCAATATTTTGCGTTTGTTACATTTTTTGTATCGAAATCCAATGGTCTTCAAAATCTTCGTTAAAGAACTTTCCCCACCGAAGAATAATCCAGCTTCCTTCAGTGAATGCACCAACTTTTTTCTTGTTGGATACTCCTTCTGTAAATAGTAGCCGTAAACATGTCTTCGGATAGCATCGGCATCAAAGCTATCGATGCCTACGACTGGTTTTGCTCGTTTTCTCTTTTTTGGTGTGTGAAGTTTATTTTCTTCTGTGCCAGTCTCGCCATATTTTTTTTTAGTTATCCGTCTAACAGTTCGTTGTCCAATATTAAGCGCATCAGCTACGCGTTCAACCACTGACGTTATAGGTAAAATTGGCCCTCCATTTTGAGCTTCACGATCGAAATAGTTACGAAGGCGTATTACGAACTCACGTGTCTGACTATTTAGAACAGTTCTCTGCGTACGTTCGGTCATATCGACGAAATCCACAACAAAGGGCTTGAACAGAGTCCAAATTAACGAGCAAGGGTCAACAGTAATGCAGTATCAATATTTGAAATCCAAAGCCAGGTCAAAACTATATCACAATCGCATTGCACTGACAGTTTATACTTTTCGAAGCAACGTCAATTCGAAACTGCTTTGTTTTGCATTGAGCATTGACGCGAGTTTGCCTGAGGTAGTAGTTGTGCTAGCCAGCGATCCTATGTGACGATCGTATTAGATTCCATTTTTAAAAATTTTCAATTTAGAAAACCAAATGCCGAGTTGTGGTATATATCATATAAAAATAAAAATTTTACCTTTTGTATGAAACAGCTGATATTTTTTTGCGATTTCAGAGGTTTGTCCACATAGTGAAAATTGTTCATATTCACAAGTACATTCACCCCTTAAATGGTGCAAACTGATTTTTCTACACTTGTATACATTTTAGAAATCAATTTAATAAATAAATTTTGAGTCCTAAACCTAAAACTACATTCGATAAAATTTATGAATCTCTGCACATCACTATCGTCAATAAAGTAATACAATTATTTCCTTCAAAGTCGTTATCAATTAATACGGAACTTCATGAGCGGACAAACGTCAAACCGGCCATCATAGCGTGCCGCTAGTGTAGTTGTCGCGATAAATATCTGTGTCTCATTCTATCACAGCGGCTACATAATCGTGCGAGTTCACCCTAACCATAGCCCTCTCTATCTCCTGTAGAGGAGATAGAGACGGCTATGCCCTAACTCACGAACTACCCGGCTACATTTGTTACAAGTGTATATACCTCGACACGAATGTTCGCACGATAATGTAGCCGCTCCAAACATATACTGGTCCGCAACTTCGTCCACGTAGATTTGGTTTGTAAATCCCTTTGACAAACTCTTAAGCGTGTCTTAACTCTTTGGTCTTCCGGGATAAAAAGTAGCCTATGTCACTCTCCAGGTCCTCAACTATACCCATACAAAAAATCACGTCGATCCGTAGCTAGCCCTGTTGCGGCGTGATTGAAGGACAAACAAACATACTTTCGCATTCACGAGTAATATTAGTTCTCTTCTTCTTCATCATCAACCGACAGACGTCCACTGCTGGACAAAGGTCTCTTGCGTGGACTTCCACAGATCTCGGTCTTGCATCCAGCGGCTCCCTGCGACTCGTTTGATGTCGTCGGTCCACCTGGTGGGGGGTCTGCCAACACTGCGCTTCCCGGTGCGGGGTCGCCACTCCAGCACCTTGGGACCCCAACGACCATCAGCTCTTCGAACTATGTGCCCCGCCCATTTCATCTTCAGTTTCTCGTCTCGCTGAGCTATGTCGGTAACTTTGGTTCTCCTACGGATCTCCTCATTTCTGACTTGGAAAATTGGTTAGGGTGTTTTTATACACTTTAAATATTGTCGATAAACCAGGTAGAACGGGTGCCGCTTACGGGAATGGGGCTACTTTGTGTCTGCCCGTCTTAACATGAATTGAATTGTAGTACTTACTTTTCTTTTTTTTTTGAACTTGTGGAAATTCTCCCTCTTCTTCCCTCATTGTGGAAATATTATATTTTATTCTAACAAAGTTGCATAGGTTAAATCGGCTTGGCATCCAGCTGCCCACAAGATAGTATAAAAAACTTATTACACTGTAATAGCTTCATAATCTATATAAATAAAAATGAATGTTGGTAAGCGCATAACTCAAAAATGGATGGACCAATTCGCTTAATTTATTTTTTTGTATGTTCCTTAAGTTCCACGGAAGGTTTTAATACAAAAAAAAAAAAAACAAAAAACTAACTTCACGCGGACGAAGTCGCGGGCATCAGCTAGTAATAAATAAAAATGAATGTTGGTAAGCGCATAACTCAAGAATGGATGAACCGATTCGGTTAATTTATTTTTTTGTATGTTCCTCAAGGTCCACGGAAGGTTAATAAGAAAAAAAAACAAAAAAAAAAATTAATTTTTACTTTTAACTTTTGACAGGACGAAGTCTGTCCGGGCAGCTAGTAATTAATAATATTGTTAAATGATTATTTTGAAAAGAGCAACTGCTGAGTTTCTTGCCCGCTTAGTCGGACGCAGGCCGCGACGGCGCGCGCCCACCATTCGGGAAATAAATCATAAACTTCGCTACTTCCCCCTTTCAATCTCCGAAGTCTCTCCTTGAGTAGCAAAATTTTCTTTTACAACCATCTACGTACTTATAATAAGTAATTATACTAAATATTAGTATTAAATTATAAATAATAATACTTAAATATAAAATAAACAAAAGAAAAATAATAATCTGAAGTCAGGATTCGAACTCCAAACCGATAGTTTCACTCCTTTGTTCAAACCGCTACGCCACCAAAGTACAATTACAGGCCACGGGTGTAATAAACGAAGGCGACAAGTGTCGTGACGGAAAATTCTTACAATTTTTTCGGCTAGCCACCATCCGTACATACCGTCTGAAAAGAAATTTCGTTCGAATTATTCGTGGTTTGAAAACGGGTAGGCTTAATAAATTCAAAGTTTTTTTGCAATACCAGCTTATTAAATTAAAAAAAACCAAAACTATTTAATTCATGTAGGCTCATTTAGCACGAAGCAGTGATAGCCTAGTGGTTAGGACTGTGGTCTCCTATTCGGAGGGTCGCAGGTTCGATCCCGGGTACGCCCCCGCACGCAGGTACGGTCCCGGGTACCTCTAACTTTTCGGAGTCAAGTGCGTTTAAGCAATTAAATATCACTTGCTTCAACGGTGAAGGGAAACATCGTGAGGAAACCTGCACATCGGAGAGTTCTTCATAATGTTCTTGAAGCTGTGTGAAGTCCGCCAATTCGCATTGGGCCAGCGTGGTGGACTATGGCACAAACCCTTCTGTGAGAGGAGACCTGCGCTCAGTAGTGAGCCGTTGATGGGTTGCTGATGATGATGATGATGAGGCTCACTTATGTGACTCCTATGACAAATCATGACTCTACCATCGGTTATGTTTGACTTGTAGGAAGTAGGTATCTGAGGTCGTTACAATACAAATGTTCGCATGGGGCTGAGACAGGAAACGTTTCGTAACCGCCGCGGCCTACGCCCTATTAAACTGGTCGTATTGTCTTAACTGTGACGTCACCCACCGCACAACACCACCAACTAATAGAATAGAATAGAATAACTTTTTAACCGACTTCACAAAAGGAGGAGGTTCTCAATTCGTCGGAATCTTATTAGGTATGTATGTTCACCGATTACTCGAAGACGCCTGAGCCGATTTGGAAAATGCTTTCTTTTGTTTGAAAGGGTATAGGGTATATACTATACTAGGGTACATACTATAGGGTATAGGGTATATACTTCTCAGGTGGTCCCATTGAAATTTTATCGAAATCGGTCGAGCGGTTTTCAAAAAATCGACAACAAATTATATACTTTGTAGTGACGCGGGCGTTTGAAGTCGGTTATTTAAAAATAATTTATTATATTAAATTAATTTCCAAATGAACTTTTACAAAGTGCTTTCGAATCGTCAATGAGTCTACCACTGGTTCGGAATGCCCTTCCTGCCGAGAAGAACCAGCAAGAAACTCGGCAGTTGCTCTTCTCAAAACAATAAACGGCAGACTCTTAAAATAATCGGCCAAGTGCGAGTCGGGCCTCGCTCTTTTAGGGTTCCGTTAAAAAAAAATTAAATTAAAATATTTTCATGTACCCATGGAAATATTTTAATTTAATTTTTTTAATTTAATTTAATTTTTATTATTTGTTGTTATAGCGGCAATAGAAATACATAATATGTGAAAATTTCATCTGTCTATCTATTACGGTTGACGAGATACAGCCCGCTGACAGACGGACGGACGGACGGACGGACGGACAGCGTAGGCTTAGTAATAGGGTCCCGTTGGTACCCTTTGGGTACGGAACCCTAAAAATTAAGCGGGAACCGTCTGTTTTTGTGGGATAAAAGGTAGCCTATGACACTCTCCCGGCCCTTCGACTATACGTCGATCCGTTGCTACATTGCGGTGTGTTTGAAGGACAAACCAACAAACAAACACACCTTCGCATTTATGATGATACTAGCTTTTGCGCGCGGCTTCGCTCACATTAAGTTTGATTTTGATTGGTAATCAAAAACAAAATTAACGCGATTGGTATCTCCGTAAAAAGCCAATTAACCAAGTATTATGGATAATACTTGAGAAATAATTAAATAAAACCGGCCAAGTGCGTGTCGGGCCACGCGCAGTGAAGGGTTCCGTAGTTGAAAGTCTCAAATATTATTGCTGACCTAGGATAGTGCTTTTATTTTATTTATGAATCTTGAATACATTTTGAGTTCCATGGTTAAAATACTATAATATACTACAAAATATGCAACTTACACTACGTGTAATATCTAACTTAGAAAAACCGATATAACTTCTTCACTAATGAACCCTACTTAGCCGTGATAGTTTTCCTTTAAAATTCATTATATATACTGCTGCTGTGAATTTTTTCTTGTATCCTTTATACAACCATATAGCTGGCAGAGGGGGCAGACACTTGACTCTAATAAAATTTAGCACTTTAAAATATCATATTGCACAAACGGATCCCTGAATTGAAAAATGGTGTTCCCACACCCACAACGTTTTTGAAAGACCTATTCAATGATACCCCACACTATGGGATAGATGAGAAAAAAAAATTCATCCCCACTTTACATGTACGGGAGGTACCCTAAAAAAATTATTTTTCACAATTTTATTTTACCACTTTGTCGGCGTGATTGATATTAATACTCTTGTTAAATTACAGATTTCTAGTACCAATAGTCTCTGAGCTAAACCGCGGACAGACAGACAGACAGACAGACAGACAGACAGACAGACGGACGGACATGGCGAAACTATAAGGGTTCCTTGTTTACTACGGAACCCTAAAAATCAGAAACTTTCATACAAATTTTCATCCCCTATTTGATGTCTTTGGGGGTGGCCTTTTACATATTTAGATTAGTATTATGCAAAAGTGTTTGTTGGTTTGTCCTTTAATCACACCGCAACAGAGCTACGGATCGACTCGCTTTTTTGCATGGGTATAGTTGAGGACCTCGAGAGTGACATAGGCTACTTTTTATCCCGGAAAATCAAAGAGTTCCCGCGGGATTTTAAAAACTATATCCACGCGGAAGAAGTCGCAAGCATCAGCTGGTTTATAATATTAAGAAGGATTTAATATAAATAAGTAAAAAATACATTATATTGCAGTAATATGGAAAAGTTTAGCTAGTAATAATGTCGCTATAAGTATAGGTGGAACAACAAAGAAAGTGTATCAAACGAAACTCCTAGCGATGGACTCCGGGCCTGTAATTACTTTAATTTGTCGCGTAATTGATTTTTATTCGCGAGCGATATACTGTAGTCTAAGAGACAGTGTGCCATTTGTGAGAAGAGTTTAAGCAAGCCTGTATACATATATAACTTTTAATGGTGCATTGGTTAAGGCGCAAAGCCGTAAGGTCGACAGTTCAACCCCCCACGGAACACAAGCTTTACGCTTTTTTGGAGGGGAATTTTTTCCTCTTATTAGTCATGTTCTGCAACGCTTAGCTCTTTATAAATTCTTTCGTTTTTCATTTCTTTTTAGCATATATTAATGGCTATATTTTATATTTAGTGAAACAACCAGTATAACAATTAATAACAAACAATAAACTCTAAATTTTCTCCAAAGTTTAAGTCGGCGATGTTTCACAAAATATTATTGTTTTACAATTAATAGCGGCGGGTCAGACCGACTGTTGACAACAGTTATGTATGTAGTATGTATGTATGTGGTACGAAACAGTGTTGTTTACTACGGTACACGTAACCTATGTCTTACTTGAAAGAAATCATTTTACCAATAAAATATGTCGGATAGTGATAGCTTAGAGAGAGAGAGTGTGCATTTTTGTGTATACTAAGCTCGATATTACCTGAGGTACAAAATAATTTTGATGTTTCACATCTGCCAGGCATCCCGCGACGGTTCACAAGTTTTTTGAAGTAAAACTTCTTTACGCACGCTTGACTTGGGGCGTAAGCTGGTGAATGCGTTACGAAAAGTGTGATCGGGCGAGGCGAACGGAAGTTGAGGGGGAGATATAGGGTAGTAAATATTAGCAAGAAAAGGTTAGAATTATTTTGCTATAATCCGCCAACAGAAAAAATCTATATAATTTTTACACTACTCTCGACGCACGTTTCGCCCGGACACCGGAGCATCCTCAGGAGATGTTGACTCTACAACGATGCATTGTCTAGTGACGCTCGTGTCAATTGCGCGGTATTATATACCGTATTCCTACCCCCACTACTGTTGCCCCGCCCACTACCCCTCCCTTCAAACAAACGAAGCAGTGGTGAACTTGAGACGTTCACTTGTTCATTAAGTAATTTAAACTGAGTATTATTGTTATGTTTTATTATTTCTAATTGTTCCAACATGCTCAGTCGAAGCCCTTTATCACAGGTGTGTAAGATTTTGTATGAATGATCGGATGATAATTTGTGTCCACTATCAAGGAGATGTTTCGCAAAGTGAGACTTTTGGGGTTGGTTGTTCCGAACCGCGGCCATATGTTCTTTGTAGCGTGTTTCAAATTTACGACCCGTTTGACCAATATAAGTGGCTTTACAGTCTGAACATTCGAGTTTATAGATGCCCGATTTTTGTTTGTTGTTTAATTTATCTTTACCGTTGCAAATATTTTTAAGTGTATTATTTGTCCTAAATGCAACATGTATATCATGTGCTTTAAGTCTCTTCGCGATACGCTCCGACACTGTTCCAAAATAAGTTAAACTGGATTTGTATTTATTTATTTTATCAGGTGATGATGAATATAAATCCTTTTTTATTCGCATCAATTGTTGCTTTTTTATTATATTATTATATTATTAACAATATTATTATATTATTAACAATATTATTATATTATTAACAATATTATTGTTGTAACCATTTGCCTGTGCCATGTGGTAAATTACTTTTAATTCTTTTAAGTAGTTTTCTTTTGTGAGTGGAATAGACAGCAACCTATGCACGTAACTGTGGAACGCTGCGAGTTTATGCTGCCACGGATGACAGGATGAAGCGGGTATGGTTGTGTCTGTGTATGTGGGTTTCCGGAAAATTCCAAACTGATGTTTATTATTAGCACGAGTTATAGTTAGATCGAGGAAGCTTATAGAGTTATCTTGTTCTAATTCTGATTTGAATTTAATTTTCGGGTGTATATTGTTTAGATTTTTGACAAATGTTTCAAGTTGTCTGTCTGTCCCAGTCCAACATATAATTATATCATCTACATATCTATAGTAATACAGAATTTTGTTATTTTTGACAATATGTTTATTTTCAAAATCATCCATGAAGATATCAGCCATTAGGGGACTTAGTGACTTAGGGGGATTAGACTTCCTCGATCTAACTATAACTCGTGCTAATAATAAACATCAGTTTGGAATTTTCCGGAAACCCACATACACAGACACAACCATACCCGCTTCATCCTGTCATCCGTGGCAGCATAAACTCGCAGCGTTCCACAGTTAGTGCATAGGTTGCTGTCTATTCCACTCACAAAAGAAAACTACTTAAAAGAATTAAAAGTAATTTACCACATGGCTCAGGCAAATGGTTACAACAATAATATTGTTAATAATATAATAATATAATAATATTGTTAATAATATAATAATATAATAAAAAAGCAACAATTGATGCGGATAAAAAAGGATTTATATTCATCATCACCTGATAAAATAAATAAATACAAATCCAGTTTAACTTATTTTGGAACAGTGTCGGAGCGTATCGCGAAGAGACTTAAAGCACATGATATACATGTTGCATTTAGGACAAATAATACACTTAAAAATATTTGCAACGGTAAAGATAAATTAAACAACAAACAAAAATCGGGCATCTATAAACTCGAATGTTCAGACTGTAAAGCCACTTATATTGGTCAAACGGGTCGTAAATTTGAAACACGCTACAAAGAACATATGGCCGCGGTTCGGAACAACCAACCCCAAAAGTCTCACTTTGCGAAACATCTCCTTGATAGTGGACACAAATTATCATCCGATCATTCATACAAAATCTTACACACCTGTGATAAAGGGCTTCGACTGAGCATGTTGGAACAATTAGAAATAATAAAACATAACAATAATACTCAGTTTAAATTACTTAATGAACAAGTGAACGTCTCAAGTTCACCACTGCTTCGTTTGTTAGGGGGGGGTAGTGGGCGGGGCAACAGTAGTGGGGGTAGGAATACGGTATATAATACCGCGCAATTGACACGAGCGTCACTAGACAATGCATCGTTGTAGAGTCAACATCTCCTGAGGATGCTCCGGTGTCGGGGCGAAACGTGCGTCGAGAGTAGTGTAAAAATTATACAGATTTTTTCTGTTGGCGGATTATAGCAAAATAATTCTAACCTTTTCTTGCTAATCATGGACTTCCGCAAAGTAACGCCTGCTTCTATCCAATAGGTAGTAAATATAGTTACGTTTCGTATATTACTGTAGGGGCAAGAGAGGTGCAAGCACACATTTTCTTTCTCTCTTTCTCTCATAGCCAGTTGCGTTTCGTAAGTTTTACTTCAGTCGTGTGGTCTAAAGCACACTCGTTTTTTTTTGCTATGGAATTGACCACCGGCTCTGGTACTATAAGGTATAAAATATTCATCACCGGCAGCCACTGACGTGGCTCGGTAAGGGGAGGAGTCCAATTATGGTCGCTGACGACTCTATAGCCATTTTTTTTTTTTGTGTGATGCGGGTTGTTACGTTCCCTGAAATATGGTTGAACGAAGCAATGGCTGGGTCATGCGTCATGCTCGTGAACGGGTTCCACCGGCGGGAATGGGGCTACTTTATGTCTGCCCATCTTAAGATAGAAGTAAGTCGGTATGCATTTTTGGAACTTCCCTCGTTGTGGAAACACTGCATATATAGCATAGTATTTACTGTATTGTAAACTTGTTTTGAAAAGAGCAACCGCCGAGTTTCTTGCTGGTTCTTCTCGGCAGGAAGGGCATTCCGAACCAATGGTAGATTCATCGACTTTTCAAAAGAACTTGTGAAAGTTTATTTGACAAAAAAATATTTCTATTCTATTCTATTCTACTAATACTTTTTCTTTTTTATCCGTTTCACAAAAAGTTTAGAACTGTGACCCGACTACGGAAAATTGGATTTGACATCTGTCATATTGTTTTGTTCGTATAAAATATAGCTTATATCACCCGTATCCTAATAACGAATCGATGACACCGCATTCATCAGGGTAGCAATTGTCTAAAAGTTAGTCCATTGATCGTATTCGTATTCGGTGACATTTAGCGTCGAAAGTAAAATAACCCAAAACCATAACAGTATTGAATTAGAGTTCAATTTCGTGTATGCGTTTACTATATACTATTCTTATACGTTTACGTGTGTACGATACGCTCCTTAACGCTCCATATTAAAATCGGTTGTACTGAATTTGTGACTAAATTAATACAATCAAATATTACTTTCTTTTGACGCTAATGTCATCGAATATGAATACGATCAATGGAATAACTTTTAGACAATTATTGGTACCAAGGTTCGGCTCAGTAGTTTAGGCGCTACGGTGCAGTGGAACATACGTAAATACAGACATACATACATAGACTACTAAGATCGTAACTCTTCTTTTTGCCTTAGTGGTAATGTTGTAAAAAAGAAAATTTAAAAGTCAATTTAAACGTTACCTTATCGAACGTCCATGACAGTATGTGAGTAAAAAAAAGTTACCGGCGGAATTGAGAACCTCCACCTTTTTGAAAGTCGGTTAAAAATTGGTCTCTCTGGATCTCAACAGAGCTTCTCCTTTCTGATTTTTGACTTTTTTCTCCTTTCCTTACTGATAAGATGATGATGACACACGCAGAACCATACAAACGTACTCGTAAGATCATACTAATATTGTAAATGCCAAAGCGTGTTTGCTGGTTTGTTAGTTTGTCCTTCAATCAGAACAGTGCTACGGATCGACGTGATTTTTTGCACGGGTATAGTTGAGGACCTGGAGAGTGACATAGGCTACTTTTTATCCCGGAAAATCAAAGTTTCCGGGGAATTTTTACCAACTAAATCCACGCGGACGAAGTGGCGGGCATCATTGTATTGTATTTGTGGAGGGGACGCCTGCCAACGCCAGGCGGGTGGTCAGTCCTGTGTCGGAACTATTCCACCCAATTCCCCGTGTTTGGACACAGGTTACTGGTGCCCAGGCAGCCTACCCCCCTCAAACCTACCTGTAGCGTTCGTAAACCTAACGATGTCTCCTATCGAAAGGTTTGTCAGGTCTTCTTCACTTAATCTATTCTTACCTTGCAATTCCCATCTCACCAATGAGTACATAGGGCACTCAGCTATGAAGTGGAAGCTGGTCTCTTCCTCACCACACTCTGAACAGGATGGGTCTTCTTGTATTCTCATTATTGTGAGATGTCTATTTAGCAGACAGTGTCCCGTTGCTATTCCTATTACCAATGCAATATTGTTCCTGCTTTGTGACATAATTTGTCTTGTCTTCTTTTTATCGAATGATTTCAGGAACAATTTCGATTTTCTATATTGAATCGAGTTGTTCCATCTCGAGTTCGATTCTCTTTCTAAGTGGCGGGCATCAGCTAGTACACGTATAACTAAGTTATAAGTAGTCGATGCCTCGGACCGTGCGCGCGCGCGTTGAATATTTATAAGGCATTAAGTGCGATGATTTATGCGACTATCATCCTCCGCGCTAGCTTAGTGAATAACTTAAACCTAACTTATAAATAAAGAGGCTCCGGCCGGGCTGCCGCTGCTTTGCCTATCTAGGTAGTATGTAGATCTAGTATCTAGGTCTAAACCTACCTAACCTATTCATCATCATCATCATCAGCAACCCATCAACGGCTCACTACTGATCGCAGGTCTCCTCTCAGAGAAGGGTTATAGGCCATAGCCTACCACGCTGGCACAATTCGAATTGGCGGACTTCACACACCTTCAAGAACATTATCAAGAACTCTCAGGTGTGCAGGTTTCCGTCACCGTTGAACCAAGTGATATTTAATTGCTTAAACGCACTTGACTCCGAAAAGTCAGAGGTCGAACCTGCGACCCCCCGAATAGGAGACCACAGTCACAACCACTAGGCTATCACTGCTTACGCTAACCTATTCAATTATCATGAATTACCAAGGTAGGTATTGATAACATCAATAATATTAGATACGGAATCAGATAATATATATCAGACTAAAGATTTTAGACTTATTTCGTGGTTCAATGACATAGTTATAATGTATCATACGAGTACGTAGTTACGTACCACGATAATTGTTGTTTTTATATAATGTCGATATTTGGATCCAGTTGCATGGACCGTGGCGTGGTCACGACGGGACTGCGGTGTTGAGAGACGTCAAGTTGAAGCTGTCATGGGTAGAATCTATCTACCGGCCTCCTTGGTCTTTAGATTTAGATCAGATATATCAGAACTCCTTACATTGCTTCTGGGTCAAAACCCTGAAAAGGGGTGTGATAGAGAAAGCGTCAATAACCCCAACATCCTGCGTAACGAGAGAAAGCCGATATAAAATCACGACAACACCGGATAGGGGTATGACCGGGGTAGGAGGCGGATATCTCCCGTAAGGGCGTATAGTGTTGCGCGGGAATCGAACCTGACACCGCCCGGCATCCGGCGGCGTGTTAGTACGAGCCAAGGTGTCACGCAAATCATAATACCACCAAAAACATCTAATATATAAAATTCTCGTGTCACAATGTTAGTTACCTTACTCCTCTGAAACGGATGGACCGATTTTTATGAAATTTAGTGTGCATATCGCGTAGGTCTGAGAATCGGCCAACATCTATTTTTCATAGCCCTAAATGATAAGGGTGACCAACCACTAAATATTTTTGTTGGCGGTACGAAGTTCGCTGGGTCAGCTAGTTTTCATGTAAAATGTTGCCACGACGCGCGAGACCAATGGCTCGCACTGTCAAAAAATTTAAAAAAATTCAAAATTCAAAATTATTTATTTCACGTAGGCCAACCTATGGCTCTTATGACACGTCATGACTCTACCACCGGTTCGGAAAGCGGATTCTGCTGAGAAAAGCCGGCAAGAAACTCAGCAGTTGCTCTTTTCAAAATAATCATTTTACAATATTATTTTGCAACTATTACATTGTAATAAGTTTTTTATACTATCTTGTGGGCAGCCGGATGCCAAGCCGATTTAACCCATGCAACTTTGTTAGAATACAATAGAATATAATATTTCCACAATGAGGTGAAGTTCAAAAAAAAGCGTAGGTACTACAATTCAATTCATGTTAAGACGGACAGACAGAAAGTAGCCCCATTCCCGCCGGTGGCACCCATTCACGAGCATGACGCATGATCCAGCCGTTGCTTCGCTCGACCATATTTGAGGGAACGTAACAACCCGCACCACACGACACCACCACAACAAGATATCAGATCGCATGTAGAGCCAAGCTTCTAACGTTCAAATCTACAAGCCCTAACTTCACACGTTACACGTTAGTCATAATATGTGGCTTGGCCATTTCGCTCCATTCACCTGGGTGTAAGGTGAAAAATTTCTTCACTGTTCATTACTTTTCTATACTAATATTATAAAGAGGAAAGATTTTTTTGTTTGTTTGTTTGTACCGAATAGGCTCTGTAACTACTGGACCGATTTTAACCATTTTTCACCAATAGAAAGCTAAGTTATCTGGAAATAACAATAGGCTATAATTTATTAAAAAAAATTAGAGATCCTTAAAAAAATTGCAATAATGTAATCCAAAGTAGCAAAATTATGCCTATAAAATGCATTATTTGTCAATCACGCTGCAAAACAAAGCTACGGATTGTCGTGATTTTTTGGATGGCTATAGTTCAGAACCTGGAGGGTGGAGGGTTCCCGCGGGATTTTAAAAACTAAATCCACGCGGACGAAGTCGCGGGCATCAGCTAGTCTATTATACAATAGTTCTTGTAGTAACGAAACAAGAACCACCAGTCACCACCAATAAAGGGTGTACAGCTCAGCACTATGCCCTGCGTCATATGCAAAAAAATGCATACAATGCCAGGCGCTGATTTTCAGCTGTGACCCAGGTGACGTCAAGCAGAAAGCCGAAACAAAAAAAAATTTTTTTTTTTTTCAAAATTCAAATATGTTTTATCGTCATAGCGGATGTTGATTTTTTGCATTGTATTCGATAGAAAAATTTCTTACTTTTTCAGAAAAAAATTACGCAAACCACTTTTTTTTGGGCGGAAGAGGCTCCCCCCTTTCACATACTTCAAGTAGGTATATGCGAGACTTCCGGCCACAAAAAGTTTCATAATTTTTTCCTGAAAGAGTAATAAATCTATCGAATACAATGCAAAGAGTCAACATCCGCGATCACGATATAACTTTTTTGTGAATTTTTGCAAAAAAAAAATCATTTTTTTAGCATAGTTTCGGCTTTTCAGATTAACGCATACCGAGCTCATTATGAACGTATAATTTTTACAAACTTTTGTTTAGCTTGACCAGTTTGTTTATTTATTTATTTTGTTTGGGTCAAATCTTGCAAGATGAATTAGACCCACTTCCCGGTTTCTGATCGAGCTGAAATTTTGCATGTATGTATGTGTAAATCGGATGACAATGCAATATTATTGTGACATGGAGCTGATCTGATGATGGAGACGGGTGATGGCTATCGGAACTCTGTAATAAAACGACGTAACCCCATCGAGTTTCGGCTCGTTTGATTCGTCATAACAAGTACTCTGATCCTAGATGATATCCAGAGTCTAATGATGTAGCTACTAAAAGCTTGCATTTAAAAATAAAATTTTTAATTTACACTATCAATTCCAGTACAAAATTTTCGAATCCGCATGACGGGACTTTCAATGTCACTGGCTCCTGTTATAATAACGGAAAGCACTTCCGTTCATTCACGGGGGTTGAGGCTACGGTGTAAATATGGGGTGTGGGAATAACTCGATAGCGGATGGAAAAGGGTTGAAATTGTTTTTCTCTATTATATTGTGGCATCTGTAATAACGTTTGATAATTTTTTTATACTTTGATATCGGTGCCGTAGGTAAAATTGGTGTAATTTAATATAAAAAATTCTTTAAAAAAAGTAAGGAATTCGAACGCTTGCGCCACTACAAAGTGTATAATTTATTGTAGATTTTTTAAAAACCGCTAGACCGATTTCGATAAAACTTAAATGGGAGACCACCTGGGAATTTATCTCAGTCTTAGTAGTTATCTTGTCATCGGATAAATTTAATACTCAAAGGATAAAACCGATAAAAAAATATATTGAGTTATTGAAATAGGCCCTAACAATAATAAAAGCTAGGTATTGAACAGAGAACCTAAGTGAGTATCGCACTCAGTGTCGGCTCAGTGGCTGTGTGATTAATGCGGCATTAATGCAGGAATGTCGGACACACAAACACACACATTCGCATCGAGCTAGGTCGTACGTGGGATAATGAAGTAGGTATCTTACGAGAATGTAATTAATTATCTACTTAAAGACTTAAACGTACTAAACTGTACATTCGCTGTGTGTTTTTTATGTTTATAGACTTAGGCTTGACTGCGATCTCACTTGATGGTAAGTGAAGATGCAGCCTGAGATGGTGCGCGCTTGCCTAGAAGTCGCCTATTCACTCGTGATTTCAAGATACCCCAGATATAGTTACATAGAAAAACGGAAGCCGGAAGGGCATTCCAAATTGCGGTGCGCATTAGGAACGAGGATGCAAAGCGCTTAGTGCGAGATCGAGGAATTTCGATCATGTAGTTAATAAATTTTTATCATCGAGTAGGTATCATCAATACTTAAGACTTGCCCTGACTGATCGATCATCGCACAGTCTAAACCATAGGAGTTCATCATCATCAACAACCCATTATCGGCTCACTCTACATCAGCAACCCATTCACGGCGCAGGTCTTTTATTTTTATTTATTTACTCGATGACAAGCTAGTCCTTTACTGCGATCTCATCTGATGGTAAGTGACGATGCAGTCTAAGATGGTAGCGGGCTAACTTGGAAGGGGTATGGCAGTGAACATTCAACCCATACCCCTAATCGGTTTCTACACGCCATCGTGCCGGAACGCTAAATCGCTTGGCGGCACGTCTTTGACAGTAGGGTGGTAACAAGCCACGGCCAAAGCTTCCCACCAGACCAGAGACTATTCAGAAATTGTAAATTCCCAAATTGACCCCGCCGGGAATCGAACCCGAGACCTCCCAGTTATAAGATAACTGCGCTCACCACTGAGCCAGGGGGGTCGTCAAAACCTCTAAGAGAAGGGTTATAGGCCATAGTCCACCACACTGGCCCAATGCGAATTGATCACTTTGTGATTACTTAATTTTTGTAACGTTGTTTTAGAGAAGAGAAATTCCGAACAAAATAGTTGTGGCAAAATTTACTAACACCATCTATTGTGGGCAGCGTGAACTTGCTTTAATGTCTGTGTGCGTAGTGTGAGATTTTTTACTTATTCGGTCGTGATAGCGTTAACTTCGATTTGTATGGACGGGAAAGGGACGGAGTATTTTTCCATCCCTTTTCCGTGCATACTAAATGACGTATTTACGCACAGTTAACTTAAGTTTGAAAACTCGCACTCGGCACTCAGTTTTTTACGAGGTGGTTCTAGCTCGTGGTGAGAGATGGCGTTGATTCGGAACTTCGTTCCAGCCGAGTGTTCCGCGAAAGTCAAATTTTTAAGATATTTCATAGCTTTTATCGCGGGCTTTGAACTAGGACAAACAGTTTGAGCGCGGCGACCGAATCAAGAAATTCCGTAACGAAAATAAACCTAACACCGTCGTTCAGTAAGCGTTCAACATTTTAGAAGTTCACAAGTAGCTCTGCTTGGCGCAGTGGGCGAGCGGCCGCTTTCTTTACCGTATGGTGTATGATGTCGCAGGTTCGAATCTCACTCGCGAAGTAGTGACAGTGCGCTTTTCTTGTTTGCTTGTTTTTCATTTTTTTTGCATAATTTTTACTATGCAAAAAAAATTGCATAAGTTGATAAAAAATGCTATGCAATAGCTTTACCGCGGCAGTCCCCGAGTGCCACTTAATTTTTTGTTGTTTTAATTCGGCCATCGCGTCGTCGGGGTAAAGTACCACCTGTGCGCACAATATCTAATATTATATTTCAAGCTGGCTTTGTTTGTTTGTTTGTGAAGTCCCTCGTGGCGGCCAGGTGGGCGGGACATCTGTGGGGGTCAAGGTCGCAGGTTCGACTCCCCGGCTGTGCACTGTGGACACTTGTCGGGACGTATGTGGGTTCAGAATGGTGCGGCTACATTATCGGGATTCGGCGAAGTTTCGCACTATCGCGACAAGTGTAGCCGGGTAGTTCTTTGAATCGCGAATCAATTCGGGCTAACTCGCACGATAATGTACTACTATGTACTTTCCTCTTTATAATATTAGTATAGATATAGTTTTATTATGATAATTATAATACCTAGATTTTGATAGAGAAATAGGGCGAAAACTACTATCAACTTTTATCGCTCTTATTTTCTATCGAAAACTAGATAAGTATGATGATTAAAATATATCTAAAACATCCGACGTAATTTAATTGTCGAAGATAATAATTGACTTAAATTTTGTCAAAAGTATCCGAGACTTTTAAAATTAATATTACAAATGCGAAAGTGTGTTTGTTAGTTTGTTGGTTTGTCCTTCAATCACGCCGCAACAGGGCTACGGAGCGACGTGATTTTTTGCATGGTCATATTTGAGGACCTGGAGAGTGACATAGGTTACTCTTTATCCCGGAATATCAAAGAGTTCCTGAGGGATTTTAAAAACTAAATCCACTCGGACGAAGTTGCGGGCATCAGCTAGTTACGGATATTTTACATGTAGTTTAATTTATGATATACCTAGATTTAAAAAAAAAAGAGAAGAAAAAGGAGGAAACTACTATTAAGTTTTATCTAAAACATTCGTAACTTAACTGTCGCAGATATTTTGACCACATTTAGTCAAAAGTATCTGAGATTTTTACAATCATTGAAAATATTAGCATGTGCGAGAGAGGGGGATGCGAAATGTAAGAGTCCTCTTAATGTCCCGTAACCCGTTAAATGAGGAATGCAAGTAAGCGAAGTGTCTCCCGGGAATTCCGCGTCGCCGGGAATCGACCCCGCGACCACCGGCGGCGACACCCGACACCCGCCGCGCCGCGCCAGCGTCACACTCGCACGGAATGCGCTTACCGAGATACGGGCGTATTGTGTGTTGAGTGTGCTTGGGGCTGATCTAACAATGTTGCGGACTGAAAACTGAATGGTCGCAGGTTCGAATCCCACCCGTTGCACTATTGTCGTACCCACTCCTAACACAAGCTTTCCGCTTATTTGGAGGGGAGAGGAGGATATAAGTTAACTTCAACTTGGCTGATATTCTTTTAAAAAAAAAAAATAAAAAAAAATAAAAAAAAAATTAATAGTATGTGTGTATATTAAAGAAGCAGTGATAGCCCAGTGGTTAGGACTGCGGTCTCCTGTTCGGGGGGTCGCAGGTTCGATCCCGGGTATGCACCTCTGACTTTTCGGAGTCAAGTGCGTTTAAGCAATTAAATATCACTTGCTTCAACCGTGAAGGAAAACATCGTGAGGAAACCTGCACATCTGAGAGTTCTTCATAATGTTCTTGAAGGTGTGTGAACTATGGCCTATAACCCTTCTCTGAGAGGAGACCTGCGCTCAGCAGTGAGACGTTAATGGGTTGCTGATGATGATGATACTGGAGGGAAATAGGTGTTATTAACCGACTTCCAAAAACGAGGAGTTCTTCTATAATAAAAGTAGGGTAAAATCTAGTAATTATAAATTGCGATATTGGCGCAAATGTATGGAGTATGGGTATGAACATTCTTTACATGAACCGGAATTTCGACGGAATTTCAAAAATGTGTTGATTTTATATTTAGTCGCAGAACTCGTAGACAATATCGCGCTTAAAAACTAGTTCTCGATATGAAAGCAATTATAAAAATCAACTAAACACAATTCACTAACAGTTCTATAAATACATAATGTGTATGAAAATAGAGGCTCCCGGTCAATGATATACGAATACGCATAGATACACAGTTATACACTACTTGGAACGCGCGTACAGGCTTCTCATTCTGAATGAAGACCATTTGGGCAGGCGATGGGTTGATAATGATGACAACAATCATAAACAAAGAGATAAATAAATTAAAAAAAAAACAGACTTCAAATGCCACTACAAACTATTTAAAATAATTTTAGTTTGTATACGTATGTTGAACGTAACAACCCGTATAAGAAGGCTCAGTGTCACTCAGCGAGCGATGGAGAGAGCTATGCTTGGGGTATCCCTGCGAGATCAAATCAGAAAGGAAGATATCCGCAGGAGAACCAAAGTCACCGACATAGTTCAGCGAGTCGCGAAACTGAAGTGGAAATGGGCGGGGCACATAGTTCGAAGAGCTGATGATTGTTGGGGTCCCAAGGTGCAGGTGCGGCGACCCCGCACCGGTAAGCGCAGTGTTGGCAGACCCCCCCACTAGGTGGACCGACGACATCAAACGAGTCGCAGGGAGCCGCTGGATTCAGGCGGCGCAAGACCGAAGCCTGTGGAGGTCCATGCAGGAGACCTAAAAAACTGGCGGAATCCTCTTCGGACCCTTACCAGCTCTAAAGGTTAACATTTCATATTTGCGCACATTGTATTTTAATTCATGCCTCAAGGCATAGTCTTCGAGGTCGAAAAGTCAGAGGTGCGTACCCGGGATCGAACTTGCGACCCCCTGAATAAGAGACCACAGTTCTAACCACTAGGCTATCGCTGTTTCACTATAATCCTTTTCATTTCTGTCCAGCAGTGGACATCTAAAGGTTGATAATGATGATGATGAACAACCCGCATCAAATAAATAAAGTCGTCTTAAGATGTTTGGAGCTCGCATATCTTCGGGTCTGTAGTACAGGCCACAGTACGGGCGCGCGGGGTCGGCCGGCGGGTGGTTGCATCACGCGGCACCTGCCGGCAGCTGCGCGCGACCGGTTCGATTCCCGGCGCGCAACGCCGCGCTCGTACTGACCCGGATTTTCGGATATCGGCCCACTAAAATCAAGAATGTCCGCCGATGTGTTTTTAAGCTATTATATTGCATAGCTTTTATCGCGGGCTTTGAACTAGGACAAACAGTTTGAGCGCGGCGACCGAATCAAGAAATTCCGTAACGAAATAAACCCAACACCGTCGTTCAGTAAGCGTTCAACATTTTAGAGGTTCTCAAGTAGCTCTATTTGGCTCAGTGGGCGAGCGGCCGCTTTCTTTACCGTATGGTGTATGATGTCGCAGGTTCGAATCTCACTCGCGAAGTAGTGACAGTGCGCTTTTCTTGTTTGTTTGTTTTTAATTATTTTTTTTTTTGCATAATTTTTATTATGCAAGTCATATAAGATACATATATGTACATAAGGGACACAGGTTGGCCTAAGTGAAATGAATAATTTTGAATTTTTTTTTTGAATCGAACTTTGTTTTTATAGAGAGCGGTCAAAGGCTTTTGGCAACATCTTTTGAGATGGTTTTTTGTTCGAATTTTAAAGCCAAGGGTTTTTGTGTGAAGCCCTACATTTTGGAGGCTTCTGTCTCAAAACTGTGCCATTTGGTGGACGGCTGCGAATTATTGCGCCAAGGCTTTAAAAAACGTCCACTAAAAGTTTCTTTAGGTTTTGTTGGCTTTTAAGCATAAAAAGCTTTCGTCCCCTATATGTAATTACGAGCTGATGCCCGCGACTTCGTCCGCGTGGATTAAGGTTTTTTTTTTAATTCCCGCGGGAACTCTTAGGTATGCGATCCCTCAAATATGGTTGAGCGAAGCAACGGCTGGGTCATGCGTCACTCTCGTGAACCGGTTCCACCGGCGGGAATGGGGCTACTTTCTGTCTGCCCATCTTAAAATGTATTAAATTGTAGGTATGCTTGTAACTTCCCCTCATTGTGGAAATACTGCATACATAGCATAGTACGGTCTATTGTGAACCGTATTGAAAAAGAGCTACCTCCGAGTTTCTTGCTGGATCTTCTCGGTAGGAAGGGCATTCCGAACCAGTGAT
The DNA here is from genome assembly GCA_029955525.1 of Oeneis ivallda. Taxonomy (NCBI): domain Eukaryota; kingdom Metazoa; phylum Arthropoda; class Insecta; order Lepidoptera; family Nymphalidae; genus Oeneis; species Oeneis ivallda. The sequence goes on along the minus strand of JARPMR010000028.1, from coordinate 16,021,662 downwards.
AAATTCATTTGACGACTCAAAAGCACTTGTAAAAGTTCATTTAAATAAAAAATATTTCTATTCTATTCTACTTATGTAAGTTTCCTCACGATGTTTTTCTTCGCCGTTAAAGCATGTGATATTCAATTTTTTAAACACACATGACTCCGAAATGACTGAGGTGCGTACCCGGGATCGAACCTGCGACCCCCCGAATAGGAAACCACAGTCATAACCACTATGCTAATAACAATAACACCGCATTAACATAATCGATCAAACTAAGTGAACTAAATTTTACTCAAAATCGATCATTCGTTTTTAGTCACACCACAAAAACTCACCTAATCATTTTCAAAAACTTTTTTTTTCATAAATTTCGTTACACTGTACACCCGAGTGGCTATTGTAAATAGGAATCTGCAATGCATCAAAGTACCCGATGGGGACTACCTGCGCTTGTCCCGGGTTCGATTCCCAGGCCGGTAAGGTTTCGCGTGAAAGGCGCCCGTGAGACGCAAGGTGTTTTAATTTTACGGTAACCTTAATGTAAATAGAAAGATTTCTCCTTTTTTTTTTGGCTTAACACATTTCGGGCAGTGTTTTTTCGTTTGGATTATTTAATTTTATTATTTTTTGCGTAGGTAGATATAAAGTACGTACAAAGATGCTTCGCCAGAGTTCACATACATTTCATTATGATCTATATAAATAAACATCAATGTTTGTATGTTCGTCCTATAAGCGTTCCAAAACCATTGATCAGATTGTGATGAGACTTTGTACTTTACGTGGCATTGCAACACATGCCGCGTACAGCTAAAAAATTTAATAAAAATAAAACTTTGAATCCTCCTAATATTATAAATGCGAAAGTTTGTGAGGATGTACCTATGGATGCATGGATGGATGTGTGGATGGATGTTTGTTATTCTATAACTCCACAACGAATGAACCGATTTGGCTGAAATTTGGAATGGAGATAGATCTTACACAGGATTAACACATAGGCTTCTTTTTATCTCGGATTAAAAAAAACCTTAAACCATGCGGACGAAGTCGCGGGCATCATCTAGTTTTCTAATAAAAAACCGCGTTCTTTTTATATCAGTGAATGAAAATAATAAATTGATAGAAAAAACTTTATTCTCACAAGACAGAGATACAATAGACAACTTAAAATTACGCATGTAAAGGCGGCCATATCGATAACATAGCAATCTCTAACAGGAAACCTTTGGTGAGAGGAGCAAATCTGGTGTGAGGGTAGTAGCCATATAATTAAAAATTTAACATTGAATCTAGTTAAAATGCGACTTAAGTTCAAAAACCTAAACCAAACGTAACGCGAACACAGCCGAGGCGTGCAGTGCTAACATAAAAACAAAATGGCGGACAGAACTGAGTGATGTGCGTGAGACCCGAACGATGGCGATGCGACATGACGTCACCATGGAGCAGAACTTCCTCCCCGCGGACCCCCCACCCGCACCCGACATGGGTTACCTACCAAAGACGGACCTCGCAAGCGAGTACTTCAACACCTTCAACCAGATCTGTGACACATACCGGCCGGAATCCGACTTAAACTTGCGGCAAACTTCAGACAGCTTGCGATTAACCTCGGAGATCCTAGATGGAGGAAGAGAGTTCATCAGCACGGACTTCATGAAGGGCAAGGAGTACCAGAACGATTACGCGGAGAAGGTGTTCCTGGGGGGGAAGGAGGAGCAGATATTCCAGTTCGGGCAACCCGACGCGTCTGCGTTGCTGAGGCATCGTGCTAGGAGAAGATATAATGAGGAGCACGGGCTCCAGCCGCCGCCAGCCACCAGCCAGGAGAGTGGGGTGAGTGAGTCCAACGCAGCTGTCCAACGCAGCTGTCCAACGCTGCAATGCTCCAACGCTCATTTTAAGCCTCAATAGCCCAACGGGTAAAGGTGCGGACTGAAACTGAAAGGTCGTAAGTTCGAATCCCACCCGTTGCACTATTGTCGTACCCACTCCTAACACAAGCTTTCCGCTGTATTTGGAGGGGAGAGGAGAATATTAGTCAACTTCAACTTGGCTGATATTCGTTAAAAAAAAATGTAAGCAGGTATACTATGTTACCCGATTACTCAAAGACGCCTGGACCGATTTGCAAAATTCTTTTTTTTAACCGACTTCAAAAAAGAAGAGTAGGGTCCAAAGCAGCTGTCCAATGCTGCAATGCTTTTATCAGACTTCAAAATAAGGAGGACGTTCTGAATTCGTCGGAATCTTTTTCTTTAAGTAGGTATACTATGTTCCCCGATTACTTAAAGACGCCTGGACCGATTTGGAAAATTCTTCTTTTGTTTGAAAGGGGTATACCATTCCCAGGTGGTGCCATGGTTATCAGGTCAGGATCTGATGATGGGGTCCTGGAGAAATCGAGGGATTTTTATAGGCACACAGCGGTTTGGGTATTTTTTATAGTGACTCGTGCATTTGATTTCGGAAAGCACAATTTGATGAAGTCGAACTGATGATGAAGACCATAGATGGCCTACGTAGTTGCAATCATTATCATCATGTGCAACCCATCAAGGGCTCACTACTGAGCACAGGTCTCCTCTTAGAGAAGGGTTATAATAAGGTCCGAATTGGCTGACTTCACACACGTGCAGGTTTCCTCACGGTGTTTTCCTTCACCGTTGAAGCAAGTGATATTTAATTGTCTAAACGCACATGACTCCAAAAAGTCTCCGTAGCTCTGATGCAGTGTGACTGAAGGACAAACCAAAAAACAAACACACTTTCATTAATATTATAAATGCGAAAGTGTGTTTTTTTGTTATAGCTACGCATCGTCGTGATTTTTTGCATGGGTATAGTTGTGGACCTGGAGAGTGACGTAGGCTACTTTTATCCCGGAAAATCAAAGAGCTCCCGCGGGATTTTAAAAACTAAATCCACGCGGACGAAGTCGCGGGCATCAGCTAGTTACCAATATTAGCGGAGTACCATTGCAAGTGGCAATACCCGTACCGCGGTGTATGTAGTTGTACCTCATGTGGCCGGTATAATTAGCGGGCCAATTTGGCTCCATGTGGGCGGAGACGCGCGCTGGGCGACTGTTTAGCTATTTACTATGGACATCTATTGAGTATGGCGTGCTCTCGCGTAAGGAAGTGACTATTAATATTTAATACTAGCTAATAATAACATTATTGTTACACAATCAAAATAGAATAGAAATATTTTTTATTCAAATAAACTTTTACAAGTGCTTTTGAATCGTCGATGAGTCTACCACTGGTTCGGAATGCCCTCCCTGCCGAGAAGAACCAGCAAGAAACTCGGCGGTTGCTCTTTTTAAACAAGATTACAGTAAAATTGGTACTATGCTATGTATGCAGTGCTTCCACAATGAGGGGAAGTTCCAAAAATACATGCCTACTTGTTAAGACGGGCAGACAGAAAGTAGCCCCATTCCCGCCGGTGGAACCCGTTCACGAGCATGACGCATGACCCAGTCGTTGCTTCGCTCAACCGTACTTGAAGGAACGTAACAACCCGCATCACACAGAAACTACACCAAACTAAATTAGTCTGAGCTAAATCAAAGTACGTTCTACCGACGTCAATGTTGTTGACTGCGTCGCTGCTTGCGTATAGGCTCATGATTCCTCAACTACGCTTCAGGTTTCGAAAGTTTTTTGTGGGAATGGGCGTGTAGATTTTACTCGACTGCAGGAGCAACCCATTAACGTCTCGCTACTGACCGCAGGTCTTCTCTCAGAGAACGGGTATAGGTCATAGTCCACCACGCTGGGAGGATGATTTCTGAAAACGGGCACGGAAAAAGTAGTTTTCCAATTTGCTGCAAGCAACTAAAAATCAAAATTGGAGTCAATATTAAACTAACGTCAAAATCTCATGATGCTAATTCCTTGGTTGATTGATAAGGATTAAAAAATGAGACTGCCCTTTTATACAAGAGGAACCTACTTGTGATCGAATAAAAAAAATCGGCCAAGTGCGGCCAAGAGTCGGGTCTCGCTCTTTTAGGATTCCGTACATATGACCAAATCTTTTTTTAAAATTAGATATCTTAGTCCTTAAGTAATACTAAATTAGCAATTGGGGCAAAAATGCTCGGATGCTTTGGTGTTTTCAGTATTTTTTGTTTAAGTACACTATATAGTACATAATATACAGAAATTTCAAATTCCTGACTAGTTTAATTTTTGTTATAGACCCCGTAATAAAAATGGTCTAAAACCGACAACTTTGACGGCTTTTGTAGCTAAAAATAATAAAAAATATATTTGAACTCTACTTAATGAGCTCTAGTCAATGACACCCTATATGCCAGGGTAAAAAGAAAAAAATTATTTCGACTCCTTTTGCATGTATAGGAGCCCCCTTTATTTTCTTCTTTGTTGTTATAGCGGCAAAAGAAATATACAATCTGTGAAAATTTCAACTGTCTGCCTATTACGGTTTACGACTACGAGATGAGGCTTAGTAATAGGGTCCCGTTGGCACCCTTTGGGTAGGGAACCCTAAAAATGAGAACACTTTTGTCACAGAGATACCTATTTCAAATCGAATTTTAAAAATGCCCTACAGCCACCCCTAAGTCGTTAAAGAGAGAAGGCGACAATTAAGGCTCAGGGGTGTCGCGTTACAGAATCCATTAGCGTCTGTCAAAACCGTAGCGTTCAGTACATAGGTATCTTATTACAGGGACTCAAAATGTTGAGCATAGTTGGGGACATGGAGAGTGACATAGGCTCCTATTTATCCCCGAAAATCAAAGAGTTCCCGAGAGAATTTAAAAACGAAATCCGCGCGGACGAAGTATATCAATAAAAAAAAGTTTTATAGAATAAAATAGAAATATTTTTATTCAAATAAACTTTTACAAGTGCTTTTGAATAGTCGATGAATCTACCACTGGTTCGGAATGCCTTTCCTGCCGAGAAGAACCAGCAAGAAACTCGGCGGTTGCTCTTTTCAAAACAAATTTACAATACAGTAAATACTATGCTATATATGCAGTGTTTCCACAATGAGGGAAGTTCCAAAAATGCATACCGACTAACTTATATCTTAAGATGGGCAGATATAAAGTAGCCCCATTCCCGCCGGTGGCACCCGTTCACGAGTTATGATAAGCGTAAGCCTATCTATCAGTAAAAAAACAAAATGTTATGATAATCGAGGATCGAGGAGGAGGATCTTATGATGGATCTAGGATCTAAACTGAGTATTTCGTCGTCGATAAACGGACCACTCCGGAAGTGAAACTCCCGCGAAGGCGTCAGTGGAATAGCATGTGATATCCGGCTCTCATCCCTGGTATTAGGATGAGTCACGGGCACATCTCCGGGGTTTATAAATAGCTCCTTGATTGTCTGCTACCGCATGAATGATTTGTCAGAAGTAAGGACGTGAAGAACGCGCAAAAATACCTATTTTTTTAACGGCTTCAAAAAATTAGGAGGTTATCAATTCGTCGGAATCTTTTTTTTTTTTTAAGTTTTGTCCACCGATTACTCGAAGACGCCTGAACCGATATGGAAAATTCTTTTTTTGTTTGAAAGGTTATACTTCCCAGGTGGTCCCATATAAATTTCATCGAAATCGGTCGAGCGGTTTTTAAAATATCAACAATAAATTATATATTTTGTATAGTGTGTGTGTAATGTAGTAAAGTGGGAGTTTGAAGTCGGTTATTTCAAAATATTTTTTTTTATATTATTATGGTAGGATTGACAAAGGAGGACAAGACACATGAAGCAAAACATAATGTAATAACCTTTGCCTTTGCTTCGCTCACGTAAAGTTCGATTTTACAAACCACAATTTTACCCCCTGGGGTTGAATTTTCAACAATCCTTTTTTAGCAGATGCTGATACTTATTTATTTTATTCGATGACAAGCTAGTCCTTGACTGCCATCTCACCTGATGGTAAGTGACTATGTTACTGTTGTTGTTGTTTAAAGCCTATGTTACTTCCTGATAATTTAGCTTTCTATTTGTGAAATGGTAAAAATTGGTCCATTAGTTTCAGAGCTAATTCGGTACAAACAAACAAAAAAATCTTTCCTCTTTATAATATTAGCATATATTTTGTGGCATTTACACTCAATTTTTATAATATACTAGCTGACCCAGCGAAGTTCGTACCGCCAACAAAAATATTTAGTGGTTGGTCACCCTTATTATTTAAGGCTATGAAAAATAGATGTTGGCCGATTTTCAGACCTACCCGATATGCACACAAAATTTCATAAAAATCGGTCCAGCCGTTTCGGAGGAGTAAGGTAACTAACATTGTGACACGAGAATTTTATATATTAGACTAGCTGACCCAGCGAACTTCGTACCGCCAACTTATCTATATAAATAAAAATGAATGTTGGTAAGCGCATAACTCAAGAATGGATGGACCAATTCGGTTAATTTATTTTTTTGTATGTTCCTTAAGTTCCACGGAAGGTTTTAATACAAAAAAAAACAAAAACTAAATTCACGCGGACGAAGTCGCGGGCATCAGCTAGTCTAGTATATAAATAAAACAAATAAACTATCCCAATCCAAAAAAAAACTATCCTATCTTTTAAGTTGGATCAAATTACAGATAGTTACGAAGTTTGATTAAAATCTGTTAAGTAGTTTAGGAGTCCATCGCGGACAAACAACGTGACACGTAATTTTTTTTTTTTAAATTAAGACATCTAGGTCCACAGGTGTTAGTACAATTGAACTTAAAATTATGTTAGTATTTAATATCTAAAAGAGATTTAGTCCTCTGTGTGAGTTTCCACAGCAGAGGACTATCCATTTTCCCTGCTATCATGCGCAGTATGCTGTTGCCGCTTTCCCGGACCCTCAGGAGTAGTGACGCTGTCTTTTTACGCCAAATGGCATCGAAACAGTCTGTTCGCGCCTTGGCAAACATATCCGAAGCACTACAGAAACGCGGTTGCCGCAACAGCACCCTGAACGCGTTATTATATTGGATCCGCAGAGCATTGCAAGCCTTTTGCGAATGCCGGAACCACAGTTTCGCAAAGTTTATATAAATTAAGATGTATTTACAATGCGCGTCGAAGGCGCACGGTATCCCGATAATTCTGAGTCACAGTCTATTGTTACACTTTAACGAGTGTATCGCGCCCGATCCATCGATTCGCGGATCGATTCAGACAGATTTTTATACTGAACTAATTACTTTAGAAGCAGTGATAGCCTGGTGGTTAGGACTGCGGAGATACGAGACTATTCGGGGGGTCGCAGGTTCGATAATCGATACCGAAAAAAAGATTCCGACGAATTGAGAACCTCCTTCCTTTTTGAAGTTTGTTAAAAACAGAAAATAAATCGATCCAAAAACAAATAAGTTTTACAGCTATAAAGTTACCTGTTAGACAGAGAGAGCGCTACTGAAGTATGATGTCACAAGTCAGCCAGTCAGTAGAATCAAATACCCAATTACAAAGTATTGTAGAGTCAACTTCTCCTGATGATGCTACGGTATCGGAGCGAAACGTCCAGTGTTAAAAGATTTATTCTGTTTGGCGGATTATAGCAAAGGAATATGAACTTTTCTTTAAATATCATGGAATTCCTCAATATAAGGTTTTTGGTATCCCGCGGGAACCCTTTAATTTTCCGGACTGAAATGTACCAATGTGTTAATGCAGGGTATAATCTACCTCCACCCCAAAGAATAATGGCAGAATTGTACCTGAATGTTTTAGAAGGCGTCTACGAATATGATATATACAAAACAAAGTATTTAAATTAGTTCGTTTTTTATATGAAATTAGTTTTCCATCTTTTGCCTTGGTTATTAAATAATGAACCATTATCTGACTAATAGTAATTCAAATCGCGCTTTGAGTTTGGATTGGCTTGGATCGTTTCTCGATGACATATATTGCTCGCCCGGAAATTCAAGAGTTTGTCTATGTAGAGAGTTCTACAGACTACTAAGTAACACATCCCAATGTTAAATTAGAACTTAATATAACATGGAAGTAGGAATTACGACTACGTCTTTATACCTAACTACATATTTTTATAACCTCAAAATACAAATAAAGTTGTTAATATCTTTTTTGTGAGTTCCGTGAGTTGAGTGATTGTTTAGTAATGGAACCTCTACGGTTTTAACAATTTTTCTTGTATGTATATAGACGCTTCAAATAGATTTCAGGTAAAGTGATATATGAACCCCTGCCAATCTTCTTTCAGCCAAATCCGTCCAGCAGATTTTGCGTGAAAGAGTAACAAACATACACACACACGCACACAAACTTTCGCCTTTAGTGTGATGTGAAGTGGTTCGATTATCGTGAGGTTAAAAACACAATCAAAGCTAATGTTACCGTTTTATCGCACGAATGTATCATTGTGTTCCGCATTAGGCGCTTGTTAATGTTCGACGCTGCCCAAATGGAAACAACTCCGTATGCCTTTTATTGGGTAATTGGTAAACCGCACCATAATATTCATACGCCTTTTACTCTATTAATTGCACTGTAAGTGAACTTATTAATGACTTACGGCTTAAGATCCGGGTCTTTCGATTAATAGAATAGACCGTACTACCACAGAACTCAATCCCGCCACCGCCCATGGCCCATCCAACCTCGCAGACCGCAGTTATATGGGCCGAAGCACTGGGAGGGCGCCCGGTTTTTGCTCTTGGCGTGTTTCCCGGTGCGCCTTCTTGACTCCCTACAAGTTCTTTTCGGCTTGGACTAGTCCAAGCCGATCACGATTTCGGCGGTACTCGCCAATTTCCGTGTAGCTTCGTCAACTGGTTCGCGCGCAAGTCGCGAGCATGTCGGACATATTGTGCCGGAAGAATCTGCACAGTTCGAAGACCTTAGTCTTCACGCACTGAGGGATTTTGGATGAGAAGACATCTCGGAGCTTCCCGAACGCTGCCCAGCCGAGTTGGATTCGGCGGTTGATCTCTTTCTCGAAATTGGACCTACCTAGCTGGACTGTGTGTCCCAGGTATATATACTCGTCTACAATTTCGAGTGCAGTCATCAACGATTACTGGGTGGAGCGGAGCATTAGCATTGGACAATAATATTTCGTAATATTATTAATAAGGATTAATAAGGATATTCAAGGATAATAATATTTCGTATTAATTTCTAGAAATAAAGTACGGGTGTAAGTAGGGGGGATCGTAACCTGCCCGGTAACCGTTGCAGCTTTGTTTCGACATCGAGAGAAACGCACAATTACTCACCATCGGCTTTTGTAATGTAAATAATATAATCTAGACCCGACGGCCGCTACAAATTGATATTTCTATTTAGATCACACTAGCTAATGCCCGCGACTTCGTCCGCGTGGATTTAGTAATTTTAAAAGTAGTTTTAAAATACCTCGGGAACTCTTTGATTTTCCGGGACAAAAGTATCCTATCCTCTCCAGGTCCTCAACTATACCCATGCAAAAAATCACGTCGATCCGTAGCCCTGTTGCGGCGTGATTGAAGGACAAACCAACAAACAAACACACTTTCGCATTTATAATATTAGTAAGGATTTACGATATCAATACCGGTTGCCTATCACACTGCTCAGTGGTTGAAACTTTGAAATTCAAATCCGACGACGATAGATGGCGCTGCAAGCCATTAGATCGCGCTATTGTCAATCGCCCTATGCTAGCGTAATATGCTTGCATAATATGGCGATTGACAGACAGACAGGACTAACTTAGTCCAGCCACTCCTCCCATTCGTCCCAACTCCCAACGTCCTAAGTCGTGGTCCGAGCCTCACAGGAGGCGCCCTTAGGAAGACGTTGCCCCCGTTTGTCTCCAAGCCCTGGAGCTCTTTTTCAAACCCCAGGGCCCAGTGACACTGTAGCGGCCAGTAGGGCCAGCCGCATAGACAATCCGAAACTACAGTCTACACACACACACGATTGACAGTAATCATGAAGCACCGAAACAAAACACATATATAATGCTCCGCTGCTTCAGGATTTCACCAAAGTTCACCAAACGTTGACGGACAAACCAACAAACAAACATACTTTCGCATTTATAATAATAATATGTAATAGTAAGGAAGAATTAATACTACGATAATAAAGGCGATCTAATTAAATTTTAGAACACAAAAGCTCACAACACAATAATTGTGACTTAAATATGATAGTTAGATATATTCTTTCGGGGACATTTTTTTGTAGAGAATAAATGAATGAAATTTTGTAGAGAATGAGTACTTTAATCATGTAGTACTTACATCATTTTGCTGTATCGTCAATAGTTTTCTCAGCACACGCCAAATAATGCATTTTATAGGCAAAATTTTGCTACTTTGGATTACATTATGGCAATTTTCTTAAGGATTTCTAATTTTTTTGAAAATAAATTATAGCCTAGTGTTACTTCCTGATAACTTAGCTTTCTATTGGTGAAAAAATTGTTAAAATCGGTAAAAGTCGGTACAAACAAACAAACAAAAAGAAATCTTTCCTCTTTATAATATTAGTATAGATATCCGTTGAAACGTTGGTCACCGTTGAAGCTTGTGATATTTAGTTTCTTAAGCGCAAATAACTTAAAAAATCCAGAGGCGCGTGCCCGGGATCGAACCTGCGACCCTGCCGGTAGGAGGCCGCACTACTAACCACTAGGCTAACACTGCGGAAAGAAATGTAATGTTACGTTCCCTCAAGTATGGTTGAGCGAAGCAATGGCTGGGTCATGTGTCATGCTCGTGAACGGGTACCACCGGCGGGAATGGGGCTACTTTGTCTGCCCATCTTAAGATATAAGTTAGTCGGTATGCATTTTTGGAACTTCCCTCATTGTGGAAACACTGCATATATAGCATAGTATTTACTGTATTGTAATTTTGTTTTGAAAAGAGCAACCGCCGAGTTTCTTGCTGGTTCTCCTCGGCAGGAAGGGCATTCCGAACCAGTGGTAGATACATCGACTATTCAAAAGCACTTGTAAAAGTTTATTTGTATAAAAAATATTTCTATTCTATTCTAATAACTAGATAGATTGTAGATAGTCGTTAGCAATCTATACTTGTTTGGCTAATCTTTGGCCTTATTATCTGCTACGTTCCTGCTCTCAGCATGCTCCACTTTCCGCTTTTCATCTATAAGGCGATATCGTATTGTTCACCAAACCGCTCCAAACTTGTAGGTAATTGATTACAAGACTGGTCCTTTAAAGGTTGTCGCTCACTATCGAACCCGGCCTCGCCTTGTGCGCTCGATATCCAAACACTCTAATCCATAATTTAATATAAATAAAAAATTCTTTTTAAACAACCGCCTTCTGAAAACTCCCACTTATCTAACACACACTATACAAAGTATAGTTAGTGTAGTTTAACATTACACACGTGACACACTTTACAAAGTATTTAATTTATTGTTCATATTTTAAAAACCACTCGACCGATTTCGATAAAATTTATATGGGGACCACCTGGTGAGTATACCCTTTCAAACAAAAAAAGAATTTTCCAAATCGGTTCAGGCGTCTTCGAGTAATCCGTGGACATACATAAAAAGAAAAGATTCCGACGAATTCATGATAACCTCATCCACCTGGTCCACCTGGTGGGGGGTCTGCCAACACTGCGCTTCCCGGTGCGGGGTCGCCACTCCAGCACCTTGGGACCTCAACGACCATCAGCTCTTCGAACTATGTGCCCCGCCCATTTTCACTTCAGTATCGCGACTCGCTGAGCTATGTCGGTGACTTTGGTTCTCCTACGGATCTCCTCATTTCTGATTCGATCCCGCAGGGACACTCCGAGCATAGCTCTCTCCATAGCCCGCTGAGCGGTCCTGAGCCTACTCAGCCCTTTGAAGGTTATTAAAAAGTAATGCGAAAGTAACTCTGTTTGTTTGTTACTCTTTCACGCCTAAACGGTCGAACCAATTTTGATGAAGTTTGGTATAGATATCCCCCCCTCCCCCCCACTAAGAGAACCGACGACATTAGGTGAGTCGCTGGGTGCCGCAAGACTGAGATGTCCTGTGGAAGTCCATGCAAGAGACCTTCATCCAGCTGTGGGTTCTCTTCTAACACAAGCATTAACATTATTTAGAGGGGAATAGAATAAAATATAATAGAAATGTTTTTACAAGCTTTTATTTAGCTTGACCAGTTAATTTATTTGTTTGTTTGTTTGGGTCAAATCTTGCAAGATGAATTAGACCCACTTCCCGGTTTCTGATCGAGCTGAAATTTTGCATTTATGTGTAAATCGGATGACAATGCAATATTATTGTGACATGGAGCTGATCTGATGATGGAGACGGAAGATGGCTATCGGAACTCTGTAATAAAACGACGTAACCCCATCGAGTTTGGGCTCGTTTGATTCGTCATAACAAGTACTCTGATCCTAGTGATATCCAGAGTCTACACTGAAAGAAAAGTTTTGTAGTTAATTACTAAAAATTAGCTACTAGTTACTGATTTATTTAGTTAGAAAGGGGACTGCTAATCAGTTAGCTAATCCTAACTAACAATATTAAGTTAAATGCATTTAGTAAATAAACTTAAAACGTTTGATTATAGCAGCTGAACACCGTTTAGCCATCCGAACTGTACGTTCCGTAAATATTAACTAAACGCTTTGCTAGATTAGCTGAACGCTGTTTGAACGCTGAACTGATCGTTTGTTAGATAATAACCAAACGTTTGACAATCGTAGCTGAACACAGTTCAGCTATTCGAACTGTTATTTAAGAGTGTTCGCTAAGTAATAACTAAACGTTTGGTTAGATTAGCTGAACACCGTTTAGCTATCCGAACTTTACGTTACGTAGATATTAACTAAATGTTTTGCTATATTAGTTGAATGCTGTTTCAACGCTGAACTGAACGTTTGGTAGATAATAACTAAACGTTTGTCAAGCGTAGCTGAACATTGTTCAGCTATTCGAACTGTTATGTATGAATGTTCGGTAAATATTAACTGAATGTTTTATTTAGCTATTCTAACTAAACGTTTTGTAAGTCTGCTAGTTTACAGATCCTGCTACCGAACACAGCGCCATATCCGTCAGAAATAATACATAATATAGGTATCTTCACTACCTAGTGAGCTATGAACATGCTTGTCAATATTGTACTTAACTAATTTTTTCAGTCAACTGTTCAGGAGATATTTTTTTTTTATTAATAAATTAGTAACAATCGTCTAATTTTATAAATTCTCCTGATCACGTGATAGAAAAAATTACACAAGTACTAAGCAATGTTATAACTCACGAGTGATGATGTATTTACATTATGTAATATTTCGAACGGACATGTCGCTGCGATCGGTGGCGAGATCCGTAAACAGGCAGCTTACAAAACGTTCAGTTTCAGCTGGACTCAACTGGGACTCGAGGACTGAAATGAAAATAAAAATATTAAAAATTATTAAGATTGATTTATTATTTTAAACACTCAGAGACTATAATTTTACATACAGAATAATAACTTAAATACTCAGAGACGCTATGTTGTTATTTAATTTTGTTTTTACAAACAAATCAATTGTTGATCTTATAAAATACAAAATACTTACATAGTACCTACTTAGAAACGTTATAATGTTATAAAAAAAAATTTTACAAACCAATTAATGATCTTATTAAAATAAAGAAATACCTATACTTTGTACCTTTGTACCTATAAATTGTTTACGTAATAATATGAAGCTAGCGTCAACAACCGGTGCACCCGTACCCTATACGTCTTTCACTTACTAAAATATAAAAAATACTACACAGGAACTAGGAACGCGACCTGTATTTATAGATTTTATTTGATAGTTATTTACTTATCGTACAGTAGACTGTTACAAAACATTTAATAATTGTTTACTAAATAAATTAGTTACTTTACCTAAACGTTTTGTTAAAATATAGTATATAGTAGACAATTACTAATCGTTAAGTAAATGGCATGCGTACTTAGTAAATAGTAACTAAACATAGCTAAACATTTAGCTATCGCAGCCATTCAGTAAACAGTTGCTTAACGTAAGGTAATTATTTACTGAAGTTTGTTTTGTTTGTTTTGTTTGTTTTGTTTTGTAGTTTGGGTTTAATAACTGAACTGTTTGGTAAAAAGTAACTAAACGGTCGTAGAAAAAACCGTAACGGTCATTTTCACAAGTATAGTAAATATTGTGTAAATGGTTGGTAAGTATTTACTAAACAACAACTATTTCCAAAACGTTGTGTAAATGATAGCCAAACTAAACAAAAATAGTAACTAAACAGCGTTCAGTTAACAAATATCAAACGTTTTGTTATTTCCAACGGTATAGGTAACGTTCTGATTAGAGCTTATGTCCAGCAGTGGACCAGGAATATTTTGAATGAATGCAGTTCTACAGTTTCTCTAGCATGGCCTACCCGCTTGCCTAGCGTGTCGAATGGCAACATCTTCCATTACGTACTATAGGAAAAACTTCAAAATATACGACGACCGTCTCGGCCTAGGTAATCAGTTGTCTGATACCCATAGCACAGGCTCTGCCTAGTTTGGGATCAGTTGGCCGTGTATGCCGTAGGTGTTCCCACATACCTATTATATTATTATTTTATTTACGCCCAGTCTCGTGCGCTCGTTATCGACTAATTTTGTAAACAGTTCCGTAAAATTATTTATTTAGTAAATCCAAAAAAAATTGCTAAATGATTGTCTAACATTACCTATATAAGTTTGGGTACTACTAGCTAAAGTTCATTTAAGTTTAGTTGACACATCTCAATTGTTTGGTTAATATACGATTTAAGTTTCGTTTAATAAATAGTACCTAATGGTTTGGTTTTTGGTAGCCCAATAAGTTTTAACTAATAAGCAATTAGTTAGAACAAATAAAATGAGTAGTGAGATAGTTGATAAACTTAAGTAATTATCTACCAAAGTTTAGTTAAACGTCATGTTACTGAACTGCTTAGCTAAATTATTTTTTTCAGTGTAATGATGTAGCTACTAAAAGCTTGCATTTAAAAATAATTTTTTTAATTTACACTTGTTTTATTCAAATAAACTTTTTTACAAGTCCTTTTGAATCTTCGCGATTCTACCCACTGGTTCGGAATGCCCTAATATTACTAATATTCTTCTTTTCCATCAACCGATATACGTCCACTGTAATCTTATCGTATTACAATGCATTATTTCATTACGCATTTCCTACGATAAACTATCACCTTATCGCACCTGGTTTATCTGGTGATATTAAAGCCGATTATTATTGTAGTGTTAAAATCAGAGGCGGACAATAATGAGAAAACACGTTCAAAACAAATTCAAATTCAAAATTATATATTTCACGTAGGCCAACCTGTGGCTCTTATGACACGTCAGGACTCTACCACCGGTTCGGAAAGCGGATTCTGCTGAGAAGAGCCGACAAGAAACTCAGCAGTTGCTCTTTCAAAATAATCATTTTACAATATTATAATGAAGCTATTACATTGTAATAAGTTTTTGATACTATCTTGTGGGCAGCTGGATGCCAGGCCGATTAAACCCATGCAACTTTGTTAGATTAAAATATAATATTTCCACAATGAGGGGAGTTCCAAAAAAAAAGAAACGTAGGTACTTCAATTCAATTCATGTTAAGACGGGCAGAATGAAAGTAGCCCCATTCCCGCCGGCGGCACCCGTTCACGAGCATGACGCATGATCCTGCCGTTGCTTCGCTCGACCATATTTGAGGGAACGTAAAAAACGTTGATTTGAAGGTAAATTGAACTATAATAATAATAATAATAGCCTTTATTAACAATCCTTTAAGTTACATTTCCTCTTATTGCTACTTAATACTACATAGAAAATTTAGTTGAAGATGTAAATATTACTAATTACTAAGGTTAATATTAGACACCGGTTTCTTGATTGTCTTGCTTTCCAGCATAGTAATTTACCTTCAAATCAACTTCACATTACACAATAATCGAATAGTGCCGTTACCTTCAAAACCCTCTAGTTCAACGGGTAAGCAAGAAATCATACGTTATGCGGCTCGCTTTTTAACCGACTTCAAAAAAGGAGGAGGTTCTCAATTCATCGGAATCTTTTTTTAATGTATGTTCACCGATTACTCAAAGACGCCTGAACCGATTTGGAAAATTCTGATCTTCATAAAATGTAGCTAAGATCCACCTAAATTACATTGGCTTTCAAACAGATACCACCGCATCAAAATCGATCCATTGGGGTGGCTGCTACGAGGGAACAGACAGACACACAGACTCGTACACAGATAGAATAGAATAGAAATGTTTTTGATTCAAATAAACTTTTACAAGTACTTTTGAATCGTCAATGAGTCTACCACTGGTTCGGAATGCCGTTCCTGCCGAGAAGAACCAGCAAGAAACTTTTTTATTTTAGTTTAAGTTATTCATTCAAAAATAATATAGGTTAGTGGTTAAGTTTTGTGTTTATGAATTGCTTTGTATTTTTTGCTTTGTTGTTGTTAAAAAGCTGAATAAATGTTTATTTATTTATTTATTATTTTCAAAATACTTTCACAATATATTTAATAGATATTATTCTATGTATGCAGAGTTTCCACAATGAGGGGAAGTTCCACAAAAGCATACGTAATTATATCTAATTATAATTCAACACATGTTAAGACGGGCAGACAGAAAGTAGCCTCATTGCCGCCGGTGGCACCCGTTCACGAGCATGACGCATGACCCAGCCATTCCTTCGCTCAACCATATTTGAGGGAACGTAATACACAAGTTAAACTTATAACACCCCTCTTTTGCGTCGGGGGTTAAAATAATAAGTGTTATTCATTGAAAGTTATAGCAACAGTTATCGCGAATGATTGAATTAGTGCTGACGTCACCGATTGATCGACGACGCTGATCGACCTTTCCTAATGAGCTTTATCGTCTCATATCTTGAATATGTAAAAGTGATGGCAACGATAAAAAGTATACTCTATGTATTAGGCTGCCGTTCAAAATTAAAGAAAGTAAGAAAGAAAATCTATTTACTCATAAAGTAGGTAACACTTTAGTCTGTGACACCACCCAGAAAGGGTGTACCCTGTACGGCTCAGCACTATGCCCTGCGTCATATGCCAAAAATGCATACAGTGATAGATACAATGATAGATTTCAGCTGTGACTCAGGTGACGTCACTGTTACAACAGTATATTCAATCAATGGCAAACGTTTTAAAGGAAGCATTAGTAAGCAGTAGTATCGAAAGTAACTATACTGGTGGTGTTCAAAAATTCAAAATTATTTATTTCCTTTAAGCCTGGCACTTATGACAAGTAGAGAATTTACCACCGTTCCAACAGAATTGTTCACCCGACCGAATCGAGTCATGGCGGCCAACCTGAAGATTAGACATCTTCGCAAGCGATATTATAGTGCAAAATTGTGTGCGCAAACACAGGTGCACTCTATTCCCTCACTCTCATAGACCTATGTAGATGGGATGGGAAATTCAACACAACAGGACGGAGATCAGACGCAAAAGGTTGAACGAATATGCGAAGCGGGTAGTCTTGCAATTAACGAGCGCGCATGAGCTTTACTTGTGGTTACGTCGTATCGTGTACATGCACATTGCGTAAGTGTGCGTGCCTGTCGGAGCCTAGGTGGGAGCGGGCAGGCGCGAGCAGGCTCTCGCTCACACTTATTATACAGATATACGGCTTAAACAAAACCATGAGCCACACACGAATGTGGATTGCAAGAACTATGTGCTTGAAGCACACCATTCCTTGATTGCGACTGCTGAGTTTCTTGCCGGCTCTTCTCAGCAGAATCCGCTTTCCGAACCGGTGGTAGAGTCATGACTTGTCATAAGAGCCACAGGTTGGCCTACGTGAAATAAATAATTTTGAATTTGAATTGACATAGCTTAGTTCGTCGTAGCTCTGGTAAAAAGGGTTCAATGAGCTATTCTTACCAGCATAATATAATGCGAAAGTGTTAGTACATGAGCAGGTCAAACTGCGGTCGGGACACTTCACCGAATACTGGACAGTCAGCAGTTTACGCAATTGTCGGGCCTCGTTTTTGATTATGCTGCGTTAAAAAGTGGTTTCCACCCTGGGGAGGGTGATCAGAACCAATCCATTCTTCTTCTTGGAGTGCCCCTCCGACTAGCGGAGCTTGGCGATCAGTTTTGCATACCTTTGTTTGTAGTGCGCAATGCGAAAGAGTTCACCTGCACTCGCGATTCCAGGCCACTCCCGGATTTTTCGAAGCCAGGACTTTTAACAGCAAGTTTTCCCTCTTGGATCTTGTGCATGAGCAGCGTGTGACATGCGACTTTTGTCACCTTGACGGTCTGCAAAAGTTTGCGTTCTTGCCACTTGAATAATTGTACAGTTGAATTTCGTGTGACTGCACTCATGACAGTTCAAACACGAATTGTGAGATCTATAGATGCCACTCTCACTCGTCTCAGACTCAAAACTGAGTTAAAGCGAGAAAGATTTATGTCTTGCTCAGGACCTATTTGTGTCCCATTTTTACTCCCTGAGTCTTGAGCATAGCCAAAGGACGATCTATAGATCTCAGCCTAAGCTGTGGAGTGAAACGTAGAATGTTGTATTAACATGTTTCCTCTCTTTCTCTTCCAGTATGGCAGCGATGAGTTCGGGCACGACTCGCCGAGTCGGTACGCGTCGCCGAAGGGCGCCGGCAACAGCGCGGGCTACCAGGAGCCCTACTACGGCGGCGAGTGGGCGGCCGGCTACTACCAGCCGCCGCCGCCGCCGCCCTACCACCACGACCCTTACGCCACGTCCCCAGGTCAGTGTCGTCGTCAGCAGCCCATCAGGCACGACTCGCCGAGTCGGTACGCGTCGCCGAAGGGCGCCGGCAACAGCGCGGGCTACCAGGAGCCCTACTACGGCGGCGAGTGGGCGGCCGGCTACTACCAGCCGCCGCCGCCGCCGCCCTACCACCACGACCCTTACGCCACGTCCCCAGGTCAGTGTCGTCGTCAGCAGCCCATCAGGCACGACTCGCCGAGTCGGTACGCGTCGCCGAAGGGCGCCGGCAACAGCGCGGGCTACCAGGAGCCCTACTACGGCGGCGAGTGGGCGGCCGGCTACTACCAGCCGCCGCCGCCGCCGCCCTACCACCACGACCCTTACGCCACGTTCCCAGGTCAGTGTCGTCGTCAGCAGCCCATCAGGCACGACTCGCCGAGTCGGTACGCGTCGCCGAAGGGCGCCGGCAACAGCGCGGGCTACCAGGAGCCCTACTACGGCGGCGAGTGGGCGGCCGGCTACTACCAGCCGCCGCCGCCGCCGCCCTACCACCACGACCCTTACGCCACGTCCCCAGGTCAGTGTCGTCGTCAGCAGCCCATCAGGCACGACTCGCCGAGTCGGTACGCGTCGCCGAAGGGCGCCGGCAACAGCGCGGGCTACCAGGAGCCCTACTACGGCGGCGAGTGGGCGGCCGGCTACTACCAGCCGCCGCCGCCGCCGCCCTACCACCACGACCCTTACGCCACGTCCCCAGGTCAGTGTCGTCGTCAGCAGCCCATCAGGCACGACTCGCCGAGTCGGTACGCGTCGCCGAAGGGCGCCGGCAACAGCGCGGGCTACCAGGAGCCCTACTACGGCGGCGAGTGGGCGGCCGGCTACTACCAGCCGCCGCCGCCGCCGCCCTACCACCACGACCCTTACGCCACGTCCCCAGGTCAGTGTCGTCGTCAGCAGCCCATCAGGCACGACTCGCCGAGTCGGTACGCGTCGCCGAAGGGCGCCGGCAACAGCGCGGGCTACCAGGAGCCCTACTACGGCGGCGAGTGGGCGGCCGGCTACTACCAGCCGCCGCCGCCGCCGCCCTACCACCACGACCCTTACGCCACGTCCCCAGGTCAGTGTCGTCGTCAGCAGCCCATCAGGCACGACTCGCCGAGTCGGTACGCGTCGCCGAAGGGCGCCGGCAACAGCGCGGGCTACCAGGAGCCCTACTACGGCGGCGAGTGGGCGGCCGGCTACTACCAGCCGCCGCCGCCGCCGCCCTACCACCACGACCCTTACGCCACGTCCCCAGGTCAGTGTCGTCGTCAGCAGCCCATCAGGCACGACTCGCCGAGTCGGTACGCGTCGCCGAAGGGCGCCGGCAACAGCGCGGGCTACCAGGAGCCCTACTACGGCGGCGAGTGGGCGGCCGGCTACTACCAGCCGCCGCCGCCGCCGCCCTACCACCACGACCCTTACGCCACGTCCCCAGGTCAGTGTCGTCGTCAGCAGCCCATCAGGCACGACTCGCCGAGTCGGTACGCGTCGCCGAAGGGCGCCGGCAACAGCGCGGGCTACCAGGAGCCCTACTACGGCGGCGAGTGGGCGGCCGGCTACTACCAGCCGCCGCCGCCGCCGCCCTACCACCACGACCCTTACGCCACGTCCCCAGGTCAGTGTCGTCAGCAGCCCATCAGGCACGACTCGCCGAGTTGGTACGCGTCGCCGAAGGGCGCCGGCAACAGCGCGGGCTACCAGGAGCCCTACTACGGCGGCGAGTGGGCGGCCGGCTACTACCAGCCGCCGCCGCCGCCGCCCTACCACCACGACCCTTACGCCACGTCCCCAGGTCAGTGTCGTCATCAGCAACCCATCAGGCATAGAGTCAAGACAAAAAATACGAGTGTGCTTTAGACCACACGACCGACGTAAAACTTAAAAAAACTATAAAACAGCAATCCGCCATATTGGATTGAACACCAATCAGAGCGATACATCACATCTGTCTTCAAACTTTGACAAACTACGACAAAACATAGAGGTGACGTAACGAACGACGCCATGACACCGGTGGGCGTGTTTACGTGAATTTAAAAAAAAACGAGTATGCTTTAGACCACACGACTGAGGTAAAACTTACGAAACGCAACTGTCTATGAGAGAAAGAGAGAAAGAAAATGTGTGCTCGCAGCTCTCTCTCTTGCCCCTACAGTAATATACTTATATCTCCCTCTCAACTTCCGTTCGCCTCGCCCGATGACACTTTTCGTAACGCATTCACCAGCTTACTCCCCAAGTCAGCGTGCGTGAAGAAGTTTTACTTCAAAAAGAATTTGTCGGGAAGGCGCAGAGCAAGTACCGAGCACCCTCCCGCGGTTTTGGCCATAAAACCTAGAGGTTGGGGGGCATGGGGGGAGGAAAAACCTCCCTATCTTCTTAATCCATCAGGCCTAACTCGCCAATCTGGTACGCGTCGTCGAAGGACGCGAGAGAGAGTGCGATGATGATATGAGTTCAACCGTAGAATTATGAGGATTTTCCTTTAGACTCCTCCTTTCCTCCTTCCTGCCGGGAGAAAAAGCAGTCCCATCGTTGAATCTCGATGGTACCCGAATAGAGAAAACTCCAATAGCTTTTTGAGTCGAAACCTTAACCGAAATGATTCCGAAACCGGACTTTTTCCGGCTCCCAGCATCCCAGATTATCTCTATTCTGGCCATTGTCTTTACAAGATGTCTTATGTACTATTAATCTGAATCCATCACTGGCCCCTTATTGGGCACAGGACCCCTCTCGAAATAAAGAAGTTTCCTCTTCGCTTCTACAAGCGGCTTATGTACTCAGAATAATCTTGTTTTCTCAGTCTTTGCAATTAAATTAATTGTATTGAATTGAAAATTCAGGGAAGAGTGGAGGCGTATAGGCGACGACCACGACAGCTCTGTCAAGAGCTGAGATAGAAACGACTGAGAAGGAAAGATTGAATTGAACAGATCAATGACCAAAAGACTTGATGGACTAAGTTTATACAATTTTGACGACCTCCCTGGCGCAGTGGTGAGCGCTATAATCTTATAACTAGGAAGTCTCGGGTTCGATTTCGGCGGGAGTAATCTGGGAATTTATAATTTCTGATTTGTCTCTGGTCTGCTCTGGTGGGAGGCTTTGGCGGTGGCTAGTTACCACTCTACCGTCAAAGACGTTTCGCCAAACGATGGCGTGTAAAAATAGGTTAGGGGTATGGGTTGAATGTACCATCGGGTGAGATCGCAGGCAAAGACATAACTTGTTATCGACTAAAAAAACAATAACCTTTAAATTCTTGACTGTAACTCCCTATCTGAAAAAGCTAAATTCAGGCTTTTGTACAACGAGTGCTTTGTGTCGATCTTATATAAAGTTATCCCAATGTCCTAATTTTGCAGGTATAGCAGGCGCGCCAGCGGCCGACACGAGCGCGGCGGGAGGGGCGGAGCTCCCCTTGCCGCCCATGTCCTCATTCCGAGCGGCGGCCCCCGTGCACTCGCCCAGCGATCCCATGATCGTCGCCAAGCCTCCAATGCAGCCTGTGAGTTGACACCTCACTTGTTTATCAACCGATACACGTCACTTGCATGGACATCCACAGGAATCGGCTTTCCACCGTCTGCATCCAGCGGCTCCCTGCGACTCGTTGGATGTCGTCAGTCCACCTAGTGGGGGGGAGGGGGGGGGGGGGGTCTGTAAACAGTACGCTTCCCAGTGTGGTGTTCGATAGACGATCGAAGGCTTCTTGTTCGGTGTTGCCACTCCAGCACTTTGGGACCGACTCTTGCATGGACTTCCACAGGCATAGGTTTTGCACCGTCTGCATTCAGCGGCTGCCTGCGACACTCGTTCGATGTCGTTGATCAACCTAGTTTGGGGGGTCTGAAAACGGTGCGCTTCCCAGTGTGGTGTCCGATAGACGATAGAAGGCTTCTTGCATGGACTTCCACAGGCATCGGTTTTGGACCGTCTGCATCCAGCGGCTCCCTACAACTCTTTTGATAGTCCACCTATTATGTGGGAACGGGGATCTGCAAACAGTGCGCTTTCCAGTGCCGTGTCGCCACTCCAGTACTTTTGAGACCGAAACGACCATCAGTTCTTCGAAACTATCACTGTAACCTGACTATCAAGTAGGAACTGCCTCGTTGGTCAGTTAGCATTTTCGACTGCAGATGAAGAAGTTTTGGGGTTGAGCCAAAACAAAATTGTTGGGTTTTTCAGTCAAGAAATTCTCAGTACTAGCCCAGAGTAGTAAAAAAGTTGGTGGTGTGTGATCCGCTTCCTCGGGGAGAGTGCTCCTGTGTTAGCGCACATACTTGTGCACTATGATATCTCCCGCGCAGCTGGCTAAGCTGTGTGATGGTAAAGCTGTTGAGATTGGCCATTATTTATTGACACTCTTCAATTTGCTGTTCCTTAGATGTACGCCGGCGCGGCAAGCACTCCGGGCGCGGGCGGTGAAGCCGGCAGCCTCTCCTCGTACGGGTCGTCGCCCTCCACGCCGGTGCACTCGCCCCCGCCACTGCACGCGCGCCTCTACCCCCCGCTCAAGCACTCGCCGCACCACGCGCACCATCAGCACCACAACGGGCAGGTCGGTGCTCTAGTTCAATACCCCAATGGCTAAAGGTGCGGTCTGAAAACCAAAAGGTCGCAGGTTCGAACCCCAAATCTAGCACAAGCTTTCCGCTTATTTGGAAGGGATACGAGGATAGTAGTTAACTTCAGCTTAGCTGATATTCTTGAAAAAAAATAACAGCACGGGCCCATCATATTGCGGCTAACCCTAGCAAGTAGTACTTGATAATGGATGTCAATTCGCTTTCGTTACAGGTCTTATATGAAACTCTGATTTTGCCGGGATAAAAAGTAGCTGTCACTCTCCTAGTCCTCAACCATTATCCATGCGAAAATTCATGTCGACCCGTTGATCTATTCAAGGGGTTCCCGCAGGATATTTAGAGACCTAAGTCCACGCGGACAGAATCATGGGCAAAAACTAGTACCTATAATAAATTATAGCTACTAGTTTTTGCCCGCACCGGGAAACGCAGTGTTGGCAGACCCCCCACCAGGTGGACCGACGACATCAAACGAGTCGCAGGGAGCCGCTGGATTCAAGCGGCGCAAGACCGAAGCCTGTGGAAGTCCATGCAGGAGACCTTTGTCCAGCAGTGGACGTCTATAGGTTGATAAAGAAGAAGAAGTTTTTGCCCAAGACAAGTAAATATTCAAATGGAAAAGGTGACTGACTGAATGAATGATCTATCAACGCACAGCTCAAGCCGCTGGACAGATTGGGCTCAAATTTGGCATACAGATAGCTATTATTGCGTAGGCATCCGCTAAGAAAGTATTTTTGAAAAGTCAACCGCTGAGGAAGTAAAATAGTGGTATAATTAATAGGGCAGACTGTGAGTCTGCCCTATTAATTATTATAGGGCAGACCCATAGCACATCATATTGCAGCTTACCCGACCAAATAGCATCTGATGATGGATGTCAATTCGCATTCATTACAGGTCTCATCGGAAATTGCTCTTCGTTCTATATTTTCTCTTAGTTGTGGTATCCTTAAAATTGACAGTTCTTGCATTCCTTTGTTAGATTTGGGGAACTTAGTGGGTAATAATAGATTTTTTTTTTCACAGAAATAACGTTCATTTTTCAAAAGAGTGTGTAGTGTGCCAATTCGCATTGGGCCAACATGGTGGACTATGGCCCATATCTAACCCTTCTCTGAGAGACCTGCGCTCAGTAGTGAGCCGTTGATGTGTTGCTGATGATGATGATGATGAATGTTCATTTTCTCTGATGTAAAATCTATCGTTTCCAGCAAGCGAACTGGGTGTCTACAGGCGTATCATCCCCACCTACGGCGTCGACTCCGCACGCGCCTCTACCGGGGCCCGTCATACCGAACGGACATCAGCATGTAGTGTTCCCACCTGTGATGGTGAGTGTTAACGAACATTATACACGAGTTGTCAAACAAAATACTATCTGTATTGCAAAGTCCTTTGCCATTGTTTAATAGAAACATCCGTGACTTTGCGGAATTCCATGATATTCGAGGAAAATAAGATTATTTTTAACCGACTTCAAAACAGGAGGAGGTTCTCAATTCGTCAAAATCTTTTTTTATTGTATGTTCACCGATTACTCGAAGAAGCCTGAACTAATTTGGAAAATTCTTTTTTTTATCAAATGGTATACGTCCCAGGTACTCGGTCGAGTGGTTTTTAAAAACTCAACAAAAAATTATATACTTTGTAGTGGCGCGGGCCTTTGAAGTCGGTTTTTTTAAAAATGATTTTGAATTATAGATTATGCTATAATCCGCCAAAGCAGAAAAAATCTGCATGGCAAAACCCGCCTCTCATACACTCTACGTATATTTCGCTCCGACACTGGAAAAATCTCGGGAGATGTTGACTCAGCATTTCGCAAATTATTGTAAAGCAATTAATTTTGTCATATAAATTTTTTTGGTTCGACGCTATACTATATAGCAAATAGCAAAAAAACTACTATTGCAAAAAATTTTGGTTTTTTCCTTGAGTACCATGGAATTCCGCAAAGTAACGCCTGCTTCTATGCAGTATTGAAAACTAAGTTACTATTAACCACTGTATTATAAAACTTATCGACACAATATACATGTCGAGATCCTTTCGATTAGCTACAGTGTTTTGATCTGATCTGCTGTAAATTATATCAATGCGATCGATTGTCAAAAGGTATTTTTTACTGAAAATTAAGCCGTTTTCTAATGTTTTTGAATATTTGGCATGATTCCCCCTCGCATGGATGTAAACTAACTTTGTGTAAACAAGTTTTAATATTTGATACATTCATTTATTATGCTGTATTTTTTTTTTTTTGTAAAAGTGATAAAGCCTGGAGTAAAAATTTCTTTTTTTTCTTTTTTTTGATGATGATTTTGATGTTGTGTTATATTTGTTTTTACATAAGAAAAAATTGTGTGATAATTTTTTTGTTTTATTTGAAAAATGTTATGAAACGAATATTAATATTGAAGTAATTTCAAGCGATCACACTGTTTTTTCTTTTCTTTTTTTTGTGTTTTATGTTGTTTTTCTGTGTTTTTAATAGCGAGCGTGGAGCTAGTAGCCGTTTTTGATTTGTTTTTTGTAAATAAATCAGTAGCTAAATGCCTCATTCTTTGTTATTTGTAGTTAGTCAATAGATTATAAATATCTTGTATTTTTTATTCATCCTTACTTTTTGTAACTTTTTAAGAATATGACAAACTTTAACCGACCTTTTCAACGCCTCAATCTAAACGCATATTATGTATATTCGATTTAATACGGTTTGACTTCTTTAAAAATCTAAATAACTCTATTTCTCCCTTAAAACAGTTCGGTTTTTTCGTCTTTTGTATAATATATTTTGAAATGAGTCCTGACTTTTAGCAAATTTAAACTTTTAGGATTTCTATAATCCATCTATCCGCTCCATCGATTGCATCTATACTTACCATCGAAAAATGTGATCGATCATTCAAGTGCTAGTAAAGTTTTATATATTAAAAAAAACTTTCCTTTCCACTTTTTCTACGAAAATATAATTATAGAATATCCTTCATAGTAGGTGGCAAAATTTTGTATCCCCTTGTCTTATGCAAAAGGATCTGAGAACCCACCGCATTGTTATCCCAAGAGAACTCCTACCATTATACGAAGAATTGAAAAAAAAAATGCAGAAAGTGTCTTTTCACAGTAGGAAAGTCAAATTGATTATATCCATAGAGAGAATATTGTCCCCCCGTCCCCCCCCCCCCCCTCACACGTCGGCTAGCTAGCTCCGGAGCTTGCGCGGTAACGGTAACCGATGCCCAGGGCGCGCCGGCCGAGCAGCGGCAACTTGACGAGGCCATGGTGTTCCTGCGCGAGCACTCCGACGTCGGGGTGAGTCTCGACTCCATTAGCTTTGATTTGACAGTGAGACTGTCGTGGTGTTGTCCTCTATCCCCCTCACACGTCGGCTAGCTAGCTCCGGAGCTTGCGCGGTAACGGTAACCGATGCCCAGGGCGCGCCGGCCGAGCAGCGGCAACTTGACGAGGCCATGGTGTTCCTGCGCGAGCACTTCGACGTCGGGGTGAGTCTCGACTCCATTAGCTTTGATTTGACAGTGAGACTGTCGTGGTGTTGTCCTCTATCCCCCTCACACGTCGGCTAGCTAGCTCCGGAGCTTGCGCGGTAACGGTAACCGATGCCCAGGGCGCGCCGGCCGAGCAGCGGCAACTTGACGAGGCCATGGTGTTCCTGCGCGAGCACTCCGACGTCGGGGTGAGTCTCGACTCCATTAGCTTTGATTTGACAGTGAGACTGTCGTGGTGTTGTCCTCTATCCCCCTCACACGTCGGCTAGCTAGCTCCGGAGCTTGCGCGGTAACGGTAACCGATGCCCAGGGCGCGCCGGCCGAGCAGCGGCAACTTGACGAGGCCATGGTGTTCCTGCGCGAGCACTCCGACGTCGGGGTGAGTCTCGACTCCATTAGCTTTGATTTGACAGTGAGACTGTCGTGGTGTTGTCCTCTATCCCCCTCACACGTCGGCTAGCTGACTCCAGAGCTAGAGCGGTAACGGTAACGTCACTCCGGCGTCTGGGCGAGTCTCGAGTCCATCAGCTTTGATTTGACAGGGGACTGCCGTGACGTTGTCCTCTATCCCCCTCACACGTCGGCTAGCTGGCTCCAGAGCTTGCGCGGTAACGGTAACGTCATTCCGGCGTCGGGGTGAGTCTCGACTCCATCAGCTTTGATTTGACAGGGGGCTGCCGTGACGTTGTTCTCTATCCCCTTCACACGTCGGCTAGCTGGTTCCAGAGCTAGAGCGGTAACGGTAACGTCACTCCGGCGTCGGGGTGAGTCTCGATTCCATTAGCTTTGATTTGACAGTGAGACTGTCGTGGTGTTGTCCTCTATCCCCTTCACACGTCGGCTAGCTGACTCCAGAGCTTGCGCGGTAACGGTAACGTCACTCCGGCGTCGGGGTGAGTCTCGAGTCCATTAGCTTTGATTTGACAGTGAGACTGTCGTGACGTTGTCCTCTATCCCCTTCACACGTCGGCTAGCTGGCTCCAGAGCTTGCGCGGTAACGGTAACGTCACTCCGGCATCTGGGTGAGTCTCGAGTCCATTTACTTTAATTTGACAGGGGACTGTCGTGACGTTGTCCTCTATCCCCCTCACACGTCGGCTAGCTGACTCCAGAGCTTGCGCGGTAACGGTAACGTCACTCCGGCGTCAGGGTGAGTCTCGAGTCCATTTACTTTAATTTGACAGGGGACTGTCGTGACGTTGTCCTCTATCCCCCTCACACGTCGGCTAGCTGACTCCAGAGCTTGCGCGGTAACGGTAACGTCACTCCGGCGTCGGGGTGAGTCTCGAGTCCATTTACTTTAATTTGACAGGGGACTGTCGTGACGTTGTCCTCTATCCCCTTCACACGTCGGCTAGCTGGTTCCAGAGCTTGCGCGGTAACGGTAACGTCAATCCGGCGTCAGGGTAAGTCTCGAGTCCATTTAATTTGACAGGGGACCGTCGTGGCGTTGTCCCTCTCCCCCTCACACGTCGGCTAGCTAGCTCCAGAGCTTGCGCGGTAACGGTAACGTCATTCCGGCGTCGGGGTGAGTCTCGACTCCATCAGCTTTGATTTGACAGGGGGCTGCCGTGACGTTGTTCTCTATCCCCTTCACACGTCGGCTAGCTG
This sequence comes from Oeneis ivallda, assembly GCA_029955525.1. NCBI lineage: Eukaryota > Metazoa > Arthropoda > Insecta > Lepidoptera > Nymphalidae > Oeneis > Oeneis ivallda. Next base: position 15,993,163 of record JARPMR010000028.1, on the reverse strand, counting down.
GTTCCAGAGCTAGAGCGGTAACGGTAACGTCACTCCGGCGTCGGGGTGAGTCTCGATTCCATTAGCTTTGATTTGACAGTGAGACTGTCGTGGTGTTGTCCTCTATCCCCTTCACACGTCGGCTAGCTGACTCCAGAGCTTGCGCGGTAACGGTAACGTCACTCCGGCGTCGGGGTGAGTCTCGAGTCCATTAGCTTTGATTTGACAGTGAGACTGTCGTGACGTTGTCCTCTATCCCCTTCACACGTCGGCTAGCTGGCTCCAGAGCTTGCGCGGTAACGGTAACGTCACTCCGGCATCTGGGTGAGTCTCGAGTCCATTTACTTTAATTTGACAGGGGACTGTCGTGACGTTGTCCTCTATCCCCCTCACACGTCGGCTAGCTGACTCCAGAGCTTGCGCGGTAACGGTAACGTCACTCCGGCGTCAGGGTGAGTCTCGAGTCCATTTACTTTAATTTGACAGGGGACTGTCGTGACGTTGTCCTCTATCCCCCTCACACGTCGGCTAGCTGACTCCAGAGCTTGCGCGGTAACGGTAACGTCACTCCGGCGTCGGGGTGAGTCTCGAGTCCATTTACTTTAATTTGACAGGGGACTGTCGTGACGTTGTCCTCTATCCCCTTCACACGTCGGCTAGCTGGTTCCAGAGCTTGCGCGGTAACGGTAACGTCAATCCGGCGTCAGGGTAAGTCTCGAGTCCATTTAATTTGACAGGGGACCGTCGTGGCGTTGTCCCTCTCCCCCTCACACGTCGGCTAGCTAGCTCAGGACCTTGCGCGGTAACGGTAACGTCACTCTGGCATCTGGGTGAGTCTCGAGTGCTTTTATTCTAATTTGACAGGGGACTGCCGGGGCCGAAACGAAGTAATTCGCCGGAGAAGTAAAGTAACCTCAACTTCTCTAGCAAGTAAGTCTGGTGGGAGACCGTGGACAAAAACCATCACTGCACAAAGTACAAAAGCTAAATCACGGGTCGTTTTTGATGCCTACGCTACAGAGTGCTCCGGATTTGCTTCGCATCACGAGTCATCTCGAGTTGAGTGATTTTTTCCACCGAAAAATATCCCCCTGGTTCCAATCTCGTTTCCCTTAGTGCGAAACCACAATACTACGCATCGCAAAAGCGGCGCCGCATCGCACCGTTATCCTATTAAAAATTCCCAAGATGTGTTGTCGTAGATTTTTGTGATGCGGCCTCGCACCGCAGTATTGTGGTCTCGACTTAGTAAGAACCTTAAATGCATGTTCACAAAAAACTAAGACATATCCGTTGGCAGTGTTAATTGACTGCACAGTGCTGGAAGGTATTAAAATACATTTCTCTTTGCATGGTAATGTTACAGCGAGTGGTAGCGTGAGGCATGTAAACGCTTTCCCCCTCGTTCGCTTATTACTAATTTTTATCATTGCCACAGTACGAAGCTAATTTTGTTACTGTATATAACTACATATTACAGGGAGATTTTTTTATGAGTTATCACTACATATTATAAAACAAAGTCCCTCGCCGTGTCTCTCTGTTCGCGATAAACTCAAAAACTTCTGTGCGGATTTTCATGCGGTTTTTACCAATAGACAGGGTGATTCATGAGGAAGGTTTTAGTTTATAATTTAAGATTTTGTGTAAATTGGTTGAAATATGACGATAATTAAAAAATCAAGCCGCCTGGGAGCTTTCATCGAAAACGCTGCCTAATCTTTTGAGATGTAATAAAACAATGTATGGTGGTGGTATGGAAGGAAAATAAAAACGAACGCGCGCGAAAATAAATTCAAGTGTAGGCATAATTTATGCCCTACTGTCCGTACGAAGCCGGGGCGGGTGACTAGTTTAAATTATAAAAGGAAAGACGACTGACTGATTGATCTATAAACGCACAGCTCGAACCACTGGATGGATCGGGTTATTTGGTATACATCAGCCTCCCGATTGACTATAAGTTGCCCATCAAAATCTTATTCATTTCACGGCATTAGCGTCAAAGTGAAATAAACCATAACACCATTAAATTAGAGCTAAATTTCGTGTATGCATTCTCATACGTTTAGGTATGTACGATACGCTCCATAACGCTCCATGTTAGAATCGGTTGTACTGAATTAAGTATATAAGTATTTTACTTTGACGCTTCTTCTCTCTTCTTCTTTATCAACCTATAGACGTCCACTGCTGGACAAAGGTCTCCTGCATGGACTTCCACAGGCTTCGGTCCTGCGCCGCTTGCATCCAGCGGCTCCCTGCGACTCGTTTGATGTCGTCGGTCCACCTAGTGGGAGGTCTGCCAACACTGCGTTTCCCGGTGCGGGGTCGCCAGTCGCCACTCCAGCACCTTGGGACCCCAACGACCATCAGCTCTTCGAACTAAGTGCCCGTCCATTTCCACTTCCGTTTCGCGACACGCTGAGTGAGCTATGTCGGTGACTTTGGTTCTCCTACGGATCTCCTCATAGCTCTCTCCATCGCTCGCTGAGTGACCCTGAGCCTAATGTCATGAAATGAATAAGATTTTGATTGGCAACTTTTTTTAGAATATAATGGAATAGAAATATTTTTTATTCAAAAAAACTTTTACAAGTGCTTTTGAATAGTCGATGAATCTACCACTGGTTCGGAATGCCCTTCCTGCCGAGAAAAACCAGCAAGAAACTCGGCGGTTGCTCTTTCCAAAACAAATTTACAATACAGTAAATACTATGCTATATATGCAGTATTTCCACTATGAGGGAAGTTCCAAAAATGCATACCGACTAACTTCTATCTTAAGATGGGCAGACATAAAGTAGCCCCATTCCCGCCGGTGGCACCCGTTCACGAGCATGACGCATGACCCAGCCATTGCCTCGCTCAACCATATTTGAGGGAACGTAACAACCCGCATCACACGACACCACCACAGAAATGTTTAAAGAGTGCGTGACATACTTATGCTACCCATGTTAAGGCATCGAATTGAAAACTAATATTCAAATACTCATTTTAAGACATCACTTCGGCAATCGCAGTTCAGCTCTAAGGAATGCACGTTAACGCAACCTCTTTTCCGTCAGGGTGCGCGGATGGAGGAGCGGTTGGACGACGCCATCAACGTGCTGCGCAACCACGCGGAAGCGCCAGAGCTGTACCCCCAGGACGTGCACCACCCCCACCAGCCGCCACCAGGTGAACATTTTGAAATTGAAAACTATACAATTTGAGGGAGCACTTCTATACAATGGTCTGCCAAAAGATATATTATCCGAGAAATCTTTTCCAATTTTTAAAAGAAAACTCAGGAAGTTTTTTAAAAACAGTTAGCAAACCTTAAAAATATTTTAGTTTTATAGTTATATAAGTTATTTAAGAGCCACAATTTTTTGTTTTAATGTATATAATGTGTTATAATTTAAGTTTTAATTTCTCTGTAAGTGAGCATGTTTTGTTCTTAGAGAATAAATTCTTTAAACCTAATTCTTTAAGTTAAACTTCGTTACGCACGCTTGACTTGGGGAGTAAGCTGGTGAATGCGTTACGAAAAGTGTGATCGGGCGAGGCGAACGGAAGTTGATTCAATTCAATTCAATATCTTCATTTTTCGCTTTAGGCTTGTGTTAGCTCTTACGAATGTCATTTACAATATTAATAATAAAATTAATAATTCAATATTATACAATTTAAGTTAATCGATATTACATTACATTAATTTAACAAAAATTATCATAGTATTTTACTATCTAGAATAATATTCAATTAATAAATTATCATGATAATTCAATCGTCAAATTTGTGTATTAAAAAAAATAAGAAAAAACTAGTACATAAGTTTATGTATTCCATGGTTTTACATCATTTAAATAGTCGTCAATTTTGTAGTAAACTTTGCCTAGTAAAATGTTTTTAATATGTTCTTTAAACTTATGGTCTGATGGGGAGAGGTATGGTTGAGAGGGAGATATAAGTTAGTGAAGATAGAAAGAGAGAGAGTTACGGTTCGTGTATTACTGTAGGGGCAAGAGAGAGAGGTGCGAGCACACATTTTCTTTCTCTCTCTCTCTCATAGCCAGTTCCGTTTCGTAAGTTTTACCTCAGTCGTGTGGTCTAAAGCACACTCGTTTTTTTTTAAATTCACGTAAACACGCCCACCGGTGTCATGGCGTCGTTCGTGACGTCACCTCTATGTTTCGTCGTAGTAGTTTGTCAAAGTTTGAAGACAGATGTGACGTATCGCTCCCATTGGTGTTCAATCCAATATGGCGGATTGCTGTGTTTATGGTTTTAGTTTGCCAGAATAAATGTCGATCTCGCCCAAAATAGAAAAATAAATATCCTTCGGGCCGATTTCAGCAACCTAAAATAAGTAATAATAACCGAGCGTTAATTTGATATTTTGACAGTATTTTCAATACCAGAATTGTCTAAACTCCTAATTTATTCCTCGGTAAAACGTCACTCGACTGAAAACTGAAAGGTAGGTTTGAATCCCACCCGTTGCACTATTGTCGTACCCACTCCTAACACAAGCTTTCCGCTTATTTGGAGGGGAGAGGAGGATATTAGTCAACTTCAACTTGGCTGATATTCTTTAAAAAAAAAAACATGGATTCTGGGTAACTGTCATTGTTGTTTCGGATTGATACTGTTGCTGGCCTTGACGACCGTTACAACGTCACCGGGCTGGGTGGCGGGCGCGAAGCTCCGCCTGTACAGTACCCGGCGATATATATTGCACATCGGCCTTTGGAATAAAACGCTATTCTATTCTATTGCAGGAAAGTTAGCCAGAAATTCACGTAGTAATTACTGAAATCTCTTCACAATCGGCGAGCACATCACGTAACATATATAAAAGAATGAATGAATGAAGAAGGCTTATAATAATAATAATAATAATCAAATATTTAAAAATGTAAATTGTATGATATAAATGAAATAAATGTAAATAATAATAATAATTTATTTGCCAGGATGTTTGTACAGTGTGATGGTAGTATCAAAATATATTTGTCAGACCATAACATTCAACTAAATTAATAGTGTGCAAATACAATATTAATTATAAAATGGAAGTGATTATAGTCAAGATTAAAAAATATAAATTAACAAATTTCCAAATGTCAATATTTATGTTTTTCGGTACCTAATTGTTACACCAAATATTCTTTTATATCATAATAACTTTTCTCCAATAGCCATTCCTTGAGTTTTCTTTTAAACTCATTTAAAGATAATTTTTGAAAATCTGCTGGCATTAATTAATTAATATATATATAGCTGCTCGTGCTGATTCACTGATTCACTGACTGATTGATCACCTCTCCTGTAAAATTTTGTATGAAAAATTTTTTTTTCACTAATGGTTTCGTATAGAAGACAAAAATTCATTCGGAGGAAAATTATGGAGAGAGCTGATGATTGAGGATTTTGGAGACGGGTGAAGAGCACGGCCAGGGTATTGAAGATAGGTGGGGTGTGCTCGAACAAATGTCACTCGAAACCTCATCCAATTCGCAGTGAGCTGAAAATAAATTCAAAATGGCGGAAAAAAGATGGCCGCCATACAAATTTCGTCGGTGTCTATCTCGGGGAGTATAAAAGATGGAAGAGTGGTTTCTTGACAAATGATGATCAGGACCCAAAGGTCTATTTGATGAATAGAAAAAAAATCCAATATGGCGGATTTTTTTTTCTTCATACAAAATATATGGCGAATATTGAAGAGACTAGAAGTTGGGAACTATACAAGACTTTGATACGGTTCCTTTTGAAAATTTGTTTTTATAAAAGAAATCTCATTCTGAGAAATGGTGAGATATGATGATCGAGGGCTTGGAAGGTGGGTGAGGGGCACGGCCAGGGTATTGAAGATAGGTGGGAGGTGCTCAAACAAAAAATACTCGAAACCTCATCCAATTGGCAGTGAGCTGAAAAAAATTTCAAAATGGCGGATTCAAGATGGCGGATACCAATTTCATAGGCATCTATCTCGGAGAGTATAAAAGATGGAAGAGTGGTTATTTGATAGAAAATGATCAGGACCTGAAAGTCCACTTGACGATAGAAAAACCGCGGTCCGCTTGCGGGCCGCGCACCCACGCGCCCTACTAGTTAATATATATATAGCTGCTGGGGCTGATTGACTGATTCACTGACTGATTCACTCATTGATCACCTCTCCTGTAAAATTTTGTATGAAAATTTTTTTTTCACTGATGGTTTCGTATAGAGGAAAAAAATTCATTCGGAGGAAAAATATGGAGAGAGCTGATGAGTGAGGATTTCGGAGACGGGTGAGGAGCACAGCCAGGGTATCGAAGATAGGTGGGGTGTGCTCGAACAAATGTCACTCGAAACCTCATCCAATTCGCAGTGAGCTGAAAATAAATTCAAAATGGCGGAAAAAAGATGGCCGCCATACAAATTTCGTCGGTGTCTATCTCGGGGAGTATAAAAGATGGAAGAGTGGTTTCGTGGCAAAAGATGATCAGGACCCAAAGGTCTATTTGATTAATAGAAAAAAAATCCAAGATGGCGGATTTTTTTTCTTCATACAAAATATATGGCGAATATTGAAGAGACTAGAAGCCGGGAATCATGCAAGACTTTGATACGGTTCCTTTTCAAGATTTGTTTTTATTGAAGAATTTTCATTATGACAAATGATGACATATGATGATCGTGGGTTTGAAAGGTGGGTGAGGAGTTCGGCCATGGTAATGAAGATAGGTGGGGGTGCTCGAACAAAAGTCACTCGAAACCTCATCCAATTGGCATTGAGCAGAAAAAAAAATCCAAAATGGCGGATTCAAGATGGCGGCCATACAAACTTCAACGGTGTCTATCTCGGAGAGTATAAAAGATGGAAGAATGGTTTTTTGATAAAAAATGATCAAGAGCTAAAAGTCTACTTGCCGAGTAGAAAAACCGCGGTCCGCTTGCGGGCCGCGCACCCACGCGCCCTACTAGTTTTATTATATAACCAGACCGCCATACAGTAGGGACTTTTCATGTATGTACTGGTACAACATTTTGAAATCAATATCTTATTTGGATACCGAAGAGATATGTTCACATTAATTTCATGATTTCGCTTAAAGTACTTCGGATATCGCTTAACAAATACACACATGTCTCTTATATACATACATGCTAATACATAATGCTTAGGTTGTCACCATGCCTGTTGTGATGTGAAGGTAATCCGATATTGTTTGCGCAGTGAGTCGAGTGGGCGTGGCGGCCGCGCTGCCGCACTTGCACACAGAGCCGCCCGTCAAAATGGAGCGACACCTGCTGCCCAACACCAGTGAGTGAACACCCCGATACTTACTGTTGACTTAAGGATGATTATGCGGGTCTGCCCGCGAAATTCTAATTTAATTTGGTTTTTAGGGTTCCGTACCCAAAGGGTACCAACGGGACCCTATTACTAAGCCTACGCTGTCCGTCCGTCCGTCCGTCCGTCCGTCTGTCAGCGGGCTGTATCTCGTAAACCGTAATAGATAGACAGGTGAAATTTTCACATATTATGTTTTTCTATTGCCTCTATAACAACAAATAATAAAAATTAAATTGAATTAAAAAAAATTAAATTAAAATATTTCCATGGGTACATGGAAATATTTTTTTTTAACGGAACCCTAAAAGAGCGAGGCCCGACTCGCACTTGGCCGATTTTTCCCATTTTGTAAACTAATACGACAAAGTAGGCTTATCGCATTCTAATTGCGCCATCACATCTGATCATCATATAATGATCATCTGATATCATCACATCACACTGACTAATTTGTTTGTAACTCACGTCCAACTCGGTATTTTGATTAATTTCTTAAACTGGTCACTTTCAAGTAAAGATTTTTATGTAAACCTGTGAAGATGATAATTCTACTGGCGCAATTTGATTGCCATAAGCCTACTTTGTCGTATTAGTTTACAAAATGGGAAAAACCAAATTAAATTTGAATTTCGCGGGCAGACTCGTATAATCCACCTTAAACAAACGCTCTCTTTAAACATTACTGTGGTGGTGTCGTGTGGTGCGGATTGTTACGTTCCCTCAAATATGGTCGAGCGAAGCAACGGCTGGGTCATGCGTCATGCTCGTGAACGGGTGCCACTGGCGGGAATGGGGCTGCTTTCTGTCTGCCCGTCTTAATATGTATTGAATAATTGTAAGTAGTATGCATTTTTGGAACTTCCCCTCATTGTGGAAACACTGGATACATAGCATAGTATCTATTGAATTGTAAACTTGTTTTGAAAAGAGCAACCGCCGAGTTTCTTGCTGGTTCTTCTCGGCAGGAACGGCATTCCGAACCAGTGGCAGACTCATCGACGATTCAAAAGCACTTGTAAAAAAGTTTATTTGAATAAAAAATATTTCTATTCTATTCTATTCATTCAAAATAATTTATTTCATGAAGGCCAACTTGAGGAGTAATGTGCGTTTAAGAAATTAAATATGTGAAAAACATCGTGAGCAAAACCTGCACGTCTGAGAGTTCTCCATAATGTTCTCGAAGGTGTGTGAAGTCCGCCAATTCGCATTGGGCCAGGGCGGTGGACGTCGTGAGCCGTTTATTGGTTGCTGATGATGATGATGACTGCATTGTATTTATTAACAAGAGTTTTATTTAAAAAAAGTCTTAAAGACAAATTGTCAAATCAACACATCTGCTCATAGTCGGAAGGCTGATCGCAAGACATTGCCCAGAGAAAAAAAAGTCGGCCTTATCCTTAATTTTCTGTACGTGTTTTCCAGAGAAACGCAAAGAGCCGCCAGATTCTGGTCTCGATTCGAAGCCGTCATCGTCTGGGTCAGCGGACGCGCTCGCCAAGGGGCCGGGGTCCAAGCGCTCGCGACGGTAGTGAGTACCTTCACTGACTTGCCACATCACCATCACCACACCATCCCACCTTATCATCCCACCATACTATCCACCTTACCATCCACCTTACTATCCCACCTTACCATCCCACCTTACCATCCCACCTTACCATCTACCGTTCCATCCACTTTACCATGTTCTTGTCGCAATTCTCAACTAGTGAAGGTTAGGTACCGGTGATGTTTGAGAACATGTCCCAAATAACTGACCTTTCTTACCACCATAATCTTCTTCTACTTATTCAACCTATAGACGTCCAGTGCTGGAAATAGGTCTCCTGCATGGACCTCCACAGGCTTCGGTCTTGTGCCGCCGGAATCCAGCGGCTCCCTGCGACTCATTTGATGTCGTCGGTCCACCTAATGGGGGGTCCGCCAACACTACGCTTCCCGGTATAATTCTAAATGGTAGCTATTTAATTTTATAAATTCAAATTCAATTTTTTTTCTTTCATTGGTGCTAAGTAACACAATCACTAAACTTAACTAAAATGACATATTCAGAATAGTGCGGTCCCTTTTCAAAGGGAACTTTGTGAAAGGGAAAGGACTATTTTTAATCAGATTAGAGAATGTTTAGAACCAAACCGAATAAGCACCTTGGTATTTTTTTTTTATTGTGATTTTGTTTTTCTATCTAATGTGCTTAGGAAATCCCAATTCAAAATATGTACGTACTTAATAAGAGAATATATTTTCGAGGTTCGAAACATTTCACAAAGATTTTATTGACTGAGCATACATTTTTACTAGACTAGTAGAGTCAACTGTGTAAGGTGAATTTTATGATTGACCCACATCAGGATATGGTCCACCGTACCAGCATCGTTCTGGTACGCTGGACCCTATTTGGGTACACTCCGTATACTAACGTGCGTGTGATGCGACTGCGGTGGGTACAGCTGTTCCTCGGCCGACGAGGATGACCTCGACCCCGACGCCAAGGCCGCGCGCGAGAGAGAGCGGCGACAGGCCAACAACGTGCGAGAGAGGTAGATATACTCACCACATGTCACTAAACATCACTTCTCTACCAAGTCATACTCGCAAACTGTTCGCCATTATCCGTTGAAACCTTCTCGGTATACCCACTTACACTTTGAATCTTACAATAAGAGTGTGTTAAATATTATCACCACATGCCACTACACAACACTATTATAACAAATCGTACTCGCAAACTGTCCGCCATTATCCGTTAAAACTCTGCGGGGTATACCCACTTACAATTTTTTTTTAAAGAATATTTACCATGCTGAATTGGATTATTATCCCGTCTTTCTTCCAAATACGCGTAACGTTTTTTTAGGAGTGGGTACGACAATAGCGCAACTGGTGGGGATTGAACCTACGACCTTTCAGTTTTTTTGGACCCTAGTTAGACCGTTGGACTATTGAAGGTCCAAATTGAAAAAAAAAAACATTTCAACAAAAACTACCTTACACTTAACTCTACGCCAACGCGTGATAGATGTTAATTGATTGCCTTGGTCTATCAATATTCTATGGGTATACCCATACCCCACTATCCAATAATAAACAAACATACAGCACTATTGCACATACTTGATTGTATATACACATACTGACACCATAAAACATTGACATTTATAAACATAACGATTAATACTCATTAAAAAACAAAGACCTTAAACCCAGTAGACGGCTTAGTTCAACCAACCAGCTGAAGCGCGCGAGAGTCCAGCCAAGGTCACGATCTGGACGTTACTAGCCTACCTTATACTCAGTGTATAAGATCGTTGTTACTAGTGCAACCAAATTGAACATGAATTTATATAAGTAACTAGTAAGTTCTTGTCGCCTAATGTGTTGTCTTAAAGCGTTCGCCCTATACAGTTGCCGGCACGGATGTTGAGCGCTCGATAAGAGAGTGGGGGTCAGTTTGCGCATCGTACACTTAAGGTAAAATAAATAGTTCACTCAAATTTTTGGGAAATTTTCCTTAAAATACAAAAGTTCATGAGATTGAAAAGAAATATTCATTGTGCACACTATATTATGCCAAAAATGTCACGCCTTCCATCGAATCACTTTTTTCAAAATGGCTAGTACTAAAGGTGGCAACTTCATCATCATCTTCACTATCTCCATCATCTTTGTCACCTACATCCTCGTTATCCGATGAATCATCTCCATCATCATCGGAGTCGTCGTCATCAATAAAAAGCAATAAATTTAGAGGGGAATAAAATTGCACGGAAGTATACTCGTAGTCGTAAGATGCGCGTGAACAACACAGGGAGCGAATGACGACTAGCGACGATCACGTGACGACGTTCACTCAAAATTATGGAATAACTTTTAAAATTACGTATTAGTTTTTAATATTGACATTTTGTTTATACTTAAATTGACATTATAAATATTCACACACCAGTACTGGTTAAATGTATTAGGCTCGATTTCCTGTTTACAATCATGTTGTACCTGCATTTTTGTGAATAAAATTTCATTCATTCATTCATTCATTCATTCATTCACGATCCAATCATTTAATTGAAATGGCGCGCCCCGTCCCCACACCTCACCTCATACCGCCAAATAGACCCAAAATTTCACTTCTGCGCCAGTGAAGGTCAACGCTCAACATCCTTGCCGGTAACTGTATTAGGCGTCTACTGGGTATAAGGTCTTTGTTTAAAAATAAGTCCAAGTGTATAATGTAATATAAAAAAGTTGTATTTACACGTACCATGTAACACATACTAACAATCCATGTATTTATAGTTTCAGAGCTTGCGACATGCTAACAACATCGGGTCACAGTATTAAATATACCTATTACGTCAAAATTAACTAGATAACCTACAACGTGCAAAATATGTGTGTCTGACTTTATGTTTTGTGTTTTTCCCCATTTCTAAATTGTAGGTACTCGTTTAGGAATCGGAGGTAAATTGAATTTAATGAGTATGAGTTTCATAGAAAATGCATGTTTTATAACGCTTTTGATAATATAATATACTTTAAATCGAGAATACATTTTTTAAGCTATTATATATCGCGGGCTTTGAACTAGGACAAACAGTTTGAGCGCAGCGACCGAATCAAGAAATTCCGTTACGAAAATAAACCTAACACCGTCGTTCAGTAAGCGTTCAACATTTTAGAGGTTCACAAGTAGCTCTGTTTGGTGCAGTGGGCGAGCGGCCGCTTTCTTTACCGTATGGTGTATGATGTCGCAGGTTCGAATCTCACTCGCGAAGTAGTGACAGTGCGCTTTTCTTGTTTGTTTGATTTTAATTATTTTTTTGCATAATTTTTATTATGCAAAAAAAAATATTGCATAAATATTATAATTGCATAAGTTGATAAAAAATGCTATGCAATAGTTTACCGCAGCAGTCCACGAGTGCCACTTAATTTTTTAATTAATTTTCTACTTTTATCAGCCAAGAAAATTCTTAAAATATGCGGTGCATTTACTTAATTTTAACATCTAATAAAAAATACTGCTAGTGTTCTCTCCAATAAAGAGGATTTTTTTTCTGGAATACTTATTTTTGCGGCTTATTTAACCCTATTGAAAATTAACCTTGTCAAATTAATAGCAAGAGCATGAATTTATAATTACAATAGCATCAGATCACGTTATATTTTCTGAAATATACAATTAACAAATATTCAAGGAAAATCAATTCTTTCCTATACTCCGCTAAACCACAAAAAAAAAACTGTGGAAAAACGCGCCGCTCGCGCTGTACCATACAGATTTTACTGTTTTGGCGGATTATAGCAATAGATTTGTTCAACAAGATAGCAAAGTTTGTTTTTGTTGCGAGTGCCTAGTTTTAATCCCGAATGGGCGAAGGATTCTTTAATAGAATCACGAGCGTGGCCAGTGATTCAATGTTACAATCCTGAGTATAGTGAGGGATTCAAATGCACAAGAAACAAAAACTTTACTATCGTGTGATACATACAACTTTTCACCTCAATAGCGAGAAAATACAAGATGAAAGAGAACACATTTTATTTAAAAGTCAAAATAATTAAAAGTAAAATGCTGGGGTATAAAATATTATATACAAGATTTCCAAACTTTTCTTAAGACAATGAAGAAATACCAATTCAGTGTCCTAAATTCAAAACACTTTTTCTCACTGGGTGAGCAAAAACAACTTTTGCTCACTGGTTTTAGACGGCAAAGGCGTCCTGTTAGAGCTAGTGAGGTGAAAAATAATTTGGTTTTCCCTTGAGTATCATGGAATTCCGCAAAGCCTGCTTCTTACAAATAATTAACAAGTAATATTTTACCATCGAACGTGTTATGCTTTGTGTGTGCTGTCACGCATGTTTTTTTTGTCATGCATTTAGTCAGTAAGTTATTTTTTTTTTTGAACAGACGGTCGGCCGAACTCTCTCGCACGCTGCCTTTGCTTCGGAGGTAAGGTTTTTTGTGCCAAAAAATCTTCATCATCATCTTTTCTACTTGAGTAGAATCTAACTAGCTTTTGCCCCCCAACTTCGTCCGCGTGGACTTCGGTTTTGGAGTGGTGGGGTTTCAAAAACTATGAAACACGTATTTTGGAACGAAGTCCCTTATCGGACTTTGCGGATGGGGTCTAGGCGAAAAAAAGTCTAAGAAAGTTTAGTCAGGACAAGTCTTTATAAGTACCTACTACCTATAGATTCAGTATAGATTTTATTTGTAACTATGTGACCGGCACCCGTCAGTAAACTTTTAATGACAATTAACTTCACAGACTAGCCATTTTACACTAAATTATTATAAATTAAATTATACACCTTAGTGCAAAGGCAGGCTTCCATTATTGGCAATCTTATGAAAATTCGTGCAGTAGTTTTTGCGACTTACAAATTCGGCGGAGGATTAAGTTTTTTAATTATTTGTGATTATGATTATTTATAAAGAAAATTAATGATTTGAGCATGTTTCACCAACTTCAAATAAATTTTAACCGACAAATAAAGTTGAAGTTTTGACAGTTTTTGTATGACAATACAATTTTTCGGCTAACTAGCATTAGTGACTTTCTCAGGGCAGGGCAGTATATAAATCTACCCCTCTCACATTTTTGTTCAAGCCCCTTAGAGATACTTGGCTTAATAGAGCGTCAAACGAAATTCACACGTAACTTTATACAAATCAATGTCCTCAAGGCTGATATTTGCATGCTAGTTGCTCCTCCGCGGACGAAGGAGACGATGAGATGGACCCTCAAGCCAAAGCACTACGGGAGAAAGAGAGGCGGCAAGCCAACAATGCTAGGGAAAGGTGAGTTTTATTTCTCATACACATAAGGCACATTTTTGCGGAACGTTTTGCATGGTAATGTTGAAAATTGATACTATAGTAATTATTTATTTTCATATTTTTGCGCTTGACTGTATTGAACTAATAAATCGATGCTTCTCTCTCTAAAAATATTAGCAAGAAAAGGATAGAAATGAATTCTGTCAAATTACTTTCTATCCTATTGGCTGGGTGCATAGGGCATAGTGGGGGACACAAAAGTGATGTCAGCGCCCGCTGCGGACAATTATAGAACTACGGGTGGCTCTTTATTATCTATGACCATAAAAATAACACGTGTGTCAGTTTAATTAAATAAATAAAATAAAATGGGTCATCAAAGTTGTTGTGTAGTCGATTGCAAAAATATTAGTAGAAATAGTGGAAATTAAATCAGCGTAAAAAATGGATAACTGCTGTTAAAAGGCAAAAGTAAGTATTACTATAACCTACAACCGTATTCTATAGAATAATGTCATATACATGTGTATATCGTGTAAGAAAACGGAGTAATAATTTAATTAATTTTTTTTTTGTCAAGTATTGATGGATCGTTATGGTCTCCAAAACCTATGGATGTTATATGCAGTGAAGAACACTTCATTGGCGGTTAAAAATCAGATGTTGAATCAAGTCCTAATTACGTTCCAACTATTTTTACATTCGTAAATATATAATTATGTTAAATAGAGCTATTTGTTATTTTATATATTATTTTAGATTGTTTTTTAATATTAATAATGATTCTTTATTCAATATTAATTTTACAATAAACATTTTGACTGATTTTAACACTGCTTAACCTAATTCACTTATTGAGACTTGTTTTAGTTGTTGTAATTATTTTACTTACTGTTTTTAACTGACCCACGGAATTTTTTTTAATTTAATATTCACTCTGTGTAATATATCACATTTAACATTGAAAAAAAATTTTTTTCAAGTTTATTTTATTTTTTCAATAGCTATTTGACATCCAATAGGTACATGTTTATTTTCTCAAAAGAGCCACCGTAAGTTGTATCGTTAGATGGCGCTGGGGTCACGCACCCAGCCAATAGATGTTGCTAACAAATCAAACCAGCATGCAACTCATATTAAATGTCAAAACATTGTGGTAGCTTGTGCGACAGTGAACTGTGTCGTCATACGCATTTAACGCACTTTTTGAATATTATCACTCTTAAAACTAACAGGTACATGTGTTTTTACTTACTTTGGATGCATTTTTAAAACGTTAGTAGTTCCACAGGAATACAACAATAAAGCGAAGAAAAAATTTATTTCGGACATGAAAAACTAAATTTAGTTAAAAAATATGTATAATTAATACTGTGACCCACTCTACTGTGTGCTTACCTAATAATCAATGTTAAAAATATTATGTGCCTATTAACTGACCAGAAGATTAAAAAGTGAAACCAATGATATAATTTTATGTACTGGCAACTCTGTCTTTAAAATGTCACTTCGAAGTTCGGAACGACTGTGCTGCCATGAAAAAGTGATCTTAATTATTTGGAGGTTGTTTTTTATTTTTCTGGTCAGGCTATTTGTTATGTATAATTATATTAGGTGTATCTGTATATTTCTGAGGGTATACATATATGGCGATGTGTATTTGGTCTAATGGGATTGCTTGGATCATGAGGTCCCAGGTTAGAGGCCTGGGTTTGGCCATATTTATAGGATTTTCTTCCAAAAGTTCTCTGAATTTTGAAGTCGGGAGTATTACACCCATGGCCCCTCTTATTGCCTTGTAATTATGCAATGAGAGTGAGGGAAGCCAGAGAGCATACATCTGAATATTACTACTACATCACGAGTTGTCAATTAGCGCTTGATATTGATTTGAACAAAGATATACCGACCGAACTGAGAAAATCCTTTTTAGAAGTCGGTTAAAAATCGCAGATTATACAGGTCCAAAGTATGTGTAATAACATTTTGAATTGTGTTAACTGTAAGAATTCTGGGTACTTTAGATTGCATAATTTTCATTTGTGATTCATATTGAATATTTTATCTGGTTTATCCAAGTTTAATGTCATTAAACACTGACAAATCATAACTCATGTCCAGGATAAGGATAAGGGACATAAACGAAGCGTTAAAAGAATTGGGTCGGATGTGTATGACCCACCTGAAGAGTGACAAGCCGCAGACAAAGCTGGGTATTCTCAACATGGCGGTAGAGGTCATCATGACTCTGGAGCAGCAAGTTAGAGGTCAGTGTATAACCTCCCTCTACCCTTTTACTTACCTCTTCAGCATCCCTCATTCCTCGCTCCAGCATGTATATCTCTTCTTCTTCTTTATCAACCGATAGACGTCCACTGCTGGACAAAGGTCTCTTGCATGGACTTCCACAGGCCTCGGTCTTGCGCCGCCTGGATCCAGCGGCTCCCTGCGACTCGTTTGATGTCGTCGGTCCACCTGGTGGGAGGTCTGCCAACACGGCGCTTCCCGGTGCGGGGTCGCCACTCCAACACCTTGGGACCCCAACGACCATCAGCTCTTCGAACTATGTGCCCCGCCCATTTCCACTTCAGTTTCGCGACTCGCTGAGCTATGTCGGTGACTCTGGTTCTCCTACGGATCTCCTCATTTCTGATTCGATCCCGCAGGGACACTCCGAGCATAGCTCTCTCCATCGCCCGCTGAGCATCATCATGTATATACTCGTAAATAATATTCTGAATACACCCGTGTCCGTGGTCATGTAGAATGGAATCAAACTAGGGATAGGAGTTCCAAACAATTACAGAAGAATTCATTAGAGCGATAATAACTGATCTGAATTATCAATGAAAACCTTCGAATAAAACATTCAAATGTTCTTACTATCATGTCTTCAGGTCGTCATTTAAAAGATCCTATCATGAACAGCTAAACTAGGTCGATCGGATTTTCTTGATATTGCTTTTTTACAAAAAAATAATCATAATCAGCTATTAGACTAGACAGCTATACCATTAGACTCTTGATTCTTTCGAATGATTGTACAGATGCATTATTTGAATAGTCCATTTTTACAATCAAATGATAAGAATTGCGAGTTATTACAACACGAGCTGTACACACCTTTTCTTTTCTCTTTTCACACATACACTACCTTTATACCTTGTCTCCTGCATTGTAATAACTTCCTCTCTACTTTTTATTTCCAGAACGTAACCTGAACCCGAAAGCGGCGTGTCTCAAGCGACGTGAAGAGGAAAAAGCGGAAGACGCTCCCAAACTACTCGCCGCGCCCTTGCACCACTACCAACCCATGCCTGTGAGTAGAATATTGTTGCGTGTAAGGGGTTCGGAGTAAAATGCCAGTCCCGAAACAAGAACGTTTATACAAGTAATGTGCAACAGTCCACTAGCTCTTACACTATATCACACACTGATCACAAATAAAGCACTCTTACTCACTCAGTTCCATCTCACTTGATCGCTTGTCAAAACAAAACTCATTCCCAGGGCGGCAATCGCCTATTTATATATCGTTTCCCCACTCCTAATAGAACATTCGAGAGTTTGATTAGATGTAAACATGTTGTTTACATAACAAGCCTTCGAAAGTTCCAGATAAAACAACAGGTATCATCACAGTTTTTGTAAACAACTCAAGGACATTAGTAGGTACTTATCGCGTACCTATCTATGCGGCGTATTTACCTACTGTCGGTGTAGCGAGAGATCGTTAGGTATTTGTAATAATATAATGGCAGTAAGAGTAACAACCTAAGTAATGTTATAAATGTTTGCGACAGCATTATGCAAATCATTGCACATCCCAACAACATTGCGCCTTAAAGATCACAAACACCATACGCTATTACATGAACACTAGTGGTTTTTATTTTTCTTTCATCATTTACTTTTGCACATGCACACTTATTTAATACGCAATTTTTTTAAATATGAATCAATAATACTTTTGTAATTAATACTCACGCGTGATTTTGGAGTCCCTCGCTAATGGCTGGCGAGCTCATAGCCTCATAGCTATAAACAAAACGGTCTCGAAATGTTGAAGTGAAATGAAAATAAAAATTTACTATGTTCAAACTGTCACTTTTGACGTCTATTTGACATATGTCCATTTATATTGTTCTCTTTACAAAATTTCAAAGTAATATCTTCTTCTTCTTCTTAATCAACGTATTGATATCCATTACTGGGCAAAGGTCTCGTCCATGGACTTCCACAGGCTTTGGTCTTGCGCCGCCTGAATCCAGCTGAAAATAATATGCAACGATCAAATGGCCGTGCGGCGACTAGTCGTCGCGGCTTTTGTTTACTTTGCTATCACCGTATGCTTATATGAGCTTCCACGACCAAATCGACGGCCAATCGTATGGTGGAATCTCTAAACTTTCCGATAGTTCATGGGCCCAGTGTGTTTCGGACCATTCAGAAATCACAAAATCCCCTGTTTTTAATCGACTGCGTAACTCAAAGGAATGATTGTGTTCAGCAGTCCGTTGGAACGAAGTTCCTTTTCGGATGGTTTTGCGAATGGAAGCTAGGCGAAAAAGTTGTAAGAATTTTCGTCACGACCCTTGTTGCTATTACACACATTCTATCATAGCTTTGGTGGCGTAGCGGTTAAACGAAGGAGTGAAACTATCGGGTCGGAGGTTTGAGTCCTGACTTCAGATCATGTCTTTGTTCTTTTTTTAATATTTGGTACGAAGATTTATAGAAGAGAAATTCCGAACAAAATACATATTTCTGGGTTCTTTTTTTTAATTATTGGAACGAAGTGTTTTTTATAGAAGACAAATTCCGAACAAAATATTTGTGGCAAAATTTACTAACGCCATCTATTTTGGGCAGCGTTAAGTTGATTTAATTGATGTTTATTTTTACGAGATGGTTCTAACATGTGGCGAGAGATGGCGTTGATTCTGAACTTCGTTCCAGCCGAGTGTTCCACAACACTCAGATTTTTTTCTTGTTCCAGGGCATGGGCCAAGTGTCAGGGCAGCCCCCCTCAGGGCCGCCGCAGCAATAGCGACGCCCCTCGCGCCTCTGCGCGCTGCCGTGAACGCGACCCCCTCACCCAGCGACCGACGACCCCTAGCCGGTACTAGGGGGTGCTGTAGCTACGTGTTATGTTTATGTGAACACTTTGCGTGAAATGTGTTTCGGTGTTGTTTTTAATGCAAATAAATAGTTTTTTTTTTTACTTTTTATCATAATTTTCAATGTTTTTTCCCAATATTTTTCTAACAAACAAAAACTTAAAGATTTTAGATGGTTTAATGACATACATAACTAAAGCGATATGTACCACAATAAAAAAGCGTTAAAATTAAGCAATGACTTTTACGACCTTATTTTTCTGATATGATTTAATTTTCACATGTTTCGTGTAATTTGATGTCAGGTTAGGAATAGTTCCTGTCATTCTTGAATAATACTTAAAATTCACTTTTTTCACTAACATACTTTTTTCTGATGAGTAATATTTTTTTGCATTATTCACAACATTTTATTACACATTTTAATCAATTTTAATAACATACGACATAAATCTTAAAAGGCGTTACTTTAATTTTAAAAAAAAATAGATTAAAAAGCAGTCCCAGTGATTTTATTTTATACTTTGATGTCATTAGCGCACGTCTGTACCCTGTAGTTCAAATTGTTACTCAGGTACATTCAAGCGCGTCTGTAGACGTGTTTTAGGTTTTTTATTCCGTGGTGATTATTTACAAAAAAAAACTACGATTTCCAAAGAGTGTTGAAAAGCAGTGCGTAGTGATTAACCGGACTTGAATAGTTAAGTGTGTATATTATAGTTTTATAATATAAACGGATGACGTCATAAAGTTGGATGACGTCACAGAGCGACATAGATGACGTCAGTCAGACCCAAAGACATTGGGTTATCCACAATTGTAAAATAAAATAGCCTAGATTTATGTATAGGTAGCCCCTTAGCGTAATTGATAAAATAGTATATACGGAAAAAAAGATATTTTGAATTACATACCGATTTTAAATATTAATTTTTTTTCGCTGCCATAAGCGTAGGTTATAAGATTCCGGAGTCCATTTTTTATTTTCATAAACAAACATGGCAACATCGCTCGTCGGATCATTTTGGTTAGTTTTTTTTTCCACATGGAGTTTTATCAAAATGTGCTCAGCAGCTAAAGTTTTAACGCTTGACAATAAATAAACGAAAGTGGACTTCGGGTATATCAAGTTATATTTAGGTATGGTTTGAGAGAATGGTGAAAAAATCGAGCGATTTTCGAATTTATTGGGCCTTAAGTAGTTCTTTTTTTGTTTTTGATTTATAATTGAATTGCCGATATTGATTTTTTACGAAATCAATTATAAATCGAATATTTTTATCGATAAATATGAAAATCACTCGATGTAAAGGAATGCTTTTGTCGATTTTTTTTTAAATGTAATGATGAAATATGAAATAATAGAACGTATGTTATGTTGCAGCGCTAAGCCAAAAAGTTTTTTTTAATCATGTTAAAATTTAATTTTTATTTCTCAAAAAACATACTTACGTACATTTGTATTGAAATTTTTTGTTTGTTTTTTTTTACTTAGACTGTCTTTTTTTTTTTACAAAAACCAAATGTTTTTTGCATTCTCTGTAAAATTATTCTTTAACCGTTTCTTTGCATTTTTGTGTATATAAAAAGTGGTAACATATATTAGTTTGTTTATAAAAATGAAGTTTATATTAGGTATTTAAAAAAATTCTCATAAAACTAAGAAATGTTTTTTTTGGCTTCGCGTTGCAATATTTTGCATAATTATTAATCATTAGAAAAATCTGGCTGCTATCTTATGTAAATGTACTTAAGAAGAGTTTTCTCTCAAACTCCAGTGAATGATGCGAAAAATGATTTTTTAAACCGGTTAATTTACGCTTTTGCGTATTATTTACATTTTTTTATTTTATACACGTTTTTTTTATTAAATTTAGTTCTATTGTTATTTTCACCGTACTTATACATATTTTTTGTAAAATTACAAACACAAAGTTTACTGTAAAATTTTACAAAAATTTTGTAAAAAAAAATCTAGTTTATTAATTTTTGCTGATTTTTAATTTATTAAATGAAAAAAATTATGTAAATAAGTATTTGTCTGCCTATTATATTACCATACATAGTCGCGTGGCATGAAAAACAATCGAATTTTTTGTATGGTAAACTTTGTTTTTGCAAAATTTTGACAGAAGGGACTATTATTTTTTTGAGTTTTTAGTTTTATGAATAAATTCTTTGGCATCTAATAAATAATTTTAGCAAAAAACCTATTTATACGAAAATGCCATATTATTTAACTGTTCTTATAATTTATAGTTTAAATTCTGCATAATACCGTTGGAAATCATAATAAAATTTTGAAAAATAAAATAAATTTTTTGACATGCAAAAATCATGACGTAATCAAGTAATTTGTATATATATATATAAAAACTTATATGATATTTAATTTTGAAGCTCAATATTTCGATGGTAAAATATTATGATTATGTATTTTGTAGTTGCATTTGGAGTTTTTTTTAAACGAATCGATTATGTACGATAATCTTTATTTTAATGAACGATCGCTTTAATACATGACAGCGCTTTAGGAGTGTAGGATGATAATAAGGGTAGAGACCGACACATAACTCACAACGCGATCCGATATGACGCGGCGTTTTCTCCCCGGTCAAATCAATTCCTATTATTTTCTATCAATTTACGCGACTTATTGTTTCTGTTGAGGTTTTTGTATTCAAAGTAAAAGTCAAAGTTCATTTAATAATTGGTTCTTACGATAGGTATGTGATTTTTTTTTTTATTAGCACATAATAAAACACTTGACTTGACTTGATAAAATATGTTATTGTTAGTCTAGAAATAAAGCTAAGACGGTTCGAAACGCGCCCTGTTTAGAGAAGAAACCCACAACAAAATCAGCCGGGTGTTTTCTTGTCACCATTGCCACATAATGTCTAGAAATAATAGTAAATTCATGTAGCTTTTGAAAGAATTTTGTAGATGGTTTTCCTGTGATAAAAATTAATACAATTTAATTCGACACAAAACGCGCTATATCGGTTCGCGTCGTGTGTTATGAGTGTGTATCCACCCGATTTCTATTGATTCGATCAATTGCGAATTGTACTCAAAGTAGTCGGTCGATTATGTAAAGTACAGTTTGGAGCAGTTGTTTAGTTCTAAACTCTGTATTATATAGGTTTAAGGTTGATTTTCGTTTGACAGTTGAATTTCCGTGACAATATGGTAGATATGACATGACAACTTAAATATGGCAGCCGAGTCACGCTCGACCGCAAAAAAATCTGCGTTTTATTTTTTTTGGTACACTATGGGAATATTTAAATAAATGATTATTTTTTAAAGTATTTATTAGCATCTTTTTATTTTTTAAGATATTTTTATATATTAAAATTAATATCTAATTAAGTTTGCAAAAATCTACTTAATATGATTTAATCAATACTTACGAGATAAATACTTAATAAATAGCAACTGTAATTATATTATTATTGAAATCTAAGTATATGTATTTTATGTTTAACTATTTATTTATCTTTATCTAATTATTACAACATATGCTTATTTTTATAATGAAATAAAAAGCTTTTCGTATCAAAACAACAATAACGAACATTTCTTCATAATGTACCAAACTAAATAAATATCGCCTGCATAAATACATGACGTAGGGTCGAAAGTTGATTGACAAGTAAAAGTTCAAAATATTTTTTTATAGTAAGCACTGTATTTTTTGTAGTTTTTAAGTGATTCACTTACTTATTCATCGCGTCTTAGTTTTTAGTTGTCTTCTCTTCCATTTAGCGTTTATTGAATAAGTTCTTTTTTTATTTTAATTAATTAATTATTGTCTAATATTATGATTTTTTTGCTGTCCGTACATACAGTGTGTATGTAATATGACAGGTTTATGAATATACGATCGAAAATAATAATACATAATGAAATTCTTATGAATTACGAGCATTTACGTAACATTTAAGGTAGAACCAAACCTACAGAACGCAATGCGTCTATAGTTAAATCTAATATTACAAACATGCAACAACTGTTTTGAGTTCTGTTCCTAGAAAAAGATGACTTTTTTGACCCAGGTTTGCATTGCGTGTTTAAAGTATGTTTCTGTCCTTAACAGATTCCTTATTCTCTATGACATTGAAATCGTAATCACATACACAAAGTTATTTTTCCGATGTCAAATTTGAAATCTTGCTACAAGAACTGTCAAATTTTATAAAAAAACTGTCAAATTTTACGCCACTAAAGTAAGTACGTTAATTTATAAACCTAGACAGTCTAATTTGAAGGAAAACATTGCACTTATTGTAAAATTTAATTCACTGAAATGTCAAATTCGACGAAGTAAATTGAGTTATATGAAATCAATCCATTAAAATAACTGTCTAATTTGAAGGATAATGTGAAATTTTACACCGTGCAAGTACATGAACTGTCAAATTTGACGTAAAACATAAGATTTTAATGTGATAGCTAATAAGGGCCACACTTTTTTGGGCCCGCTGAGAATACATTATGTGTTATTAGTTGAGCGTTCGTATATAAGTACCGTCGGTAATTTATTTAAGGCACTGGAGGTATTCTGCTCTATTCCGCAACAGTCCTGGTGATTGTGTACCTACCTTAATGAGGCTTTTGTTTTGCAATGTTTTGCTTTGTTGGCCGTCCTCGGTCGCGCGACAATCGTGCGACAGTCGTGCGATAGTCGCACGACCGGCCGGGCGGCGTCGGAGCAGTTGTTCAGTTCAAATAAATGCATAGTTTAAAAATAATATTGATTACAAGAAAGTTCTAATTATAAAAATGAATAATATTAATTAAATATAAATGTGCCATTCATTTTGCTATATTTTGTGTTTCATTTTATTTTCGAACCACCCACGCGACAGTATTTACCAGGCGTAATAATTTCCCAGTAAAAAAGTAAGTAATTGAAGCAGTGATAGCCTAGTGGTTACGACTGTGGTGTCCTATTCGGGGGGTCGCAGGTTCGATCCCGGGTACGCACCTCTGACTTTTCGAAGTTAAGTGAGTAAGAAATTAAATATCACATGCTTCAACGGTGAAGGAAAACATCGTGAGGAAACCTGCACACCTGAGAGTTCTTCATAATGTTCTCGAAGGTGTGTGAAGTCCGCCAATTCGCATTGCACCAGCGTGGTGGACTATGGCCTATAACCCTTCTCTGAGAGGAGACCTGCGCTCAGCGATGAGCCGCTGATAGGTTGCTAATGATGATGATGGAATACATATTATTATAATATACGATTTGCTCTAAAATTTGTACGCGATAAGCGGGTAAATAATATAAAGCAAACACAAAATTAGGTAAAAATATGCTTTATTAATTCAAATAAAATATGCACATTGCACTACACTTTATGGTACGTATAAGTAAATGCATTCCGCATACACGAAAGATGAAGATTAATGTACCTATCAAATATTCTGCAGACTGAACTTGAAAAATTTGAAACGCTTCTAAAATATTTTAATTCAGAAAATCTGTGTAATTCTTTTCAACAAGTGTAAATTGAAAATTTAAAACACCCCCTACATGTGAATCTACGGCCGGACTATGTACGATATACCTGACATCCTGTTACCCAGTTTGCTGCTCCATCATCAGATCTTCCTTCTCGATCCTCGATCATCATCTACCTAACACCTACTCATTGAGACCATTCTAATGAGCCCAAACACACTATCTGCTGTAAGTTGCTGAGGAGTTGGGTATACCGCAGCCTACTTGATGCTGCAGCATCAGCTCAAGGTTACCATGCCTTGGAAATAGTCTGAAGCAGTACACCAAATTTCAAATCAATCGCACCAGTGAAAGCTTGTAAGACCCTTTAATCAAGTAGTAAATGAGCTGATGATCTTCAAACGCCTGAGCAGATCATCATAAATTATAGATAAGATCCAGCTCTATTACGTTAGCTTTCAAACAGAAAAAAAACCGCATCAGAATTAGTCCATTCGATAGGGAGCTACGAGGGAACAGATATACACAGATACACACGTTAAACTTATATAACACCCCTCTTTTTTGTCGGTGGTTAAAAATAAAATATGAATACCTACTTACAAAGTTATACACTTGTTTTGATAGCTCATTGCATGCATGAAATCATGTATTTTATTACATTATTGGGATATAATGTTACAATAGCATCAAATTATAGCAATCGATTATCTGACTGTGAACGAAATAAATTCAGCTTTCTCATAAACAAAAAAAAATTGGTTGTCTGTAAAGTCGGTTTACGGACGATAGCTTTACGTGATAACGTCATAAAGACGTCATTGACGATGACTGGCGGGCGGCAGCGGGCGCTCTCTAAGCCAACGCTTGGGCCGATCATGCCTCTCTATCGCTTGTTCCGCGCTCTCGCTTGCACGCGCAGGCTCAGGCGGAACGTGACACTTTTTCGTGCCCGGTGATCATCGATTTATAAGACGTTATCAGTCAAACAAAAAAAACGTAGGTAGACGTAAACTGCACATAAAGGTAGACGCACACTGCACATAAAGATAGACCCACACTATCGTCGGTCGGTCTTGCCGACGCCGCGCTTGCCGGAGAACAGATGCTTCGGTTTCTTGGTGCCGATGAAGCGATCTGCTTCTCCCTTCAGACCCATCTTCTTTGTCTTCTTCGCGATCGCCACGTGAGCCATGTTCTTCGCACGCTTTCGCATCTGTGGAGAATAATGGAGAAATATTAATTAACCATGTTCATAGTCGCTAAGTATGGGTCTCATAAGACCAGGGTCACTCAGCGTGCGATGGAGAGAGCTATGCTCGGAGTATCGCTGCGAGATCGAATCAGAAATGAGGAGATCCGTAGGAGAACCAAAGTCACCGACATAGTTCAGCGAGTCGTGAAACTGAAGTGGAAATGGGCGAGGCACATAGATCGAAGAGATACCCACTTGTAATCCGTTTGGTTTGCCTAATAAATAAAAATATAAATAAATGATGATGATGATGATGATGATGATGATGGTGGTGGTGGTGGTGATGGGTACTCACGGCAACGTCCTTGACCCCCTGCTCGTCGCGCGCGGGTTTGCTCACGGAGCGCGACCGCGACTCGACGCGCGCGCGCTTGGCGACCGTCGCGGACTGCGACCGCGACCGCGACCGGGAACGCGTCTTCGTGAAGTTGGCTTGTTTCGTGTCCGACATGTCCACGCCTGGGAAACGGGTTGGGCATAAATTGGTGGCTCATAATGTGTGAAAAGATAGTTTGAAATTTTTTAGTAATTAATTTTGTTAATGCAAAGTGTGTTTGTTGGTTTGTCCTTCAATCACGTAGCTACGAATCAACGGAACTTTTTGCAAGAATTAAACTCATGCAAAAAGTTGATCAAAATTTGAATAATATAATATTATTTAGTAGTAGATAGTATAATTCGACATTAGCGTCAAAGTAAAATGAACCATAATTGTATAGGTTAAGAGCTCAATTTCGTTTATGCATTCTTATACATATCGTATACTTTACGCTCCAAATGGACGTAGTTACGCAAAAACTTTCCAACCCACAAGAATATTCAGAGATGGGTTTTTAATTGTTTTTAGCTAAGAATGTGTTACACGTTGTGGAACATCCTTACTAATGTTATAAATGCGAAAGTGTGTTTTAATTGTTGGTTTGTCCTTCAATCACGCCGCAATAGCAAATATCCGTAATTTAATAGACGAAGATGATAATTGACCACATTTTGTCAAAAGTACCTGAGATTTTTTACAATCGTTGAAAATATTAGAATGTGCGAGAGAGAGGGATGCGAAATGTCATAGTCCTCTTAATCTAAATCGTATAAGAAATCGACGACATTAGCGTCAAAGCAAAGAATAGAATAGAATAGAAATGTTTTTTATTCAAATAAACTCTTACAAGTACTTTTGAATCGTCAATGAGTCTACCACTGGTTCGGAATGCCGTTCCTGTCGAGAAGAACCAGCAAGAAACTCGGCAGTTGCTCTTTTCAAAATACTTTTACAATATACTTAATAGATATTATTCTATGTAAAAATGATTCAAAATGAACCTTAATTGAATTACCTTAGAGTCGCAAATTCAGTACAACCGATTTTAATTTGGAGCGTATCGTATACGTAAATGTGTAAGAATGGAGTGTGCGAGAGAGAGGGTTGCAAAATGTAATAGTCCTCTGTGTATGGTAAAAACATAACATGTGGTGGTGCTCACCCAGTTTCTCCATCTCCTGGCGAAGCTTGGCCGCGGACCGGTTCCGGTCGCGCGCGCGGCTCGTGCGCGGCATCACCGGTTTAGTGGACTGCTTAACTAGCCGAGACTCGTCCTTGAGCACCGCCTTCTTGTTGCTGCAGATATTGATTAAAATGAATAAATAAAATATTGCAATACTTAAAATTACTTTTTTGTAACCTGCTAGTGTTCATAATAAATTTAAAAAATGAAATAATACGTTTCTTGTCCTGGTCCGGGAAACGAACTCGAAACATTGGCAGTCGAACATGCTAACCACTCGACCAACGATTTTAAACTTTATTTTTGTGCTTCTTGGCTTCTTTTGCATAATAGGGTATTTTCCTCTTTTTTGAAAAGTGTCTAAATTTACTAAAATTTTATTCAATCGATAAGTATCAAAAAAACTGCATTTAAAGTTTAGTATATGAATATAAAGTGATGATTCAGATCTAATACTACCATTTTGATTTTGTATTTTTCATTAATCTAAAAAAAATTAAATAAATGATGGCACTAAATTATTAAATAATGTATTTATTTATTTTCACAGTTTCCAAAATATCGTGTATTTGTACTACAAACTATTTGGGCGGATGAACTATATAGACCTGCCATTAAACTACGTCAAATGTCAGTTGACATTTGACGTAGTGTAATGGCGGGTACTGTTGACGTTTCGATGCGTTTCGCATATTTGTAGCATAGACTAAAAAAGTGAAAACTTTGAAATTAAATATAAAATTTATTTTACAACTTTGTGAACTGAAACATCCACTTCCCGATTCCTTATTGCCTAAACTATCTTATTTTTATATTTTTAGATTATTTCTCACTAGGAGTAAAATACCCTATTTGTAAATTAAATACCTCATGCTTTAATGGTGAAGGAAAACATCGTGAGGAAACCTGAACACTCGCACACCTGAAAGTACTCCATAATGTTTTCGAAGGTGTGTGAAGTCCGCCGATCTGCATTGGGCCAGTGTGGTGGACAATGGCCTATAACCCTTCTCATTCAAAAAAAAATTTCAAAATTCAAAATTATTTGTTTCACGTAAGCCAACCTGTGGCTCTTATGACACGTCATGACTCTACCACCGGTTCGGAAAGCGGATTCTGCTGAGAAGAGCCGGCAAGAAACTCGGCAGTTGCTCTTTTCAAAACAAGTTTACAATATCGTAGATATTATGCTATGTATGCAGTGTTTCTACAATGAGGAAAAAGAGAATTTACAGGTTAATCTACTATCTAACCTACTATCTCATGAATAGCTGAAACGAATTATATCCACGCTTTTTTGTCATTTATATAGTCTTCAATTGTATAATATGCTTTTTTCATGAGATTAACGATAACGATAACGTTTGATAACGGTGATGATAATGAATGTTTCGGCGGTGAGTGTGAACAGTCGAGTATGTATTTTGTACCGTATCTGTCGAGCAAGCTCTCGTATCTCCTTCATGGTCTCGTCGAGTTCAATCTTCGGCGCCGCGTACACTCCGCCCTCGATACGCAGCTCCTCCTCCTTCTCTAATTCCGCCAGTTTCTGCAAAAATCATCATCATCATAATCAGCAACTCATCACCAAGCTCACTATTGAGCACAGGTCTCTCAGAGAAGGGTTATAGGTCATAGTCCACCACGCTGGCCCAATGCGAATTGGTGAACTTCACACACCTTCAAGAACATTATGAAGAACTCCCAGATGTGCAGGTTTCCTCGCAATGTTTTCCTTCACCGTTGAAGTAAGTGATATTTAATTGCTTAAACGCTTACGCACTTGACTCTGAAAAGTCAGAAGTCGAACCTGCGACCCCCGGAATAGGAGACCACAGTCCTAACCACTGCTGCTTGCGGCAATTCATAGTACGCCTGAACTGGCGTACCCACATAGTTACGTAGCAACTAATGTTTGACGTTTTCAAACAAACTATAATACTACGTTGCCGCATTTATGGACCTATTGTATGTAGAAACAGCGGTATCTAGTAGCGACTAAGCTACCAATCCTAAATTTATGATTATGAGTTAGTGCGCTTAAGCGACTAAATATCAAATGCGTCAACGGTGAAGGAAAACATCGTGAGGAAACCTGTGCACACCTGAGAGTTCTCCATAATGTTCTCGAAGGTGTGTGAAGTCCGCCAATTCGCATTGGGCCAGCGTGGTGGACTATGGCCTATAACCCTTCTCTGAGATTGTTTTTGGTGGTTTACTCCAAAAACTGTTCATAATCGGTTAAAATTAATCCTCACGTCAAATATGTCGGGATCGATGTAGTCAGCGATGTTGTGTCCCTCCCAGAACTCTGGTATCGGATCGTGACGTTCTTCCTCAGCTATTTCCGAATAGTTCTTTTGTAGATCTGGAAAATGAAACAAATAGATTATTTGATTTATTTATTATTAGAACATTATTACGAAAAGTATTAATTGGGCATTTGATTGTAGTCAAAATGTTGATATACATTATTTATAATCGAAAATGTAACAATAACATTTGTAAAAACAGAAAATAAATCGGTCAAAAACAAATAAGTTATAGAGCTATAGAGTTTCCTGTTAGACAAAGAGAGCGCTAGTGAATTGTGATGTCATAATTAAGCAGCTCCATACGCGCTCCATAGAAATTTTGTTTTAGAAAGATACAGTCACAGTAAAACAGCTCATAATTCCGAGACTAGTAAAGATATTTAATAAAAAAAGAGAAATGGCATTGTGTTATTAAATTTAAAAAAATATCAGTCAAATACCCAAATCGAATTGAATTTCTATATATCTTGAGACGTAAGTAACTAGAGGCGCCATCTGTTGTCGCTGTGTAGAGGTAGGAGGTTAAGGCGTTTGGCGTCGAGGTCCACCAGTCGACGCTCCTCAGAATAGAATAGAATTTTTTACTACATGATGCCCGCGACTTCACGTGGATTTGGTTTTTAAAATCCCTCAGAAACTCTTTGATTTTCCTGGAAGAAAATTAGCTTATGTCACTCTCCAGGTCCTCAACTATACCCGTGCAAAATATCACGTCGATCCGTAGCTCTGTTGCAGCGTGAATGAAGAAGTGAACTTTTTTTGCTGAAGTAAGATATTAGAACAACAGTTTTTCAAAAATCGGTCATCATGGCTATCGCCACGCAATGTTATGTACTAGAGGCGCTATCTATTATCATCAAATGTAATTAAACATTCTTCAACATGTAATAACAACTTACCCAACACGTAATCATCTCCCTGTTCGAGCTCGATCTCTCTCTCCAGCTTGCGCTTCCTCGCCTCTCTCTCCGTGCGCTTCTGCTGCTTCTCTTGGACCCCCGGGGGCAGCACGGGGGGTCGCTCCTTGTTGTCGCGGGGGGATGGAACTGCTACGTGGAGACGATTGAGGATACCGTCCACCTAGAGGTATGGTGATATGGTATAGCGGTAATATGGTTGAGCGAAGCAACGGGTGGATCATGCGTCATCCTCGTGAACGGGTGGCACCGGCGGGAATGGGTCTACTTTCTGTCTGCCCGTCTTAACAGCAAGTATGCATTTTTGGAACTTCCCCTCATTGTGGAAACACTGCATACATAGCGTATTACCTATTGTGAACTATATTGAAAAAGAGCAACTGCCGAGTTTCTTGCTGGTTCTTCTCGGCAGGAAGGGCATTCCGAACCAGTGGTACTCGTAGACTCAGCGACGATTCAAAAGCACTTATAAAAAAGGTTTATTTGAAAAAAAATATATTTGTATTCTATTCTAGAGAGTAAAACCACAAAAATTTTGAGTGTTTTTTCGGTTGTGCGTTTTACACTGCCTCTTTTCATTTTTTTCATCATCATTATCATCATCATCATCATCATCATCATCATCATCAACCCCTCACCTTCTTGGTCCTCATCTTCTCTGTGACGCGGTGGCCCAGCAGCCGCTCGCACGCCTCCATCTTGACCTCCTGCACGCCCTCCTCCGTCACCGTGGACATGCGCATCACCGGCACCGTGCGCAGCTCCGAGTTGCTGTCCGCGCTGACGGACATCATCATCATCATCATCAACCCCTCACCTTCTTGGTCCTCATCTTCTCTGTGACGCGGTGGCCCAGCAGCCGCTCGCACGCCTCCATCTTGACCTCCTGCACGCCCTCCTCCGTCACCGTGGACATGCGCATCACCGGCACCGTGCGCAGCTCCGAGTTGCTGTCCGCGCTGACGGACATCATCATCATCATCATCAACCCCTCACCTTCTTGGTCCTCATCTTCTCTGTGACGCGGTGGCCCAGCAGCCGCTCGCACGCCTCCATCTTGACCTCCTGCACGCCCTCCTCCGTCACCGTGGACATGCGCATCACCGGCACCGTGCGCAGCTCCGAGTTGCTGTCCGCGCTGACGGACATCATCATCATCATCATCAACCCCTCACCTTCTTGGTCCTCATCTTCTCTGTGACGCGGTGGCCCAGCAGCCGCTCGCACGCCTCCATCTTGACCTCCTGCACGCCCTCCTCCGTCACCGTGGACATGCGCATCACCGGCACCGTGCGCAGCTCCGAGTTGCTGTCCGCGCTGACGGACATCATCATCATCATCATCAACCCCTCACCTTCTTGGTCCTCATCTTCTCTGTGACGCGGTGGCCCAGCAGCCGCTCGCACGCCTCCATCTTGACCTCCTGCACGCCCTCCTCCGTCACCGTGGACATGCGCATCACCGGCACCGTGCGCAGCTCCGAGTTGCTGTCCGCGCTGACGGACATCATCATCATCATCATCAACCCCTCACCTTCTTGGTCCTCATCTTCTCTGTGACGCGGTGGCCCAGCAGCCGCTCGCACGCCTCCATCTTGACCTCCTGCACGCCCTCCTCCGTCACCGTGGACATGCGCATCACCGGCACCGTGCGCAGCTCCGAGTTGCTGTCCGCGCTGACGGACATCATCATCATCATCATCAACCCCTCACCTTCTTGGTCCTCATCTTCTCTGTGACGCGGTGGCCCAGCAGCCGCTCGCACGCCTCCATCTTGACCTCCTGCACGCCCTCCTCCGTCACCGTGGACATGCGCATCACCAGCACCGTGCGCAGCTCCGAGTTGCTGTCCGCGCTGACGGACATCATCATCATCATCATCAACCCCTCACCTTCTGGGTCCTCATCTTCTCTGTGACGCGGTGGCCCAGCAGCCGCTCGCACGCCTCCATCTTGACCTCCTGCACGCCCTCCTCCGTCACCGTGGACATGCGCATCACCGGCACCGTGCGCAGCTCCGAGTTGCTGTCCGCGCTGACGGACATCATCATCATCATCATCAACCCCTCACCTTCTGGGTCCTCATCTTCTCTGTGACGCGGTGGCCCAGCAGCCGCTCGCACGCCTCCATCTTGACCTCCTGCACGCCCTCCTCCGTCACCGTGGACATGCGCATCACCAGCACCGTGCGCAGCTCCGAGTTGCTGTCCGCGCTGACGGACATCATCATCATCATCATCAACCCCTCACCTTCTGGGTCCTCATCTTCTCTGTGACGCGGTGGCCCAGCAGCCGCTCGCACGCCTCCATCTTGACCTCCTGCACGCCCTCCTCCGTCACCGTGGACATGCGCATCACCGGCACCGTGCGCAGCTCCGAGTTGCTGTCCGCGCTGACGGACATCATCATCATCATCATCAACCCCTCACCTTCTTGGTCCTCATCTTCTCTGTGACGCGGTGGCCCAGCAGCCGCTCGCACGCCTCCATCTTGACCTCCTGCACGCCCTCCTCCGTCACCGTGGACATGCGCATCACCAGCACCGTGCGCAGCTCCGAGTTGCTGTCCGCGCTGACGGACATCATCATCATCATCATCAACCCCTCACCTTCTGGGTCCTCATCTTCTCTGTGACGCGGTGGCCCAGCAGCCGCTCGCACGCCTCCATCTTGACCTCCTGCACGCCCTCCTCCGTCACCGTGGACATGCGCATCACCGGCACCGTGCGCAGCTCCGAGTTGCTGTCCGCGCTGACGGACATCATCATCATCATCATCAACCCCTCACCTTCTTGGTCCTCATCTTCTCTGTGACGCGGTGGCCCAGCAGCCGCTCGCACGCCTCCATCTTGACCTCCTGCACGCCCTCCTCCGTCACCGTGGACATGCGCATCACCGGCACCGTGCGCAGCTCCGAGTTGCTGTCCGCGCTGACGGACATCATCATCATCATCATCAACCCCTCACCTTCTTGGTCCTCATCTTCTCTGTGACGCGGTGGCCCAGCAGCCGCTCGCACGCCTCCATCTTGACCTCCTGCACGCCCTCCTCCGTCACCGTGGACATGCGCATCACCGGCACCGTGCGCAGCTCCGAGTTGCTGTCCGCGCTGACGGACATCATCATCATCATCATCAACCCCTCACCTTCTTGGTCCTCATCTTCTCTGTGACGCGGTGGCCCAGCAGCCGCTCGCACGCCTCCATCT
Source organism: Oeneis ivallda (assembly GCA_029955525.1). Taxonomy (NCBI): domain Eukaryota; kingdom Metazoa; phylum Arthropoda; class Insecta; order Lepidoptera; family Nymphalidae; genus Oeneis; species Oeneis ivallda. The sequence continues at coordinate 15,959,273 of JARPMR010000028.1, read as the reverse complement.
TGACCTCCTGCACGCCCTCCTCCGTCACCGTGGACATGCGCATCACCGGCACCGTGCGCAGCTCCGAGTTGCTGTCCGCGCTGACGGACATCATCATCATCATCATCAACCCCTCACCTTCTTGGTCCTCATCTTCTCTGTGACGCGGTGGCCCAGCAGCCGCTCGCACGCCTCCATCTTGACCTCCTGCACGCCCTCCTCCGTCACCGTGGACATGCGCATCACCGGCACCGTGCGCAGCTCCGAGTTGCTGTCCGCGCTGACGGACATCATCATCATCATCATCAACCCCTCACCTTCTTGGTCCTCATCTTCTCTGTGACGCGGTGGCCCAGCAGCCGCTCGCACGCCTCCATCTTGACCTCCTGCACGCCCTCCTCCGTCACCGTGGACATGCGCATCACCGGCACCGTGCGCAGCTCCGAGTTGCTGTCCGCGCTGACGGACATCATCATCATCATCATCAACCCCTCACCTTCTTGGTCCTCATCTTCTCTGTGACGCGGTGGCCCAGCAGCCGCTCGCACGCCTCCATCTTGACCTCCTGCACGCCCTCCTCCGTCACCGTGGACATGCGCATCACCGGCACCGTGCGCAGCTCCGAGTTGCTGTCCGCGCTGACGGACATCATCATCATCATCATCAACCCCTCACCTTCTTGGTCCTCATCTTCTCTGTGACGCGGTGGCCCAGCAGCCGCTCGCACGCCTCCATCTTGACCTCCTGCACGCCCTCCTCCGTCACCGTGGACATGCGCATCACCGGCACCGTGCGCAGCTCCGAGTTGCTGTCCGCGCTGACGGACATCATCATCATCATCATCAACCCCTCACCTTCTTGGTCCTCATCTTCTCTGTGACGCGGTGGCCCAGCAGCCGCTCGCACGCCTCCATCTTGACCTCCTGCACGCCCTCCTCCGTCACCGTGGACATGCGCATCACCGGCACCGTGCGCAGCTCCGAGTTGCTGTCCGCGCTGACGGACATCATCATCATCATCATCAACCCCTCACCTTCTTGGTCCTCATCTTCTCTGTGACGCGGTGGCCCAGCAGCCGCTCGCACGCCTCCATCTTGACCTCCTGCACGCCCTCCTCCGTCACCGTGGACATGCGCATCACCGGCACCGTGCGCAGCTCCGAGTTGCTGTCCGCGCTGACGGACATCATCATCATCATCATCAACCCCTCACCTTCTTGGTCCTCATCTTCTCTGTGACGCGGTGGCCCAGCAGCCGCTCGCACGCCTCCATCTTGACCTCCTGCACGCCCTCCTCCGTCACCGTGGACATGCGCATCACCGGCACCGTGCGCAGCTCCGAGTTGCTGTCCGCGCTGACGGACATCATCATCATCATCATCAACCCCTCACCTTCTTGGTCCTCATCTTCTCTGTGACGCGGTGGCCCAGCAGCCGCTCGCACGCCTCCATCTTGACCTCCTGCACGCCCTCCTCCGTCACCGTGGACATGCGCATCACCGGCACCGTGCGCAGCTCCGAGTTGCTGTCCGCGCTGACGGACATCATCATCATCATCATCAACCCCTCACCTTCTTGGTCCTCATCTTCTCTGTGACGCGGTGGCCCAGCAGCCGCTCGCACGCCTCCATCTTGACCTCCTGCACGCCCTCCTCCGTCACCGTGGACATGCGCATCACCGGCACCGTGCGCAGCTCCGAGTTGCTGTCCGCGCTGACGGACATCATCATCATCATCATCAACCCCTCACCTTCTTGGTCCTCATCTTCTCTGTGACGCGGTGGCCCAGCAGCCGCTCGCACGCCTCCATCTTGACCTCCTGCACGCCCTCCTCCGTCACCGTGGACATGCGCATCACCGGCACCGTGCGCAGCTCCGAGTTGCTGTCCGCGCTGACGGACATCATCATCATCATCATCAACCCCTCACCTTCTTGGTCCTCATCTTCTCTGTGACGCGGTGGCCCAGCAGCCGCTCGCACGCCTCCATCTTGACCTCCTGCACGCCCTCCTCCGTCACCGTGGACATGCGCATCACCGGCACCGTGCGCAGCTCCGAGTTGCTGTCCGCGCTGACGGACATCATCATCATCATCATCAACCCCTCACCTTCTTGGTCCTCATCTTCTCTGTGACGCGGTGGCCCAGCAGCCGCTCGCACGCCTCCATCTTGACCTCCTGCACGCCCTCCTCCGTCACCGTGGACATGCGCATCACCGGCACCGTGCGCAGCTCCGAGTTGCTGTCCGCGCTGACGGACATCATCATCATCATCATCAACCCCTCACCTTCTTGGTCCTCATCTTCTCTGTGACGCGGTGGCCCAGCAGCCGCTCGCACGCCTCCATCTTGACCTCCTGCACGCCCTCCTCCGTCACCGTGGACATGCGCATCACCGGCACCGTGCGCAGCTCCGAGTTGCTGTCCGCGCTGACGGACATCATCATCATCATCATCAACCCCTCACCTTCTTGGTCCTCATCTTCTCTGTGACGCGGTGGCCCAGCAGCCGCTCGCACGCCTCCATCTTGACCTCCTGCACGCCCTCCTCCGTCACCGTGGACATGCGCATCACCGGCACCGTGCGCAGCTCCGAGTTGCTGTCCGCGCTGACGGACATCATCATCATCATCATCATCAACCCCTCACCTTCTTGGTCCTCATCTTCTCTGTGACGCGGTGGCCCAGCAGCCGCTCGCACGCCTCCATCTTGACCTCCTGCACGCCCTCCTCCGTCACCGTGGACATGCGCATCACCGGCACCGTGCGCAGCTCCGAGTTGCTGTCCGCGCTGACGGACATCATCATCATCATCATCAACCCCTCACCTTCTTGGTCCTCATCTTCTCTGTGACGCGGTGGCCCAGCAGCCGCTCGCACGCCTCCATCTTGACCTCCTGCACGCCCTCCTCCGTCACCGTGGACATGCGCATCACCGGCACCGTGCGCAGCTCCGAGTTGCTGTCCGCGCTGACGGACATCATCATCATCATCATCAACCCCTCACCTTCTTGGTCCTCATCTTCTCTGTGACGCGGTGGCCCAGCAGCCGCTCGCACGCCTCCATCTTGACCTCCTGCACGCCCTCCTCCGTCACCGTGGACATGCGCATCACCGGCACCGTGCGCAGCTCCGAGTTGCTGTCCGCGCTGACGGACATCATCATCATCATCATCAACCCCTCACCTTCTTGGTCCTCATCTTCTCTGTGACGCGGTGGCCCAGCAGCCGCTCGCACGCCTCCATCTTGACCTCCTGCACGCCCTCCTCCGTCACCGTGGACATGCGCATCACCGGCACCGTGCGCAGCTCCGAGTTGCTGTCCGCGCTGACGGACATCATCATCATCATCATCAACCCCTCACCTTCTTGGTCCTCATCTTCTCTGTGACGCGGTGGCCCAGCAGCCGCTCGCACGCCTCCATCTTGACCTCCTGCACGCCCTCCTCCGTCACCGTGGACATGCGCATCACCGGCACCGTGCGCAGCTCCGAGTTGCTGTCCGCGCTGACGGACATCATCATCATCATCATCAACCCCTCACCTTCTTGGTCCTCATCTTCTCTGTGACGCGGTGGCCCAGCAGCCGCTCGCACGCCTCCATCTTGACCTCCTGCACGCCCTCCTCCGTCACCGTGGACATGCGCATCACCGGCACCGTGCGCAGCTCCGAGTTGCTGTCCGCGCTGACGGACATCATCATCATCATCATCAACCCCTCACCTTCTTGGTCCTCATCTTCTCTGTGACGCGGTGGCCCAGCAGCCGCTCGCACGCCTCCATCTTGACCTCCTGCACGCCCTCCTCCGTCACCGTGGACATGCGCATCACCGGCACCGTGCGCAGCTCCGAGTTGCTGTCCGCGCTGACGGACATCATCATCATCATCATCAACCCCTCACCTTCTTGGTCCTCATCTTCTCTGTGACGCGGTGGCCCAGCAGCCGCTCGCACGCCTCCATCTTGACCTCCTGCACGCCCTCCTCCGTCACCGTGGACATGCGCATCACCGGCACCGTGCGCAGCTCCGAGTTGCTGTCCGCGCTGACGGACATCATCATCATCATCATCAACCCCTCACCTTCTTGGTCCTCATCTTCTCTGTGACGCGGTGGCCCAGCAGCCGCTCGCACGCCTCCATCTTGACCTCCTGCACGCCCTCCTCCGTCACCGTGGACATGCGCATCACCGGCACCGTGCGCAGCTCCGAGTTGCTGTCCGCGCTGACGGACATCATCATCATCATCATCAACCCCTCACCTTCTTGGTCCTCATCTTCTCTGTGACGCGGTGGCCCAGCAGCCGCTCGCACGCCTCCATCTTGACCTCCTGCACGCCCTCCTCCGTCACCGTGGACATGCGCATCACCGGCACCGTGCGCAGCTCCGAGTTGCTGTCCGCGCTGACGGACATCATCATCATCATCATCAACCCCTCACCTTCTTGGTCCTCATCTTCTCTGTGACGCGGTGGCCCAGCAGCCGCTCGCACGCCTCCATCTTGACCTCCTGCACGCCCTCCTCCGTCACCGTGGACATGCGCATCACCGGCACCGTGCGCAGCTCCGAGTTGCTGTCCGCGCTGACGGACATCATCATCATCATCATCAACCCCTCACCTTCTTGGTCCTCATCTTCTCTGTGACGCGGTGGCCCAGCAGCCGCTCGCACGCCTCCATCTTGACCTCCTGCACGCCCTCCTCCGTCACCGTGGACATGCGCATCACCGGCACCGTGCGCAGCTCCGAGTTGCTGTCCGCGCTGACGGACATCATCATCATCATCATCAACCCCTCACCTTCTTGGTCCTCATCTTCTCTGTGACGCGGTGGCCCAGCAGCCGCTCGCACGCCTCCATCTTGACCTCCTGCACGCCCTCCTCCGTCACCGTGGACATGCGCATCACCGGCACCGTGCGCAGCTCCGAGTTGCTGTCCGCGCTGACGGACATCATCATCATCATCATCAACCCCTCACCTTCTTGGTCCTCATCTTCTCTGTGACGCGGTGGCCCAGCAGCCGCTCGCACGCCTCCATCTTGACCTCCTGCACGCCCTCCTCCGTCACCGTGGACATGCGCATCACCGGCACCGTGCGCAGCTCCGAGTTGCTGTCCGCGCTGACGGACATCATCATCATCATCATCAACCCCTCACCTTCTTGGTCCTCATCTTCTCTGTGACGCGGTGGCCCAGCAGCCGCTCGCACGCCTCCATCTTGACCTCCTGCACGCCCTCCTCCGTCACCGTGGACATGCGCATCACCGGCACCGTGCGCAGCTCCGAGTTGCTGTCCGCGCTGACGGACATCATCATCATCATCATCAACCCCTCACCTTCTTGGTCCTCATCTTCTCTGTGACGCGGTGGCCCAGCAGCCGCTCGCACGCCTCCATCTTGACCTCCTGCACGCCCTCCTCCGTCACCGTGGACATGCGCATCACCGGCACCGTGCGCAGCTCCGAGTTGCTGTCCGCGCTGACGGACATCATCATCATCATCATCAACCCCTCACCTTCTTGGTCCTCATCTTCTCTGTGACGCGGTGGCCCAGCAGCCGCTCGCACGCCTCCATCTTGACCTCCTGCACGCCCTCCTCCGTCACCGTGGACATGCGCATCACCGGCACCGTGCGCAGCTCCGAGTTGCTGTCCGCGCTGACGGACATCATCATCATCATCATCAACCCCTCACCTTCTTGGTCCTCATCTTCTCTGTGACGCGGTGGCCCAGCAGCCGCTCGCACGCCTCCATCTTGACCTCCTGCACGCCCTCCTCCGTCACCGTGGACATGCGCATCACCGGCACCGTGCGCAGCTCCGAGTTGCTGTCCGCGCTGACGGACATCATCATCATCATCATCAACCCCTCACCTTCTTGGTCCTCATCTTCTCTGTGACGCGGTGGCCCAGCAGCCGCTCGCACGCCTCCATCTTGACCTCCTGCACGCCCTCCTCCGTCACCGTGGACATGCGCATCACCGGCACCGTGCGCAGCTCCGAGTTGCTGTCCGCGCTGACGGACATCATCATCATCATCATCAACCCCTCACCTTCTTGGTCCTCATCTTCTCTGTGACGCGGTGGCCCAGCAGCCGCTCGCACGCCTCCATCTTGACCTCCTGCACGCCCTCCTCCGTCACCGTGGACATGCGCATCACCGGCACCGTGCGCAGCTCCGAGTTGCTGTCCGCGCTGACGGACATCATCATCATCATCATCAACCCCTCACCTTCTTGGTCCTCATCTTCTCTGTGACGCGGTGGCCCAGCAGCCGCTCGCACGCCTCCATCTTGACCTCCTGCACGCCCTCCTCCGTCACCGTGGACATGCGCATCACCGGCACCGTGCGCAGCTCCGAGTTGCTGTCCGCGCTGACGGACATCATCATCATCATCATCAACCCCTCACCTTCTTGGTCCTCATCTTCTCTGTGACGCGGTGGCCCAGCAGCCGCTCGCACGCCTCCATCTTGACCTCCTGCACGCCCTCCTCCGTCACCGTGGACATGCGCATCACCGGCACCGTGCGCAGCTCCGAGTTGCTGTCCGCGCTGACGGACATCATCATCATCATCATCAACCCCTCACCTTCTTGGTCCTCATCTTCTCTGTGACGCGGTGGCCCAGCAGCCGCTCGCACGCCTCCATCTTGACCTCCTGCACGCCCTCCTCCGTCACCGTGGACATGCGCATCACCGGCACCGTGCGCAGCTCCGAGTTGCTGTCCGCGCTGACGGACATCATCATCATCATCATCAACCCCTCACCTTCTTGGTCCTCATCTTCTCTGTGACGCGGTGGCCCAGCAGCCGCTCGCACGCCTCCATCTTGACCTCCTGCACGCCCTCCTCCGTCACCGTGGACATGCGCATCACCGGCACCGTGCGCAGCTCCGAGTTGCTGTCCGCGCTGACGGACATCATCATCATCATCATCAACCCCTCACCTTCTTGGTCCTCATCTTCTCTGTGACGCGGTGGCCCAGCAGCCGCTCGCACGCCTCCATCTTGACCTCCTGCACGCCCTCCTCCGTCACCGTGGACATGCGCATCACCGGCACCGTGCGCAGCTCCGAGTTGCTGTCCGCGCTGACGGACATCATCATCATCATCATCAACCCCTCACCTTCTTGGTCCTCATCTTCTCTGTGACGCGGTGGCCCAGCAGCCGCTCGCACGCCTCCATCTTGACCTCCTGCACGCCCTCCTCCGTCACCGTGGACATGCGCATCACCGGCACCGTGCGCAGCTCCGAGTTGCTGTCCGCGCTGACGGACATCATCATCATCATCATCAACCCCTCACCTTCTTGGTCCTCATCTTCTCTGTGACGCGGTGGCCCAGCAGCCGCTCGCACGCCTCCATCTTGACCTCCTGCACGCCCTCCTCCGTCACCGTGGACATGCGCATCACCGGCACCGTGCGCAGCTCCGAGTTGCTGTCCGCGCTGACGGACATCATCATCATCATCATCAACCCCTCACCTTCTTGGTCCTCATCTTCTCTGTGACGCGGTGGCCCAGCAGCCGCTCGCACGCCTCCATCTTGACCTCCTGCACGCCCTCCTCCGTCACCGTGGACATGCGCATCACCGGCACCGTGCGCAGCTCCGAGTTGCTGTCCGCGCTGACGGACATCATCATCATCATCATCAACCCCTCACCTTCTTGGTCCTCATCTTCTCTGTGACGCGGTGGCCCAGCAGCCGCTCGCACGCCTCCATCTTGACCTCCTGCACGCCCTCCTCCGTCACCGTGGACATGCGCATCACCGGCACCGTGCGCAGCTCCGAGTTGCTGTCCGCGCTGACGGACATCATCATCATCATCATCAACCCCTCACCTTCTTGGTCCTCATCTTCTCTGTGACGCGGTGGCCCAGCAGCCGCTCGCACGCCTCCATCTTGACCTCCTGCACGCCCTCCTCCGTCACCGTGGACATGCGCATCACCGGCACCGTGCGCAGCTCCGAGTTGCTGTCCGCGCTGACGGACATCATCATCATCATCATCAACCCCTCACCTTCTTGGTCCTCATCTTCTCTGTGACGCGGTGGCCCAGCAGCCGCTCGCACGCCTCCATCTTGACCTCCTGCACGCCCTCCTCCGTCACCGTGGACATGCGCATCACCGGCACCGTGCGCAGCTCCGAGTTGCTGTCCGCGCTGACGGACATCATCATCATCATCATCAACCCCTCACCTTCTTGGTCCTCATCTTCTCTGTGACGCGGTGGCCCAGCAGCCGCTCGCACGCCTCCATCTTGACCTCCTGCACGCCCTCCTCCGTCACCGTGGACATGCGCATCACCGGCACCGTGCGCAGCTCCGAGTTGCTGTCCGCGCTGACGGACATCATCATCATCATCATCAACCCCTCACCTTCTTGGTCCTCATCTTCTCTGTGACGCGGTGGCCCAGCAGCCGCTCGCACGCCTCCATCTTGACCTCCTGCACGCCCTCCTCCGTCACCGTGGACATGCGCATCACCGGCACCGTGCGCAGCTCCGAGTTGCTGTCCGCGCTGACGGACATCATCATCATCATCATCAACCCCTCACCTTCTTGGTCCTCATCTTCTCTGTGACGCGGTGGCCCAGCAGCCGCTCGCACGCCTCCATCTTGACCTCCTGCACGCCCTCCTCCGTCACCGTGGACATGCGCATCACCGGCACCGTGCGCAGCTCCGAGTTGCTGTCCGCGCTGACGGACATCATCATCATCATCATCAACCCCTCACCTTCTTGGTCCTCATCTTCTCTGTGACGCGGTGGCCCAGCAGCCGCTCGCACGCCTCCATCTTGACCTCCTGCACGCCCTCCTCCGTCACCGTGGACATGCGCATCACCGGCACCGTGCGCAGCTCCGAGTTGCTGTCCGCGCTGACGGACATCATCATCATCATCATCAACCCCTCACCTTCTTGGTCCTCATCTTCTCTGTGACGCGGTGGCCCAGCAGCCGCTCGCACGCCTCCATCTTGACCTCCTGCACGCCCTCCTCCGTCACCGTGGACATGCGCATCACCGGCACCGTGCGCAGCTCCGAGTTGCTGTCCGCGCTGACGGACATCATCATCATCATCATCAACCCCTCACCTTCTTGGTCCTCATCTTCTCTGTGACGCGGTGGCCCAGCAGCCGCTCGCACGCCTCCATCTTGACCTCCTGCACGCCCTCCTCCGTCACCGTGGACATGCGCATCACCGGCACCGTGCGCAGCTCCGAGTTGCTGTCCGCGCTGACGGACATCATCATCATCATCATCAACCCCTCACCTTCTTGGTCCTCATCTTCTCTGTGACGCGGTGGCCCAGCAGCCGCTCGCACGCCTCCATCTTGACCTCCTGCACGCCCTCCTCCGTCACCGTGGACATGCGCATCACCGGCACCGTGCGCAGCTCCGAGTTGCTGTCCGCGCTGACGGACATCATCATCATCATCATCAACCCCTCACCTTCTTGGTCCTTCATCTTCTCTGTGACGCGGTGGCCCAGCAGCCGCTCGCACGCCTCCATCTTGACCTCCTGCACGCCCTCCTCCGTCACCGTGGACATGCGCATCACCGGCACCGTGCGCAGCTCCGAGTTGCTGTCCGCGCTGACGGACATCATCATCATCATCATCAACCCCTCACCTTCTTGGTCCTCATCTTCTCTGTGACGCGGTGGCCCAGCAGCCGCTCGCACGCCTCCATCTTGACCTCCTGCACGCCCTCCTCCGTCACCGTGGACATGCGCATCACCGGCACCGTGCGCAGCTCCGAGTTGCTGTCCGCGCTGACGGACCTCATCATCATCATCATCAACCCCTCACCTTCTTGGTCCTCATCTTCTCTGTGACGCGGTGGCCCAGCAGCCGCTCGCACGCCTCCATCTTGACCTCCTGCACGCCCTCCTCCGTCACCGTGGACATGCGCATCACCGGCACCGTGCGCAGCTCCGAGTTGCTGTCCGCGCTGACGGACATCATCATCATCATCATCAACCCCTCACCTTCTTGGTCCTCATCTTCTCTGTGACGCGGTGGCCCAGCAGCCGCTCGCACGCCTCCATCTTGACCTCCTGCACGCCCTCCTCCGTCACCGTGGACATGCGCATCACCGGCACCGTGCGCAGCTCCGAGTTGCTGTCCGCGCTGACGGACATCATCATCATCATCATCAACCCCTCACCTTCTTGGTCCTCATCTTCTCTGTGACGCGGTGGCCCAGCAGCCGCTCGCACGCCTCCATCTTGACCTCCTGCACGCCCTCCTCCGTCACCGTGGACATGCGCATCACCGGCACCGTGCGCAGCTCCGAGTTGCTGTCCGCGCTGACGGACATCATCATCATCATCATCAACCCCTCACCTTCTTGGTCCTCATCTTCTCTGTGACGCGGTGGCCCAGCAGCCGCTCGCACGCCTCCATCTTGACCTCCTGCACGCCCTCCTCCGTCACCGTGGACATGCGCATCACCGGCACCGTGCGCAGCTCCGAGTTGCTGTCCGCGCTGACCGACATCATTATCATCATCATCAACCCCTCACCTTCTTGGTCCTCATCTTCTCTGTGACGCGGTGGCCCAGCAGCCGCTCGCACGCCTCCATCTTGACCTCCTGCACGCCCTCCTCCGTCACCGTGGACATGCGCATCACCGGCACCGTGCGCAGCTCCGAGTTGCTGTCCGCGCTGACGGACATCATCATCATCATCATCAACCCCTCACCTTCTTGGTCCTCATCTTCTCTGTGACGCGGTGGCCCAGCAGCCGCTCGCACGCCTCCATCTTGACCTCCTGCACGCCCTCCTCCGTCACCGTGGACATGCGCATCACCGGCACCGTGCGCAGCTCCGAGTTGCTGTCCGCGCTGACCGACATCATTATCATCATCATCAACCCCTCACCTTCTTGGTCCTCATCTTCTCTGTGACGCGGTGGCCCAGCAGCCGCTCGCACGCCTCCATCTTGACCTCCTGCACGCCCTCCTCCGTCACCGTGGACATGCGCATCACCGGCACCGTGCGCAGCTCCGAGTTGCTGTCCGCGCTGACCGACATCATTATCATCATCATCAACCCCTCACCTTCTTGGTCCTCATCTTCTCTGTGACGCGGTGGCCCAGCAGCCGCTCGCACGCCTCCATCTTGACCTCCTGCACGCCCTCCTCCGTCACCGTGGACATGCGCATCACCGGCACCGTGCGCAGCTCCGAGTTGCTGTCCGTGCTGACGGACATCATCATCATCATCATCAACCCCTCACCTTCTTGGTCCTCATCTTCTCTGTGACGCGGTGGCCCAGCAGCCGCTCGCACGCCTCCATCTTGACCTCCTGCACGCCCTCCTCCGTCACCGTGGACATGCGCATCACCGGCACCGTGCGCAGCTCCGAGTTGCTGTCCGCGCTGACCGACATCATTATCATCATCATCAACCCCTCACCTTCTTGGTCCTCATCTTCTCTGTGACGCGGTGGCCCAGCAGCCGCTCGCACGCCTCCATCTTGACCTCCTGCACGCCCTCCTCCGTCACCGTGGACATGCGCATCACCGGCACCGTGCGCAGCTCCGAGTTGCTGTCCGCGCTGACGGACATCATCATCATCATCATCAACCCCTCACCTTCTTGGTCCTCATCTTCTCTGTGACGCGGTGGCCCAGCAGCCGCTCGCACGCCTCCATCTTGACCTCCTGCACGCCTCCTCCGTCACCGTGGACATGCGCATCACCGGCACCGTGCGCAGCTCCGAGTTGCTGTCCGCGCTGACCGGACATCATTATCATCATCATCAACCCCTCACCTTCTTGGTCCTCATCTTCTCTGTGACGCGGTGGCCCAGCAGCCGCTCGCACGCCTCCATCTTGACCTCCTGCACGCCCTCCTCCGTCACCGTGGACATGCGCATCACCGGCACCGTGCGCAGCTCCGAGTTGCTGTCCGCGCTGACGGACATCATCATCATCATCATCACCCCTCACCTTCTTGGTCCTCATCTTCTCTGTGACGCGGTGGCCCAGCAGCCGCTCGCACGCCTCCATCTTGACCTCCTGCACGCCCTCCTCCGTCACCGTGGACATGCGCATCACCGGCACCGTGCGCAGCTCCGAGTTGCTGTCCGCGCTGACCGGACATCATTATCATCATCATCAACCCCTCACCTTCTTGGTCCTCATCTTCTCTGTGACGCGGTGGCCCAGCAGCCGCTCGCACGCCTCCATCTTGACCTCCTGCACGCCCTCCTCCGTCACCGTGGACATGCGCATCACCGGCACCGTGCGCAGCTCCGAGTTGCTGTCCGCGCTGACGGACATCATCATCATCATCATCAACCCCTCACCTTCTTGGTCCTCATCTTCTCTGTGACGCGGTGGCCCAGCAGCCGCTCGCACGCCTCCATCTTGACCTCCTGCACGCCCTCCTCCGTCACCGTGGACATGCGCATCACCGGCACCGTGCGCAGCTCCGAGTTGCTGTCCGCGCTGACGGACATCATCATCATCATCATCAACCCCTCACCTTCTTGGTCCTCATCTTCTCTGTGACGCGGTGGCCCAGCAGCCGCTCGCACGCCTCCATCTTGACCTCCTGCACGCCCTCCTCCGTCACCGTGGACATGCGCATCACCGGCACCGTGCGCAGCTCCGAGTTGCTGTCCGCGCTGACGGACATCATCATCATCATCATCAACCCCTCACCTTCTTGGTCCTCATCTTCTCTGTGACGCGGTGGCCCAGCAGCCGCTCGCACGCCTCCATCTTGACCTCCTGCACGCCCTCCTCCGTCACCGTGGGACATGCGCATCACCGGCACCGTGCGCAGCTCCGAGTTGCTGTCCGCGCTGACGGACATCATCATCATCATCATCAACCCCTCACCTTCTTGGTCCTCATCTTCTCTGTGGGACGCGGTGGGCCCAGCAGCCGCTCGCACGCCTCCATCTTGACCTCCTGCACGCCCTCCTCCGTCACCGTGGACATGCGCATCACCGGCACCAGTGCGCAGCTCCGAGTTGCTGTCCGCGCTGACGGACATCATCATCATCATACCCCTCACCTTCTTGGTCCTCATCTTCTCTGTGACGCGGTGGCCCAGCAGCCGCTCGCACGCCTCCATCTTGACCTCCTGCACGCCCTCCTCCGTCACCGTGGACATGGGCATCACCGGCACCGTGCGCAGCTCCGAGTTGCTGTCCGCGCTGACGGACATCATCATCATCATCATCAACCCCTCACCTTCTTGGTCCTCATCTTCTCTGTGACGCGGTGGCCCAGCAGCCGCTCGCACGCCTCCATCTTGACCTCCTGCACGCCCTCCTCCGTCACCGTGGACATGCGCATCACCGGCACCGTGCGCAGCTCCGAGTTGCTGTCCGCGCTGACGGACATCATCATCATCATCATCAACCCCTCACCTTCTTGGTCCTCATCTTCTCTGTGACGCGGTGGCCCAGCAGCCGCTCGCACGCCTCCATCTTGACCTCCTGCACGCCCTCCTCCGTCACCGTGGACATGCGCATCACCGGCACCGTGCGCAGCTCCGAGTTGCTGTCCGCGCTGACGGACATCATCATCATCATCATCAACCCCTCACCTTCTTGGTCCTCATCTTCTCTGTGACGCGGTGGCCCAGCAGCCGCTCGCACGCCTCCATCTTGACCTCCTGCACGCCCTCCTCCGTCACCGTGGACATGCGCATCACCGGCACCGTGCGCAGCTCCGAGTTGCTGTCCGCGCTGACGGACATCATCATCATCATCATCAACCCCTCACCTTCTTGGTCCTCATCTTCTCTGTGACGCGGTGGCCCAGCAGCCGCTCGCACGCCTCCATCTTGACCTCCTGCACGCCCTCCTCCGTCACCGTGGACATGCGCATCACCGGCACCGTGCGCAGCTCCGAGTTGCTGTCCGCGCTGACGGACATCATCATCATCATCATCAACCCCTCACCTTCTTGGTCCTCATCTTCTCTGTGACGCGGTGGCCCAGCAGCCGCTCGCACGCCTCCATCTTGACCTCCTGCACGCCCTCCTCCGTCACCGTGGACATGCGCATCACCGGCACCGTGCGCAGCTCCGAGTTGCTGTCCGCGCTGACGGACATCATCATCATCATCATCAACCCCTCACCTTCTTGGTCCTCATCTTCTCTGTGACGCGGTGGCCCAGCAGCCGCTCGCACGCCTCCATCTTGACCTCCTGCACGCCCTCCTCCGTCACCGTGGACATGCGCATCACCGGCACCGTGCGCAGCTCCGAGTTGCTGTCCGCGCTGACGGACATCATCATCATCATCATTCATCTCATTCACTGATCTCTATGAATCTATGATTAACACTATAAAGGCTTCCGTCATATTTTATCGACCCACTTTATTGACTCCATTTTGGCGCTGTAAGAAGTTTCGAGTGTCTTTGGAACTAATAATATTGCAAATGGCGCACCGAACTCTACAATTAATTTGTGTAGATTAATACACACCTCTTTAGTTAATCTATGACTTCATATAATTAATGTATGATTTCATAGATTAATTACAGGGGTCGGTCGCAATTTGCAATATTATTAGTTCCAGAGACGCTTGTATGTCAAATGTGGCGCTTCAAATGGATCCCTAATTATGCTGTCACTTGTATAGGTACCACCAATCCAATGTTAATCATATTCTTAGGGTGCGTTTCCATTGAAGCGGAGCGGAGCGGAGACATGTTCAATAGATCAATCAAGTTATGTGATAAAGTTATCACGTCATATCTCAATAATCTGATTGGACAAGTACATACGTCTCCGCTTCAATGGAAACGCAAATCGACTATTCTATTTTGATCACAATTACACTTGTTAGTTTCAATCGCGTAAGCTGTTTACTATTGAGTAACTTACGATATGAAAAGTATTGTAAGTTATATTTAATTAGTTAGTTAGGCATATTTTTTGCTAAATATGAAAGTTAATTATGTATGTACTTTACGTAAAAACTTACAAGTGTAATTAGTACGAGATCCGGTATAAGAAATTTATACCTTCATCTGGTAATAAGATCATGATAAGAAATAAATGGTAGATCATATACTCATCAACATATCTCGAATAAGTTGCCTAGTTAAATTGCGTGTGGATAATATTAAACAAATAATTTTTTAACTAAATTTACTTCTCTCATTAGGGTTTTAAAAAAATCGTACACTTGATATAGAGCAAGATCCCAGTGCCGCCAGACCTAAGTTATTTTCTCAGCCATGATTTATGTACGATAGAATAGTGTTCGTAAGTCCTTTCAGTGTATGCGTACCTGTTAGCTTGTGCCGACGACCAATTTCCAGATACCAGGTGCTAAAGGTAGGTAAAAACTAGACTAACTTATCTTAAATTCTCAGGGCTGATTTTCATATATGTTTTAAAGAATATTGTAAAAATTAGTAAATTAATACTGCCAGACGCTTACCGCCGGCGGTAACTTTTGCCAGACGCTTTG